>CAOLHI010000055.1:600000-1101062 GCA_948474755.1 Ctenosaura bakeri | reverse complement strand
ATTATCCCAAGATCCTGGCAGCCACCACCCCCAGTTTGGAACACTTACTGTTATGTCCTGACATCTTAAATAGGGATGGGACGAATCCAGAATTTTCGGAATCCAGATCCGAATCCCTGGAAGGTTCTGGGAACCTTAAGTAGAACCAACATTTTTACCACCACAATTCTACCCAGTAAGAAGAGATTGAGATTGTTCCAGTTTTTAAAATCTTTTTGGATACTTCTCCATACTGATTTATAGTTGTTTTTAAATAAATCTGAGGTTTTTTTCATTATTACAATTCCCAGATATTTAACTTTTTAAAGAATTTTATATCCAGATATTTGTAAGATTTGTTTCTCTTCGTCTGATGAGATATTGTTTGTCAAGATGTTTGTTTTATCTTCATTCACTTTTAGACCTGAATATTTGCCAAAAGTCTGAAGGGTGGTTTTTAATTCTTTTAAACTGTTCTCATTATTTTCTAATGTTACTGCCAAATCATCAGCAAATACTCTGATTTTATATTCATATCCTTTAAATTTAATTCCTTTTATTCTTGGGTTGCTTCTAATATTTTCTATCAACACTTCGATGATTAAGAGGAATAAAAGCGGGAACAGGGGGCATCGTTGTCTTGTACCTCTTTGGATATGCAATCTTTCTGATTTTTCCCCATTAATGATGATTTGGGCTGATTGTTTAGTATATATTGCTTGTATCCAATTTGTGAAATCTTTCCCCAAATTCATTTTCTCGTAGATTTTTAACATAAATTTCCAATTCACAGTATCAAAAGCTTTTTCAATGTCCAGAAAGACCATAAGCAAGTTTTTTTAAGGGTATTTCTCACAAAGTTCTATTATGTTTATTATATTTCTTATATTGTCGCCTAATTGTCTTCCTGGGATAAATCCAGCTTGGTCTTCTGGAATTCGTTCTTGCAGCACCCTTTTTAACCTGTTGGCTAATACTGATGCAAATAATTTATAATCTGCGTTTAGCTGTGATATAGATCTGATACAGATCTGTAGTTTTTAACATTTTGGGGATCTTTTCCTTCTTTTTGTAACAATATTGTATCTGCTTCTTTCCATGAATTTGGTATATTTCCCTCTAAAGCTTTATTCATAATTTCTTGCAAGATAGATAGGAACTGGTATAGAAAAATTTTGTAAAAAGATACTGAAAAGCCATTTGGATCTGGTGATTTCCCACTTTTAGCTCTAGAAATGGCTTCTGCTATTTCCACTGTTGTTATTGGAGCGTTTAGAAGTTCCCTCTGTTTATCTGATATTTTATTTATATTTTGTTGAGAGAGGTAAGTCAAAAGCTTGTCTTCATTTACTCCTTGTAATTTATATAACTCCAAGTAACAGTTTACAAAAAGTTGCTTAATCTTTCTAGAGTTTGTATATTCAATTTCTTCATGTTTAATTTTAGTGATTATTGTTTTCTTCTTCTTCTTTTTCAACCTTGTTGCAAGCCATTTGCCTGCTTTATTGGCCCATTGAAATGACTTCTGATGGGAGTAGTAGAGTTTATTGTTCAGTTCTGTATTGGTTTGTGTCTCCAATTGTTTCTGTAACATCTTTATTTCTTGTTGTACAGATTTATCTAGCGGTTTCTCATTCAGAATCTTCTCTTTACTTCTTAATTCTTCAGTTATATGTTGTAAATTTTGTTTCCTTTTCTTGTTTATTTCTGCGCTTTGCTGTATAAAAAATCCCCTGAAGACAGCCTTTGCAGTGTCCCATACCATTGTTATATCTGTGCCTTTATTCAAATTTTCTTCAAAGTATCTTTTTATTATCTCGTTGGTCTTTGTTATTATCCTTTCCTCTTGTAGAAGTCTTTCATTTAATTTCCAACTGAAAGCTCATTAAGACTTATCTCTTAAAAGAAGCGTAATTGCATTATGATCTGAGAAATTTCTAGGCAAGATTTCTGATCTGATTACATTATTAATCAAGGTTCTTGAGACCAAAAACATATCGTTACGTGAAAGTGAATTTTTCTGATTGTCTATCAATTTTTAAATTAATGACTCCATTCCAATCTCCAAGCATTATTATTCAATCACAGTCTAAATCCAAAATTTTTCTATTCAAGTCTTTGAAAAAAAATTCTTGTTTGCTATGTGGACTATATATACCAATGAGAAGTATCTTTTGATCTTGCCAAGTTATTTCAACTGCTATATATCTTCCCTCTTCATCAGTAAGTATTTCTTTTGCTTGGATACTTTGTTTAACGTAGAGTATAACTCCTCTTTTCTCTTTATTAGGTGCTGATATAAATTCCTTACCCAGTTTTTTATTTCAAGTTAGGTGGGTCTTCTCCTTCTTAATTCTGATTTCTTGTAAACATAGAATATCATAGTTCTTTCTGCCAAGATAACGGAAGATTTTCCTTCTTTTCTGGGGGTCAGTATTCCTCTTATGTGCCAAGATAAAATCTTCAACTCCATTCAGTTTAACACTTGTTTATTACGAATCCCTGGAAGGTTCTGGGAATCCACGAATCTCACCAATCTCAAATCTTTTGAATCCATAAGAAAGGGTTTAAAAACCAAGGGAAAGAAGAATAATCTTAGGCAAGACACACTCTCTCAGCCTTAGCAAAAGCATAGGCAAAGGCAAACCCCCTCTGACGAAATCTGGCCAGGAAAATTGTCACCGTTTTGCCTCTGGATCTCCCCAAATGGAAAATGACATGAAGGCTCTTTCTACACAGGCAGGGAAATGTGGCTTAATCCCACATTTTCCTGCCTGTGTAAATGGGGCCACATACTACAGTGCAGTGATAATCTAGGTCAAAACTGGATTTTCTTTGCGTAGCTCCTTATGGCATCCTGGGGTTTGTAGTTTGATGATGCACCAGCACACTTTGGCACAGAAGGCTGTGACACCTTGTAAAGCTACAAACCCCAGAATTGTGTCTGAAAGGGTTTTGCAAGGGAACTACGAAGAGGAATCTTTCAGCTGTCCTTGAGATCTCAAGAAGACTGTATCTTCCAGCCAATCGGGCCTTTGGCAGGCCCCAGAGGAGCCAATTTTTAAAAACAATTTTTCCTTTCTGCTACATGTGGTTTCTCATGCGGCTTATGAGAAACCATGACAGACATTTCACTTCTCCTCCTATTCTAGCTATAGGTTTACAACCAGGCACTGGTCTTGTGGAAGGAGGTACACTGGTCTACATGTGGCAATCACTGGAGGAGATTGTGTGACCTTGCCCTCTGCCCCACTACTTCTGATAGGCGTCCGACCCACTGATCCCAGCGTTTATACATGCCATTGATTTTCAGCACAGAAAATAGTGCTGAACTTACATATTAAATGTTCCATTTAAATATCTTAGAATACAACCCCAGATGTAATTTCTGCAATTGTTAGCAAAGGCCATTATTACTCCAAAGGATAAACTCACCTACTTGCCATCTTTCTTTGTGTGTCTAGTCTCCTAGGTTTTCAGGCATCCCGGTCTCCCAGGTTTTCAGGCGTCCCAGTCTCCAACAAACTGTCTGGTTGGTGAATTCGAAAGATTTGGTTTGCTTATTTTGGAACAGGGATTTAGATCTGCGAGATTTGCGAATCTTGAATCCTTCTCAAGGATTCGAGGATTCAGCTGGCCCATCCCTAATCTTAAAGTTCTTGATCTGCCCAGGAACTTCAGCGCAGTATGAACTAGGTAGAGCTGAAAACCATTCCATTCAAGTCCATTGTGTCTAAACAGAATGTGCTAATTTTCTCAGATGCTATAGTGGTATGGGTCCACATAGACAGACAGGGAAGAGCTCGCTTTTGGACTCTTCACGCCATTCTTCTATTGTGAGTAGAGAGATACATTCAGTCTATCACAGTCCAAATGTCACCAAGGAGCTAAAGGAGGTGGATTTTCTGAGCATCAACACCTTAGGCCCAGGGAATGAAGTCTAGAGTAGGAGGTGTTCAATCAGATCTGTTTGCCACTGCTCAAAACAAAAAAGCTGTAAAGATTTTTCTTGAGATTTCTCTCCAGAACTGTGGAAGTCCAGGATACTTTGCCACTATCTTGGCCTTCAGGGAATCATCATAGTTTTCCACAGATTTTCCCATCATTGCCTGGGTGACTGGAAAGATAAAATGGAAAAAGCAGAAGTCATCATCATTGCCTACATAAATCTTGCAGATCATTCTCTGAACTAGTGCACTTCTCAGTGAAGGACTCATGGTTATTGCCATTCCTCTCTCCCACTGTGCAGTGAAACATCTTCTACAGCGCCCTGCTATGCACTGTTGCAATTCACTAGCCTGGTTGCATATTGTGTTAGTGATGTAGCTCCATCACTGCATAATTACACACCACAGCCTTTGATACATGATCTCAACCACTATCTTACCATTATGGGATTCTTATTATCCTGGATAGCCACAGGAGCTAACACATGAGTAAATGTCTCCTTCATATACATGAATGGGCCTTCATGGTAAGTTCCTAACATCCCATTTCAGTCCATTTTACAAAATGGACTATGCTGGCAGCTGATAGCCTTGGGACTTTGGAAGAAAGTCTAGATGGGGAGCGAGAGCCATTTTGGATTTATTTGCCCAAAGCACAAATGACAGAGAACTTAACAAAATCTTGTAAATATATCTGAAGAACATGAGGAATAGCTTATCATGCTCTGCAGTCTTTTTTTAAGGAAAGCAGTCTAACGTGTAGATGGGGAAAAAAAGAAGTCAAGAAGGACAAAGAATAAACAGGAGGGAGAAAGGAAGAAAACAAACACAAAAAATTCAAAATAAAAATCAATCAGTTGATCTTTCTTACCTAGTTATACGTTAGCTAAGTACAATGTTGGATTTCAGAACATGTAGATAGTTTCTTAGAGAGAAGATAATTTCAGAAAGAACATCTCTGGATTTCTGATTACATCTTTTTCAGAAGACATAATACTGAGATGATGTTTCACATAATATAGTTATAGAATTTGAACCATCAAAATCGAGAGCCTTAGGAGAGACAGATTACTGTCTTGTACGGTGGTGAGAAAAGTCTGTCTCTGATGCCTGGGCTTTAGGTAACCAATTTTCGTAGTGTAGAAACTGCCTTCAAAGTCAAGCTGGCACTGGCATGAAAAGCCATTCATGACAATGAGGTAAGTGGCCACCACAGGCACAAACACACATCAGGCAGTTGTCTACATCAATCTCAGAATGTGCATTCAAGAATCTTGGCTAGCACTTGCTGATTAGTTGCTAAGGGATGTGCAACATGCTGTATTGAAAAAGTTCTACACCTTCACCAAGGTTTACTTTGCCCAGCAGTATTTCTTCCTTGTCCGGATTACATTTCAAGAGAATCAGAAAGCTTACAGTCTCTCCTAAACATTTATTTATTACTTATTTTAATCCATTTTATTTGTGTTCCACTCTCCTACAACCAGAACTCATGGTGGCTAACAATAAAATGAATAAGACAACTGCAATTCAAAAAATAGAGCATATAAATGAAGAACAAAAGACAACTTTAAAAAACAATTGAAAACAAATCTTTTTTTATAATAATTTTATTAAGTTACACAAAATAAAAAAAAAGTTCTTTAACCTGTAGTTTTACATGAATTATTTCTGATCTTCCACTCTGATCTGGTGTTCATTGCCCGAAATTCACTCCACTTATTACATTTATGTATCACAGTACAATGTTTATCTCTCCTGTTTGAACATGCTTTTCCCTCTCCCATTCCATGTTATGTTACCGTTATCCCACTGTCATTTCCACAATCATAGTACAGCCATTTTCACTTGATAGTTCCCAGCTATTACCCACTTTTAGCCATTCTGCTTTTTTCTAATCGTCAAATTCCAATCTATTCTTATTTCTCTACTTGTCTCTTTTAAATCTTCTTCTGCTATCTCTCTTATTTTAAATCCTCCATCATTTATGACATGAACTCTCAAAATCTCTAAAATACATCTGTCAGTGTGTATCTGGCAGTCTGAGCTATTATTATTGCTACATTCACTCATCTTCTTGCCCTGGATTCCATTGTATTAAAATTATCTTGTTTCCCACTTATACCTGTGTCCTGTTCAACCCCCATCAACCCTTTAGCAATGTCACAATGTTATATTAATGACAGTATATCAATCAAATACGTAAGCTTAACTGACATTGTTAAAGTACATACTGCTTCATCTAAATTGGAGCCCTATGCCTAAATCCACCTCCCGTTCCCTCCTCCCATCTCGGACTTTACAGCTTGAAGATTCATTTCAGAAGATTCACTGTATTCTCATAGCCGCTCAAATTCCAAGATGCTCCGTCCATGGGAGTGAGGATATTATGCTTGAATGACTTCCATCACAGGCCCACAAATCACAATGCCCCCATCAACCCTTTAACATTATCACAGTGTCTATATTAATGACAGTATATCAACTAAATACGTAAGCTTAATTGATATTGCCAAAGTACATTACCATTTATCAAATTCAGAGCCCTGTGCCTAAATCCACCTCCTATTTCCCCCTCCCATCCTGGACTTTGCCACCCGGAGTTCATTTCTGAAGATTCTCTGTATTCTCATTGTCGCTTAAATTCGAAGCGGCTCTGTTCATGGGAATGAAAATGTTTTGCTTGAATGACCTTCCAGCACAGGCTCAGCAGTCTCAACAGTCCAAACTCAAGAAAAAAAACAGGAAACAAGTCTCATGCAGCAGGAGCTAAAAAAAATGAAGAGCACTGCTCAATAACTGTTGCCTCCCAAAGTATTCTTCTAAGGTCAGAAATACAGAGTCAAAAAGTCAAAACACAAATTGTCTCAGATCAACCAAAATAGTAAAATGTAAAAATAAAGCAAGTTCAATGTCCAAATGGAGATTATTAAATCTTGTGAAGTCTAATCTTATTCCTTAATCCAATACTAGTCGTTTGATTGTTTGGCATTTTCAATTGTAAATCCAATTTGCAAATCAGAAACCTTTTGCCATTGATAACTTCAGTCCTCGAGAGAAAAGCAGAAAGGCCTCTTAGCCGTTTCTTTAAAATCAGTCGTCCCTTTAAGACAAGCTCTCAGCCATGACGCACTTACATTTCCTCTGGGTGCTTCCATTCCTTCACTCCTTCACACCGTTGCAAGCCAAATTCCGATGTGATATTTCCAAAAGTAAAGTCCAGAACAGGTTACATGCTTTCTTACTTGTTTCTTACTTGTTTCTTGATTAAAAGTTGACGGCAGTGCTTGTGACACTCTGGCGACGATCCCGCTGGTTCCATCATGGTCCTTCGACCCCCTGGTGCTTTCCACTCCCCCAGCCAGGTAGAGCCAGCCACCAGTTGTGGGATCCCCTTCGGACCTCTTCCGTACCCCTAGTATCGGAGGGGTGTTTAGATGCTTCTAGGATTACAAAAGAAGCGGCTGGAATCCAGCGGGTGGCTGCTCGGAGCTGCGCCATTGCGCCTGCCATGCGACCGGAAGGGGAAAACAAATCATTTTTTTTAAAAAGTATCTGCATGGATTAAAAATTCCTCTCAAACCAACCCAGCTCAAATCTGAAAGGTCTGCCTGAACTGAAAGGTCGCTGCCTATTGTAGGAGGTTATCAGAGGGAGGGCCAGCATTACTTCTCTTACGCGGGAGTCCTATAACCTAGGAGCAGCCACTGATAAAATCCTCTTACATCCCTCCTGCCAAGGTGTCTCAGAAGAGCCCAATGTACTATCAGCAGATGAATTGTTAACAGGTCTTCTGCTAAAAGCCCTAAACGAAGGCCTTTTCCAAAGACCTCAAAACCTAGGGAGACTTGTATTGGAAAAGATGGTCCTTTGCATAGCCTAAACTCAAGTCAGAATTTGTCAGGACAAATGGGCGTTGCTTTTTAGCACTTTGTACATGCTCTGGGGTGCATATCTCATTACCCTGACAGAATTTTAGAGTTTTGAAGGTCATAACCAACATGGAATTGTGCCCTCCAAACAGATCAGTAGCCAAATAATCATGCTCTCTCTAACCAACTCTGGTCTGGCCACAGCATTTTTAATCAGCTAAAGCTTATATACCCTTTTAAAAGAAGTGTGTTGCAGCAATCCAAAACAGTTATAATCAAGGCATGCCTCACATAACCAGGTTGCATAGCCTCAGGAACAGTTGCCGTTGGTGCAGCTGGCCACTGCTGGAATATGGACATCTAATTTCAAGGACTGATGATGATGATGATGATGGTGATGTTTATTTATAATGCCCTTTCCTTCGAAGAACAGAACATCAAACATATACCATCAGAGACAAAGACAATAAAACATAACACTATAGACAGACAGACAGACACACACACACACACACACAGTCCAATGTCTCACCAACTATGCCAACAACCTCAGGCACAACTTAGCAGCTAAATTCAGTGAATCAAAGAAGGTCTTCAACCCCTTAAGCAAACAAGTGGAGGTCCAAAAGAAGACCATTCCCCAGATGTGAAGTCAGATCTTGAAAGGCTCGCAGCCCTGCTAGACCTGTGTGCATGGATGGAACAGACAATAATCCTTTGTCTGTAAATCTTACATTCCTAAATGGTGCATACTATGCTAGCCAAGCTGCCAGGTACTGGGGGAGATTAACGCACAGAGCCCTATATACAAAGACCAAAAGTTTGAAATGAGCCCTGGGAACCAGTAAAGGGATCTATGGGAAGAATAAACATGTGAATATTTAGGGAGATTTAAAACAACTCAGATGGCACTGTACTGAATTATGGCCAGTGGGAGGAGAGTTAAAAGGCAAATCTGCCAGTTCGCTATTCCTGAATCCAGAAATACAATTAAACTAGACAGCTGAGTATAGTACCAGTCTGAATCCTTACTTCCTGATGTGCCATTTGTCTGATCCAGAGTACCTCTGTCTTAAACTGGATTAAGTTTTAGTTTGTTCACTGTTATCCATTCAATTTCTGACATCTAATTCCATTTAGAACTAAAGCAGCTTCCTCAGATTTAGATGGAGATACAGCGTTGGTTGCCTTAAGCATGGTGATGGCACCAAACCAGAAAATTGTAGACAAGCTGCCGCAGCAGTTTCATGTGCAAACTGAATAAAGATAGAGGACAAGAGAGAACTGTCAAACACTTTATAGGCCATTCGCCACAGTAAAACAAGAGTTGCCCAGGAAGAACCAAAGCCTCTGTAAAAGAGTGCCTCCAAGTCTCATCCCAGACAGATCCCCCAGAAGAATAATATAATCAATGGTAGAAGAAACCATACCATTTCCAGTTCCCAGCATATCCACAAAGATTACTAAAGCTGTCTCCTTTTGACAACCACCTAACAACCATATCCCAAATTAGATTGAAATGGATACAGATAACCCATGAAACTTTGGAGCTGAGACAGCATCACACACTTTATAACCTTGCCCAAGAAGGGCTTATTAGAGACTGTCCAGAAGTTAGCTAATATGGTAGAATTTAGGAAGGCTTTTGCAGGGAGCAAAGTCTCATTGCTGTCTCTTTGAAGCATGTTGGAACCCTTTTCCTGACCCCAACCTGGTCACCTTTATGAAACTGAAGGGAAAGGGTCAATCACATGTCTGGTGGCTCTCGACTCTCCAAAGAACCTGTCTACACCCTTGGGCTGTGCGAACTAAAATGTAACTATTACCATGGAAAAGCATATCAAAGCAGATCCAAGTGCTTTTATTCACAAAATGTGTAAACTGGTCATAACAGATTGTTGAGGGCCCTACCTTTTTTCTCTGTTTGTTTGGTCACAGATCCTCCGAAAGAAAACCTCGTCTACTGGATGATTCTGTGAAGACGTAATGGTAGCAGAGAAGAACTGCACCTTTGCCACCAACTGTACCCCAGTATAACTCTTCAAATGGGCTCTACCATAAGTTTAGTTAGAGATTTCTTCATCTTGTTCCAAATGGAATGCCATACCTTTGTCACAAAATATGCCAGTCCCAAGCACTTCAACAAATACATTGCCAAGGTTAGTGGCATGTTCCATGGATATAGCGTGCCACATACTGTTCACAGTATATCCCATCTAGGTCACATCTACAAAAGAAGACATGAAGATTAGGATGAGCATAGAAAACTTTACAATACACATTTTTCTAAGTTTTATGGTTAGCAACTGAAGAATATTCCAAAAATAGGGGTTAGGTCCAATGTCAAGGCAGTGCACTGAGCCAAGTGTGACCATCATTGTGGTTGTGTGCCTTCAAATTGTTTCTGTTTTATGGCAACTCTAAGGCAAACCTATCATGGGATTTTCTTAGCAAGATTTTTTTACAGGGAGTTTGTCTTTGCCTACTTCTGAGGCTGAGATTGTATGACTTGCCCAGTGGGTTTCCATGGCTGGGGATTTGGACCCTGGTCTCTGGAGTCACAGTCCAGTGCTCAAACCACTAGACCATGCTGGCTCTCTGTACCACAATACCACCTTTTCTTTGACTTCTAATAAAAATATAATTGTTATATAACGGTTATATAATGGCATAATGTCTGCCAAAGTTTTTCCTGGCACTCCTATGAGCACCACCTGTGCCAGCTTCGAACTTTGCATTGCATGCAGTTCTCCAAATCATAGGTTAGGCAGCAATCTGGATGAATCCTCCTCGTGGTGAGTCTCTTGAAGCATATCCGAAGCCTCACTGTTTATAATATTTTGAATCTTCCTTCTGACTAGATTGCCTAGACCATTAACGTTAAATGAGATAATTTTCAGAACAGGCATTGTGAGTCAAAAACACTGCTTTAATTACTGGAGGCATAAACTGCAAGAACTGCAAGTTTTCACAATTCTCTACAGAAAGAAGTTTAGGTTTGGACAATCATAGCAAGATGGATTTGTGTTTTCAGCAGAACCTTGAATATGAGGGAGAGGGGTGAAATAGTTTTGCTCCTCAAAGGTTAGATGGCTGAAATATGCCCTACGTTCGTAGCTGTGAGTCAGGACCTGGAGTATGGCCTTACATGATGGCCCTCAAAGACAAGAAGTCATTGTGAACTTCATTTGACTTCTTCACTTGAAAAAAATGCAAGCTATAAACATGGTTTTGCAGTTTGTAATACATTGAATTTAGAGGCTTGAATGGATAGAAATTGTAGACGGTGCAGAGGGCAGCCCCCCCCTCCATGGCCAGCACCTCCGACTGAAAATGAAGTGTAAGTTCTTTTCATTTCCCATTTTCTTCTATTATCAATGTTCTGTGGGAGGGATTGCTAGGGTGTTTTGACACTATCTATTACTCTTTGAGGACTCCAGGAACAGTTTTTCACTAAATTTAGACAAGGGTGCAGGGTGTCAGGAGGATGCAAAAAGGCCACATTGTCCACCCCAGCTTGCAAGTTGCTTTATGATTTAGATCTTCCATCGCATGTCCTGCGAAGGCAAAAAAGTCCACATCCATATACAAAACTCTGGCAAAAGATAGAATAAAATATCTGGGGATTCCCTTTAAAGATCCTCACGATGAAAAGTGGGAAACTCCAAACCGCCACTTCTTGCCCCAAAGCTGCAGTGTTATGTGAAGCCCTAGATGGCCCTGTTCCAATGAAGCAGAAGTGTATTTAGCAATCAAGAAGATAAATTTTCTTTCACTCACAGGGTAATTGGCAGCTGACTGCAAAATGGGAGAAATAAATTAACAGGTTTGATTATTGAGGCATACCTGAGTTAAAACAAGTGCTTCTGCATGGCCATTTTTAGATGACTAGAAGGTGAAATGGGGCTCCCTCTTCTATAAGTGCTTGCTCCAGCCAGACAAAACTGCTATACTTAAATTGCTGAAACATAAGTGATTTTAGTTATTGTATAGTTAATGGATTTAAAAAAAAATCAAGAAGGTTCCCGCCTCAAAAGCAAACAAAAAACAAACAGCAAGCAAGCTAAAAAGGAATTAGACAGCAAAACTGAAAGCCTGAAAGCCTGCACAAGCACATGGGACAGCAAAGCATGCCTGGCCTTATCCTGCATGTGGCTAGCAAAAGAACCAAGAAAATTTCCATATCAGAATCTGCCACATTAGATTCAAATTGTGTTTACTCAAGGATGAACTATTCCATTTCAAAAATACTGCCATAAGCTTTGTAGATACAGTTTCCTTTACCTACCATGAATGACTACATTTGGGCAAGGCATTTTGCTCATCAGCCACTGCCCTAATCAGTTGTCAGTTTTGAGGAAAAATGGAGATCTGCACAGTCATTCCTGACAGGCTGCAGATGCACAAGCAATGTTGAACTAAACATCTGCAAGAAGAATTGCTAAAAAAGACTTTAGAATCCATAAATCTGTTGGGGAAATAGTGAGGAATTTATATCATAAAACAGGTAATATTTACCATATTTTCTGCAAGGCAGACACCAGCAGATTGAAAGAAAACAGCCAGCTTAGTCATATAGAGTAACAATGGCATCTGCCAAAATGAGTATCTGTCCCTATCCTTCTTTTGTATTTATGTTCAGTTTTGGATGGAGAAGTCTATCTTCCTTCAAAATTGGCCATCTTGAACATCACCAACATATTCTGCATTTACCTTAATGTTTGCAGACAGAAGAAGGTTGGGATAACTTCAGTCTTATGTTCAGTGCCCCCTCCACTTTCACGAGGATTTGGGGGCGCAGAACCCTTGAGAAAGTGGAATAACTCCTGCTTCCCTCTTCCATTCCCTTCCGGGGCTCCCCCTTCCCATTACCATGCAAAATGGAAGGGAAGCAGGGGGTGGAGAAAGACTCATGCAATCCTTCCAATTCCCCTTTCTCATTCCCATGCAAAATGGAAGTAGCGGGAAGGCTTGCGCACGTTCTTCACTCTAGGCCAAAATGCACAGAAATGGGAGTGGGAGCACTGGAAGGGGAAGGGAAGGTTCATGTGAGGCCTCCTATCCAATTCCCTTCTGTTTTGCCTTGATGTAAAGAAGAAGAAGGAGAAGCAGCAGCACTACCAGCAGCAGCAAGAGAAGAGGAGGAGGAGGAGGAGGAGGAGGAGGAGGAGTTTGATTTGAAAAATTATAAACAGATTCATTAAATGCTATTTTAAGAAGAGCGAAGTAACTGTGTTTTTTCATCCATCCAGGTCTGAGTGGGGTGCACTGGATATTTTCAGTTATGCCTTCCTTAAGTACATACATTCAAATGTGCAACTCTCACACCTATAGGAATCACTAAATACTAAACGTTGCTGGAAAAACTGACAGCTTCTAAGAGAACAGAGTGAAAGAAAGAAAATAGACATGAACACTACAAACTGCTTTCCTTTTGAAGGGGAATTAGAATCTTATATTCAAAAATATAGTATTTATACTGATGAGAGAAAACAAAGTTGTGGCTCCTTGTCCGCTGTGTTTTTAAACAAATATAGCCAAAAGATTACAAAAAGATTGCTGTATCTGTCTGCTTTCCTGAATTCCACTCCTAGGGAGCAAGGGTGAGATAGATAGTGTGTCCTTGTCAAAATGGCACCTGAAAAGGGCCTACCGCATTTGCAACCTAACCTCCCTGCAGACTTCCTTTGATGGTTCTCCCACCTACCTGCCACCCACCCTCTCTGTCCTCTGCAGTCTGTGGAACATTTACTCCATGGCCACGCTCCTCCTCCCACAGGCTCTTTCCTTACTTTCCCACCGGTATATTCACTCAACACCTGCATGCACTCCACCACACATATGTTTTTGCTCTCCTCTCTACACATCAACTCTGAAGTCTCCTTCACACCACCCTCTCTTGCAGCCCCTCCTCACTTCACAGGCACTTTCCTCTCCCCTCCATGCTGTTTTCTCTTCCTTTTTCTTCCCTCACCTGCCTTACATGCATTCTCCCACTCCCCCCAAATACATGCACTCTCTTTCTCACCCTGTACTCTCCTCTCCATTCCTATGCTCTTTCTCTCCCTCCTTGCTCTCCATTCCCCCTTCGCAGGCAGCTGCATCTTCATCCACAATGAACTCAAGAATGATTTATCTTAGTAAAGGTCAGGGGTGTAGCTATGTGGGGGGAGAAATGAGGGCATTGTCCCCTATTAAGAATTCTGCCCTCTCCCATCAAATCTTCCGCAAGTTGCCAAATTTTTAGCATTACAGTAACTTAAAGTTTCACCTGAGCATTTCATGATTTTCAGTGCCTCACTCTCTGCAATGCTAAAAATTCAGAAGGAAAGAAGGAAAGAATGAAGGAAAATTTCATTTGGAGTGGTAGTATGTATTTACATGCAGGGCAATGCTTTCTTTCTGTTCCCTCTGTTACTATATCCATGGTAAGGGTGGGGGGAAGCAAAGTTGTCACGGCTGCATGGAATGGGGCAGGTGAATATGAATAACGCCTGAGGAAGAAAGTCAAAGACCATGGGAGAAGGAGTGCAAGCCCGCCGGGGGAAGACTGCTTTTGGGGACCCTCTGGGATGTGGGATCCTGGACCTCCATCTAAAGGTGTAGCCCTCCCCACACTATAACATGCATAACAGAATGGAACCTTTCCCCTCCTAGTCTGGTTTTAGCACTGTTATCACCTGATAAACTAGAAGGGTATTAGCCTAAAGTTAAAGTGAACAATATATGCTTTATCTCTGAGCAGATACAAGGAGGTAACACACTGTTAAAAACTGTTTTATTAAAATATTTTCGGAAGTGCCTGGGAAATGTTTTACAAATTTTGAAAATGATATTCAGGGAGTCATATAGAAACGTTAGATTAAGTTGGAGACAAGTTAGAAACATCCATCTCCCCCCTTTTTTAGATGACACGTAATTTTAAGAGCCAGAAAATATGGACAAGATACTTTGGCTGTTTCCGCACAACACTGTTATAGTGCTATTATTCCACTTTCAACATCCTGTGAAATCCCAGCGTTTGCAGTTTAGGGAGGGGCATTTAGTATTCTCAGCCAGAGAGCTCTTTGGCCTTAGTAAACTACAAACTCCAGAATCCCACAGGATGTTGAAAGTGGAACAGTGGAACAGTGTAGTGTGGAAATGGCCTTTGACTTGGGGTCCTTTTGGCTATTTAAATCTAGCAGCAAAAACATGTCCATCTGAAACAAATCAGAGGTAAACTCATAATTTAAGAGAAGGATCAGTCCTAGCATCTCTAAAGGAAATCATTCATGGAAAGTAAAACTTTTCTCAGATCCAGAAAATCTTAACTGCTGCAGATTGGTGGTTATAGCTACAAGTTTGGTGGAAACACAAGTGTGTTTCCTGAACAAGATGCTTCACAAGTGGTTGACGCCTGGATGTAGGTATTCCTGGGTTAAACTGCTTTTCTAGATCCATTTCTGGATAAGGGTCTGTATGTCAAGGATGTTTTCACCTGTGAAGAGATCCTGGGCTTAAACCCAGAAAGCCAGGTAGAGAGCATTTGGGTAAGAATTAAGGCAGCGAGAAACAATAGGGATATTCTGGTGGGGGTTTACTACAGACCTCCAACCCAGGCTGAGGACTTGGATGACGCCTTCCTCAACCAAATGACTGAACATTCAAAGAGGAGAGATACAGTAATAATAGGAGATTTCAATTACCCGGATATATGCTGGCAGTCAAACTCTGCCAAGACAGCAAGGTCCAGCAAGTTTCTTGCTTGTCTTGCAGACAACTTCATGGTCCAGAAGGTGGAAGAGGCCACAAGGGGATCAAATATTCTAGATCTGGTCTTGACCAACAGGGATGACCTTGTGAATGAGGTAGAAGTGGTTGGATCTTTAGGGGGGAGTGACCATGCCCTGTTGGAATTTAGCATTCAGTGGGAAGGAGAAGATAAGGGTAGCCAGACACTCGTCTTAGATTTTAAAAAAGCGGACTTCTGTAAACTTAGGGAGCTGCTGGCTGGAATTCCGTGGTCAGGAATAGTGAAAGGGAAAGGAGTTCAGGAGGCATGGGAGTTCCTTAAAAAGGAGATACTGACGGCACAGTCTAAAACTGTGCCAATAAGGAGGAAAAATGGAAGGCATCTGAAGAAACCAGAATGGTTGACTAAAGAACTCTCAGCTGAGCTAAGAGTTAAGAGAAACACGTATAGGAAATGGAAGAAGGGGGAAACCACCAAAGAAGAATTTAAGCAAGTAGCCAGGAGATGTAGGGAGGAGGTCAGAAAGGCTAAAGCACAGAACGAACTTAGGCTGGCCAGAGACATTAAAAACAATAAAAAGGGTTTTTTTAAATATGTCCGCAGCAAAAGGAAAAAGAAGGAGACAGTAGGGTCGCTACGCAGAGAAGATGGCGAATTACTCACAGGGGGGAGAGAAAGGCAGAGCTACTTAACACCTTCTTTGCCTCCGTATTTTCCCAGAAGGATACAAGCACTCAACCTGGCGGTTGGGGAGCAGGGGAGGAAGCAGAGGAAATGAGGCACTTAATAAGTAGAGAGGTGGTACAGGAATACCTGGCCACACTGGATGAATTCAAGTCTCCAGGGCCAGATGAATTGCATCCTAGGATATTAAAAGAGCTGGCAGAGGTCATTTCGGAACCGCTTGCTATAATTTTTGAGAAATCTTGGAGGACAGGAGAAGTTCCAGCAGATTGGAAGAGAGCAAATGTTATCCCCATCTTCAAGAAGGGAAAAAAAGAGGACCCAAATAATTATCGCCCAGTCAGCCTGACATCGGTACCCGGAAAGATCCTGGAGCAGATCATTAAGCGTTCAGTTTCTAATCATTTAGAAAACAACGCAATAATCACGAGAAGTCAACATGGATTTCTCAAAAATAAGTCATGCCAGACTAATCTGATCTCTTTTTATGATAGAGTTACTAGCTTGATAGATGAAGGGAATGCTGTGGATGTAGCATATCTCGATTTCAGTAAGGCCTTTGACAAAGTTCCCCATGACATTCTTGCATCGAAGCTAGTAAAATGTGGGCTAGACAGGGCTACTGTTAATTGGATATGTAATTGGTTGACCGACCGAACCCAACGGGTGATCACGGATGGCTGCTTTTCATCCTGGAGAGAAGTGACTAGTGGGGTGCCACAAGGTTCTGTCCTGGGCCCAGTGCTGTTCAATATTTTTATCAATGACTTGGATGAAGGAATAGAGGGCATGCTCATCAAATTTGCAGATGACACCAAATTGGGAGGGGTTGCTAATATGCCAGAGGACAGGATCAAAATTCAAAATGACCTGGATAGATTGGAGAGCTGGGCCAGGGCGAACAAAATGAAATTCAACAGAGAGAAATGTAAGGTCCTACACTTAGGCAGAAATAATGGAATACAGAAATATAGGATGGGGGACACGTGGCTGGATAGCAGTACGTGTGAAAGGGATCTAGGAGTCTTCATAGACCACAAGCTGAACATGAGTCAGCAGTGTGATGCGGCAGCCAAGAAAGCCAATGCAATTCTCGGCTGCATCAACAGGAGTATGGTGTCTAGATCGAGGGAGGTACTGGTACCACTCTACTCTGCTTTGGTTAGACCCCATCTTGAATACTGTGTCCAGTTCTGGGCACCCCAATTCAAGAAGGATATTGACAAGCTGGAGCAAGTCCAGAGGAGGGTGACCAAAATGGTGAGAGGCCTGGAAAACATGCCCTATGAGGATAGACTGAGAGAGCTGGGTATGTTTAGTCTGCAGAAAAGGAGGTTAAGAGGGGACATGATAGCCATGTTTAAATATTTGAAGGGATGCCACGTAGAGGAAGGAGGGGGCTTGTTTTCTGCTGCTCCAGAAACCAGGACAAGGAGCAATGGATTCAAGCTGCAGGAAAGGAGATTCCACCTGAACCTCAGGAAGAACTTCCTGACAGTCAGGGCTGTCCGGCAGTGGAATCTGCTGCCTCGGAGAGTAGTGGAGTCTCCTACCTTGGAGGTTTTTAAGCAGAGGCTTGATGGCCATCTGTCGGGAGTGCTTTGAGGGTGTTCCTGCATGACAGGGAGTTGGACTGGATGGCCCGTGTGGTCTCTTCCAACTCTACATTTCTATGATTCTATGATTCTATGATTCTATGATCCACTCTGGTCCCTCTGTAGCATGAAAGACAGAGGTCCTCCTGGAGCTCTCTGGTATCTTGGAAGGGTTCTGAGTTACAGGTGGGCCACATCATCCTCTGGCACTTTTGTTCATAGTTTGGTGATTGTTTCCAGAAGGTTGAGCTGGATTTCTGTTTGACACTGTTCTCTCTTGCCCTATACAGTAGTGCTGCTCAGGCTATCTGATGTGGGGGACTGGAAGTATTTCCCAATGTTTCAGGGACTAGCACTATATTTTTGGCCACTTATTTTTCGTTTTTCCTGGAAACTTGCCAGGGACTGGCAACCAATGGCTCTGGGATCACCACTTTGAGTAGCACTGCACAGAGCATACATAATGAAAGCAGATATACTTTCACTAAAGTTGGATTCTAAAACTATGACTATAGCATTAATTTAGCTCCAGTCCAAACAGTCGGGCCTTTAAATAAAATTAAAGAAATATATTGAGAAATTTAGAGATAGTCCATTGATCTTGGCAAGACATTTATAACTCGATTATAAAAACTCCTTAAACATAGAACCATTGCAAGAATTGTATTAATTTAATTAATTTAATTTATATCTTGCCTTTTCCCCAGCACAGGATTCAAGACAACTTACAACTGTCTCGTTGCTTTTATATGCCTTCAAGTTCACTCTGATTTATGGTGAATCTATCATAGGGTCTTCCTAGAAAAATTTATTTAAGATAAATTTTGCTACTGCTTTCCTTTAAGACTTAAAGCATGTGGTTTGCCCAAGGTAATCCAGTCGGTTTCCATGGCTAAGCAAGGATTTCAGAACCAGTCTCCCAGATTTCTATTCCAACACTCAAATCACTCAACATGCTGGCTGCCAATTTTAAGACACGTTACTACAAATACCATCAACAAATCCTTTTTTTAAACAATCAATTGGGGTCTGTAGTTGTATTTTGTTGTTTTACCAGCATCAGGATTTTTTTCTCCTCCAAAATCATATTTATTGCAAAATTCACATTGAACTAGACCTGTAAGGTAGGCATTTTACAACACTATTCTACGAAGAGTTGGAAAGAATGTTTCCAAGTTCAGCTTGGAAAATTTATGCAATTAATTGTTTTGCAGGCAGAGTAAAGTTGGCATTTAGGATTCCTTAGGAGAGAGATGAACACTAATACAGTATGCTGTCTTTTGATGTTGCTCAGAACATGGAGACAATGTTCCCACACAAGCACAGTTGACTGGCAGCCTAAGGAAATAGCCCTAGGTATATGCGGAAGAAATAGGTGCTGTAACTGTTCAAGGTTCAGAAGATTGAAAAGTTAGAGGATAGCAACTACATGTGAACCTGACTTTGCCCAGGAAGTTCCAGGTGGAGATACTGATGTTTTGAGAAGCAGGGTTGGACAGACCTGGTACTGTTGGATCTCCTTTGGAGACACTAGCAGGACTGGAGCGTTTGGTGAGAGCACATCTACAGCTCAGTTAAGGAG
The DNA here is from genome assembly GCA_948474755.1 of Ctenosaura bakeri. Taxonomy (NCBI): domain Eukaryota; kingdom Metazoa; phylum Chordata; class Lepidosauria; order Squamata; family Iguanidae; genus Ctenosaura; species Ctenosaura bakeri. The sequence continues at coordinate 1,081,668 of CAOLHI010000055.1, read as the reverse complement.
ACCCCAGCTCTTTCCACTGAAAAATCAGTCTCCCTAAATAAGGCGGGCAGAAAATGCCCTATGGCCACTGGAAACAACGTTGACCACTCACTCTCTGAGAGACATTGAAACTAGCTCAGAGACTCTGCCCTGTTATTGAACTGATATTATTCTTCTGCACATATCTCCTGCTGGTTTTGGCTCTCCAGCTTATGACTGATACCTTGGTTCTTGACCTTTGGATGCTAATCAACCACATGACTTCTCAGTTTTCTAAGTGAATAATGACAGGTACAGGCATTCACAGACAGTTCACCACAGATCATGTGATTTGGGAATGCCCCAGGACCAAGATTCAAATAAAAAAGTAGTGCTAGGAGTCTTTGAACTGCTCCTTACAGAAAATATTGTTTGCCACATAATCTGTGAAATGAACAGAAAGGCACAAGGTATGTTTTCAGGGCATAGAACAAAAGCAACCCTACCAACATCAAACTCAAACCCCTGACATCATTGAGCCAAAGACACACAATGGCCACTGTTCCTGTCAGGGATTTTATCAAGGACAACAGAAAGCCTTCAAGCAGGGATGGGAACTGTGTGTCCCATAGGCTATCTAAGGCCCTTGGAGGGATATATAATGCAGCCCTTTGGAACCCATGCTCCCCTAGATTCCCAGTACTCCTGAAAAGAATTTATTGGGAAAAAATCAGCCAAAATACAGTCCTAGTAACTTGCGAAAACAATATTTGTGGAATAGGTGTAACCTGAAACAGCCAAAGGGCTTCAAAGTGTGACGGAAATGATGTAATGTCACTCAAAATGACAGCTGTGACAGTGCAATGAAGCCCTCTAGAGGAGTTCAAAATCAAGTAATGTGGTTCTCCGTGTTCCAGGAGCGTGCCCACCTCTGTCTTAGAGGAACTGTGGCTTCCAGGCTGAGCCTGAAGAGATTTTATAAAGTCTTTGAGGTACAACTGCAAAGAGACAAAGGGAAGAATGTTCCAATTCATATAGCCAAAACCATAACAACAAAATGGAAGAAAGAGAAGTAGACTCAGGACAATACTAATGTTTGTAGAAATATATTTTATTAAAAAAAAACCCACAAAAGAACCCCACCCAACAGTCTCATATAGACTAAGCATCTTAAGTAGCTACAGAACACTGGCTGAAGTGTTGAAGTGAATGGAAAGATGAGGGGAGGGGAGAGAACAATGAGATGAGTTACTTTATCTTCATTAGGACAATATCTGGTCCACAGTGAGAAATTTTAGATGCTCTCAGGGCTGAAGCAAGAAATCTCAAAAATAATTTTCTCCCCAGATAGCATCATGAGTTGAGAGATGAGCCTACAGCCACCCTGTGATAATTTATTCTTAGCACTGGAAGATTCTGGTGTTTCTTTAGGTTCCTACTCAAAAATCGCCCACAGTTCCCATGGTACAGCAAAGACAAATCTACAGGCATATCTCAGTTAACAAAGCCTCCGGCAAAGAAGCTCCTTTTTACATCTGCACAGCCCCAACACTTCTTCTTTGCCCTCTCTTTTTTATTTTTATTGTAAATTATATTGTACAACTTAGTAAACATTCAAATAAATAAACTTTTTTTTAAGAAAGAAACATTTGAAATTCATTAACATTAAACAAGTTACACTATTACGACAGTTCATGTTAAACTACAAGATTAGTAATCCATCTTCTTTGCTTCTTTTAGAAGACTCTTATGTTGGAGAAGCCAGAAGTTTCATTATAAGAATCATCCATATCCATACTCAGAAGATCTGTCAAGAAGTCCATATGATTTGTGGTTGGTTGGAACAAATGAACCTTTATATTGATGTATTCAATAAATGGAAACCAAGCTTCAATAAAGTTGTCTCTCTTTATTTGTCCCTTGAAAATGTGAACATTGACAATTTTTTCCATTAACCAATAGTCCCATAACCTTTCCCACCACTATTCTACAAAGGCATCATCTGTTTTCAAATTTCTTGCTACTACCATACGAGCAGCTGCAATAATAAAAATCCTACTAACTTTCTGTAGTTCAAGTTTTTGGGTTTTTTCCAAAGTAAAGAGATATCAGTAGCTATTATTTAGAGAACTAAGTGCCAACAACTATTTATCTTTGGGCAATCAAGTCACAAATGAGTGAGTATGCGCTTTACACTGCACTCTCTCCAACAGTTAGGGGTGATGTATTTGACCCATCTAGCTAATTTAATTGGGATTAGATACTATTTGTGTACAATCTTAAGGGTGTTCTCTTTAATTAGGGCTGACCTAGACTTAAAAGGCATGGAGGTCCATAGATGGCATCATTCACATTCTGGGGCACAAAAAGTGCTCACTGTGGTTGGATAATTCCCTATTTTGCCATTAATTATATCTACCAGTGGTATCATCTTTAACTTTTCTTTGAAAGGGCATTTTTTGTCATTCAGGATCCAAATTTCTCTGGTTCTGACGTTTCCTGAGATGATATATTGGTGTTGAATATCCTTTGAGGAAAAACTCGAAATAAGCCCTTCCTGTGGCTCTACTGTAACAACAATATATTAGGCCCCAACTGTCTGATAATCTGAAGTATTTTTACTCTCTTAATCAGAGAGTCCAGGCCCCTGATGTTAAAGGAGACAAATCTGATTTTATTCATACCTTATGAGTTTTTGGTATATATTAAGTTGTCCACCATCCTACCTCTTAAAAGCTGGGTAGGAGTATGGCTATTGTGATCATTACTTTTCATTTTATAGAATTCTATAGAATTCCTTTCTTTTTGTTGGGAGTCACAGTATAACCTGAGAGTTTAATTAACCAAGAAAAAATTAACAACAAATTAACCAATTAATATACAGAAAATCTGAAGTACAATCAAGAGTAAAAGAGCTTGTTCACAAAACAAGTTTTTGATCAGAATGATACATGCTGATTTCCTCTGGATTACTGCGGGGGCACATTGACATTTAAGTTCATCCTTCAGGTATCTCTCAGTTAGATTCAGATTTAACAATAATACAATAGGAACGTATGAGATACATTAACCTTTTGTTTATACTTAACACATCTAGAGGTGCAAAAGATTGAATATGATTGGACATTTATGAAATGTCATGTATATAAAGGCAAAGTGAACTATTATATAAGAATGTGACATTAAGAATAAAGCAGTTTGCAAACACACAGGTGGAATAATTTCTAACTTATCAATGTACTTATAGTCAAAAAATAAAGGATAGGGTTCACAAAGTCACATTGGAGTTGCTCTAGAAGGTGACAATTGAAAAGAGTGCAAGCTGACAAAATGGAGGTCAGATGACACACTGTACAGGTAGGAAACAAAAGTTTCAACATGGAAATTCAAAGTGGAGAGTTATGTCATAAATCTAAAGTGGGATCAGGATTAATGGATAATGGTTTGACAACTGCACAAAACATTCAAAGCCTCATAAGTGATCCAGTTTCCTCTTCTATCTTTCCTTTTCTCCACTATTTTCCACTCAGAGTCTTTTTCATCCATATCAAGTTGTGATGCTGGGTTTTCTTCTTGTGAATGTTATCTTCCAGTTCTCCAGGGACCATGATATCTAATGCTTCACAGATATCTAACATCTGAAGCTTGTTTGTTACTGACATCATATTATTGTTATATGAGATAATTAACTTAAAGGGAAAGCCTCATCTGTATCCAATTTCTGCTGACTGAAGTAGGGATATGAATGGTTTTAATGGTTTCCAGTCTCTTCTTCAGTGTTTCAGGCACAAGCTATTGGAATACCATGAGTTTATGTCTATCACTTAGACTGCAGAGAATCTGTTAAGGACTATTGTCCTTCTAGGGAAAGTCTAGAATATGATAATGTCTCTCAGGAATTTATTGGATTTAAAATTATATCCAGTAATTCTGTACATACAATCCACGATGTTACCTACCAGGACAAGGTCTGGACATGTTTGGTTGATTCAGGTTACTAAAAAGGTTTGCAGAAAACGTCTTGCTTCCACCTCTGGGACTCCCACATTAAGACATCTCTCCCTGTTTTCTTGGTCTGTGATTTTTTCTTGAACATATCAATTGGCGTCAAGTTGTTTAATTCTTGGTTCATGATACATATCTTGCTATAAGACAGCTCTTGACATGACTTCAATGTCCAGAATTTGGCTCACAAGGACAGAAAGCTTGGAATTTATTGGTTCAAGCACTAAGGACCAATCTTTTTGTAAATCTTGACTAGGTTTTCGCTCAGCTTTCCCAGACATTTTGGGAATGTGGGCCAGCTGACATTTGCAATCCATTCTCCCCTCCCCTGTTCATTTTGTTGAGGTCGTGCACTACAGCTAGGTCTGGTAGTTCATTTCCTTCACTGTCACCCATTGTAGGCCCTTTTGCAACTAGGTAAAAGTCTATTCTGGTTTGCTATGCTGGCTGTTTTACTCCATTTAGATCTCAGATTCTTTTATATTTATTGTTGAAATTAAGCTCCTATATAGAAAAAGTCTTGAGTTCTGCCAGAGTTAAGTTATCAGACATCTGCCATGTTAGCTGGCTGGCCATGCCTCCTGCCTTCTGTCTAGCTCGATATTTTTCAGTAACATTGGCACTGAGAGAATGGTGAAGGCTGGCTGGAGAAATATTGACTTGTAATATTGGGTAGTAATGGCATGTGTGCAGTAAACTGAAGGAATGCTTGATCTGAGAAAGACCAGGATTCAACTCTACTGATCCTGCTGTAGCTCTGTGTGCCTGCTTGTTTACAACAGGCAGGGTAAACAGCAGCTACCTGCAGAGTTCCTTACTGAACATGAATGAACAGCAAAACAGAGAAAAGGCAAGAGGGGATAATACTACCTCACTAGTTATCCTCAACATATTAAAAAAGCATAATCTAAAAATTTGTTCACCAAAAATGAAAATAATAAAAAAAGTGAAAGCTGGAGAAAGAAAGAAAAAATCCTTGGATACATTTTGGTAGAAGGTTTCCAGAGGTCTCTAGAAGGTTCAATATGTTTTTGTTTTCTTATGCAAGGCTTAGCTGACCTGGATGTTTCATTTCACATGTGCATATTGTTAGTTTGGAATAAATAGTCTGCTGAAATTTGCTGAGCTGTTCTTCTCTTTTGTGGTATAGAAACCTATCACCAAATTTTCAATTGAAGAAACAAAATCCAACAACACATCTACTTTGTTAACTGAAGTATACCTGAACTTAAATTGCTCCCACAGATCACCTCTCAGTCCAATTCAAACTACATTTGACTTAGGCCTTCTCTGTTGTGCCACCCATTATGGAATACTCTCCACCCAAAGGCGCAAATAGTGCCAATGCTGCTGTCACTCCAGTGCCAAGTTAAAAAAAAAAAAAAGGCTATTTACCAAAGGTTCTGGACCATGGTTGATCTTGTCCAAATGTACTTGTGAGTAGCTTTAAAACATTCTAATGACTTTTTAATCTGTCTTATATGGTAAATGATTTAATATCCTTTAAATTATTCTTTTTGTTTTAAATTGTTTTAAACCATTTAAACTGATTTAATTGTATGTGACACCTGTATACTTGGTTATAAGGTGGGATATAAATATTTTAAGAAATATATACAGCCATTGCATTGCAGAAGTCAAATGTTATTTTGATTTGGAAATAGTTTTAAATGCTAAAAAACTAAAACATATTTTTGCACATGAGGTAAGGTTCAAGTCAGAGCAGGAAGTCCTGTTTTTATGTTAGCATTCACGCTCTAAAAGCCCTTAAGCCCTGCACGCTTAGGATATACTTCAGCATTTTGTTACATGACACTACTTGTTCATTGTCTAATAGGAAACGAGGGATTTCAGTAGAATTATTAAAATCACTTCCCCCTTCATTTTTTGTGATGGCAAAAAAAAAGTCTGCAACACATTTTAGGATTAACATCGAGTAACTCAGCATATACTGGCCTATATTACTATGGAAAAAGAAAAAAAAGCAACGAGCACTAATAGTAGTCAAAAGAAGGGATATAGAGGAGAGACAAAATCTCAGGGTGCTAAAAAAAAAAAGATGATTTTATTCTTTCAGTAAGCCAAATAAAACTTTTTAAAAGTTCAGTTGCCAGGCAAAATCTCAGAAAATGTTCTTTTCTGGAATCCCTGCAGGTAAGGTTAAAGTTGCATTCCCCTGAAGAAGGCCATTAAATGTTACTAGGCTAAAGCACATTAGATTAATTGGAAGAATAAAATAATCTTTTTTAACACTCTGAGATTTGCATATCATGCATATTTCTATACTGCTTATCAGCTAAGTGCTCTCTAAGTGGTTTACAATGTGTTAGCTAACTGCTCCCAACAAGCTGGGTACTCATTTTACCAACCTGCAGAAGGATGGAAGGCTGAGTCAACCTGAAGCCCAGCAGGATTGAACTCACAACCTTGTGGCTGCAGTACCGGCGTTTAACCACTGCGCTACCAGGGCTCATTCTGTTTCTTCTCTAAATCCCCCCTATATTACTATGGGGCATGCTTACAATTATCAGTTGATAATATTCTTCTTTGGCCCATTTGATCCTTCACAAGTCTAGTGAAAGGATCTGTAGCTCTGACAACTGAAGAAGGTATCTTCTGCCTTACTTGCAGTTTATAGATGCAACATTGAGCTAAGTTCCCGGATCAGCCTGGCCAATCACAGGCATGCAACCATAAATCTTAAGATTTTTCTGGGCAGAAGTTCTTGTCATAATTCTTTTAGTACCAGAAGTTGTTCTCTTAGAAAGACACCACTAGAAAGTGCTAAGGATTCCAAAGGTGTATATAAATCAATAACCACAGAACAATTCATGGGAAGTAAGCTCAGAATTGATTGTAGGGATATCATCAAACTAAGCCGTATGTGTAGAATTAGAGGTTATCATTTTTTGCCACTTCCTAACAAAAGCTTTGTCAGTGCACATTTTACATCTCCATTTCTGTTCTGCCAATCATGACTTTGGAAGCAAAAGATAATTCTCATCTCTGCTGTACAATCAAACAGCAGACAGAAGATAAATGCTCCTTTTGGGTGCGTTTGGGTGCAGTCTGAAGCCCCAGAACAAACGTGGTAGTTTCAGCAATCTTAAATTAAGTGAGATACAAATAAAGACATCAATATAAATTCTGAAGGGGCAGAAAAAAATTACTGGGGCTATTACAGAAGGCCCTACCTAGTGTAGTGAGGCCCTGTCTAGTGTAGTGAGACTACACTAGACACTGAGCAATGTATTTTACAGCCTGCTTACGTAGTTCTGGGAACTAATAACTGTACTATAAAGGTGTAACTGTGCAATTTTTTTCATCTATATATAACTCAATATCATCTCATGCCTAAATCAATTTAAATTGTTGTTTTTCTTTTAGCTGGGATTAACTTCACCACATTTCCAGGTAACATAACTTTTTTTTAACCATCTCTTAATTCAAAATTGTAACAGTTTGGCAACTCTGCAGCATTAGATAATTTTGGATTAAGGCACTATAAAAGCTTTTAATCAAATAATTCCTGACTCTTCTGTTTTGCCTTGGCCTGGGTTGGGCAACCCTGTGGGGCTGGGGGCCAGTTTTCTCCCATCTGACTCCCATGTGGGTTGCTCCCTGATGGTGATTTAATTCCAATCCATTTGAAGCTGTCCTTTGTATAGTCTGTTAATGATTAACACTTAGTCTGTTGATCTATCATTTACTTTAAGGGAATTATGTTCTGCTTCCTTAAATGTAAAGATTATTCATTCTCAGCCCAATTTAATGTAATCACTTTTCTTCTTTTCTGCATATTCTGGAGGTGGCAGGTCTAGGCTTACAATATTCCATATGTAATTTATAATCCTTACCATGTATATTTATCTCATACATTTGAGGGTCCTGAGGAACATGAGAGGGAATTCTTTTGGCTACTCTTCTTTTATTAAAATCATACACACACCACTGTATCCAGCTTCAGTATCAATTTCTTTAGTATACAATTTCTCTGTGCACTCACAATTCCCATGAAGAAAAGAAGGCACAGCTTAATTGTACTTCCTCCTCATTCTTTCGTTCAGGCTAAACATCCTATAGAGTTTTACTAGTTTTTATGTGTGCTTGTGATGCTTCATTTGAGGCTGGTTCTTGTCAGTTCATCTGGATCCATTCATATACTAGTAGCATCCTGTTCTTTTATTATTGTCTTGAGGCCTTGGTGTTCATCTTCCTTTAAACCATGTACTACATTTCTTCTTCCCGATTCAAATTAATCTAGTTGTGTTTGGGACATCAAATAATAATGATGAAGTAATGAGGATATGTCCCATTATCCCCAACTAATTTTTTAATTCTGTAAAAAAATATATATATATTTATTTTTTTGCAATAGAGACTCTCTTCTATCAATTCCCCACTAAGCCATGGAAATCCACTGGGTGACCGTGGGCATGTCACACACTCTCAACCCCAGAAAACCCCATGACAGGTTTGCCTTAGGGTTGCCATAAGTTGGAAACAACCTGAAAGCATGCAACAACAACAAACATCTCCCTTCCAGTTTTCCTAAGTAATAGAATATTCAAATCATAAATGTATTATTTACAGATCTAAAAATTATTAATTTGTGCTTGATCATTTGGGTGGCAAGCACAGATAGGATGCATAATATGGCATCTCCCTGATACACAGTCCCAGACTGTGAACAGTAATTTATTATCAGATTCTGATAATAACAGCAATCACTTTATTACCCTGATTTGCCAATATCCAATGTCTGTGTGCTTTGGGGTACAAAGAAGCTACTGCAACTTTCCAAGTTGCTTCCTTCTCATTCAGGAACTACAACATTTAATTGCTCTCAACCTAGTTTATGAAATTAACAGTTTAAATTCTGCCTATTATTCCACATAGGCATATCCTTTCAAGGGGAGGTTGAACACACCATGGCTCTTAAATTAGCCAAGTTTAGTACTGAACCTGTTACACTCTCATTTTCTCCTTTCTGTTATTGATGGTTGCCTCACAGAGAAATACATATCTGAGTTATCACATGAAGACAGCCTCTTCTTAGATTATTACCTTTTACTCACATAGTGCCATCTTTCTTGTCTTTGCAATTTCATCTCTATTCCTGGAATGAATTCTTAGTACTTAAATTTTGGTTCATATCTCTGTGTGTGTGTTGCCTGTCAATTTATAGCAACCCCATGAATTTCATAGGGTTTTCTTAGGCAACGAGTACTCAAAGTGGTTTTCCTAGTTTCTTTCTGTACCAATATAGAAATATGCTGTCACTGCATTTGTGCTAAACTTGTATGAATTATGGGTACTATGGATTATGTACAAAGATCTGGATTTATATTAGCCTAGGTAGTCTGCTGCCTGTGATCATTTTATAACAGGATTATAACTATCAAAAATCTTGGTCTGGACCCCATTTTCCAATTATGATTCCCAACATATATTCTACAATCTGTTTGGGAATAGATTCTAGATCTCTCATATGCAGTTTCAACACAGATTCAGATTAGATTAAGACAATGCTGACTGCTTTGTGATTAATTATTTATACAACTGCAGAGTTGGGAGGGGGAGAAAAGTAGGAGAGCCACCGAAGTTCTAAAATCTTTCTAAAGACATGGTCCTGAACTTTTCTTGAGCACCACATAACACAGTACAGCTGGAGAAGAACAGTGTCACATAGTCTTCTTTCATGTGCACTGTGGGAAAAGAAAAAAGCTGCTTCCAGTAGGGCAGCAATGTTTTTAAAGATTACTTTAATGTGTTTAAAATGTTTTTATCTTTGTATTTGTTTAAATTACTTCTTTTGTTCATCACCTTGGGGGCCCTTGAGGGCTGGGGGAGGTGGTACAGAAATACATTACATAAAATAAAATGTTTGCTGCCTCACAATACATCCCCAGGTACATCAGAACATACCCATCATTCTAGGTGCACTGTGGGGCAACACAAGACTTGAGAAAAACTGGAACACTCTTGCCGCTTTCATATGAAAATGCAAAAAAGTTTAAAAGAATCCTCCACTTTACATATACAGGTCCCAGCCCCTGGAAGTCTTCACTAATCCAACACGAATATTGAAGAATGTGTCTTCTACCTTCACAGCCTAAGAATGTGGCTGTGAAGTAGAAGGGTGAGATTTTTAGAGAACGTCTATTATAAATTAACCTTAAGTTGCTCAGGAAAAATAAAAAGGTGTTATATTCTTTAGGAACAGAATATATGAATTCTTAAAGGTTTGTCAGAGGCGCTGTACTGACATTTTATACACACCAAAGATCCAAGAGACAAAAATTCTTAATAACAGTTTTACTTTTCTTTAAACATAGAAACAATATGAGGAATACATACTACATGAGGATCATAACAGTATCAAAAGATTATTTCATTGAGCTTAGTCTGAAGCACAAGAATCTTACCACAGCTGCTAAAAGATGCCCTGGAGTCAGGTCAAGTGAGATGTACAGACTTTTACAGTCTTTCCTTCTGCTGTATCTTGTCCCTTCTCTGGGTGAACAATTGTTTTCTTATGACTAAAGAAAAATCATTAAAACAAAAGACATAACTCTATAGCACTTAAACAAGAGATCCTCTTAACTGTTTTCCATCTAATTCAAGTACCACTAATAACTCACAATACAAGACAGTGTTTGCATTTCTACTTCGGTCTACAGTTTTCCTGCATGTGAGTAGATACATTTTGCCTTAAATGTAAATATAACCAGGACAATGAAGGATCAAATCATATTTTTCACCAACATCAGTGACTAACTGGATCACGACTGTACTTCAGCTTAACTCATGAGCGTGGCTTTTCCGTTGGGCATCATATTTGCTCTCTCTTCACAGAACATGACAAACAAACAAGCATATCTTCATTTAACTATAATTTCCCATGTCATCCAAAGTACAGAACTATTGACTTTCCTTGTGCAATGAACCTTTCCCTCTCAGTCCCTCTGCAATGCCAAAATTTATTCAAGAGATTCCCAAACTATTCAGAGGAAATTTGGAAAGACAAAGAGAGGCTGAAGTGACAGAGGAAATTTGCCTTGTTCGCAGATGTCATTCCAAGAACTAGGCTATTTGATTTCACTTGCAGATTATTGGCTTCCAACCAAGTCAAGTTATCAAATAAACTTGAAACTACAGTTTAATATCCTTACATGTTCTGAAACACACACAGTTTCTCAACTTAGAAACGAAGGCAAACTACAGAGTTTACTGAAGACTGACTAGTATGCTAGCTTATGTATAAGGAGAAATGCAGGGGCTGCATGCACATTTTTATCTCAGTTAAAGTATGATCATACAAAATCTCCATGTGAATACATCTATTTAGCATCAACATTGAGAAAATTACCTTGATTGGGCTGGCAGTTCCCTCCTTATTTTTTGCATCTTCTGGCATATTTTTTTCTGAGGATTCTTTATTTTCTGAAGATAGTTTCCGGGATTTCTCAAAAACGTTAATCCCCAGGATCTGAGCTACCTTGTCAAGCTCAGATTTTTTCTTCTCTGCAGCACGGGCCTTTGTCTCCAACTCAGCAACCTTCTTTGCAATGCTTTCTTTTAGGTGGCTCACTTCTACTAGCAAGGGGTCCTCCTCTTTACGTTTTTTCGGGAGCATCTCCTCTGCACCAGTCAAAGTGAAAGAGTGAGGAGTACATAGGACATTGAGACAGACAAAATTATTTTAAATAATTGGAAGTATTTGATAACCATCTGTCAGGCCCAAATGCCAAAAACAGCATGTGCATTACCGATAATGTTGCTTATTGTGATATCAGATGTATCCTATTTTCTTCCCCATTTAGAATAAAACCCTGTAATGCCTAGGACAGGAGTAGGCAAAAATAATTCCTGTTCTTCTAGCACACTGTGCAATAACAAATATCATTATCAAGGAAAATGGAAATGTAAAATGAAAGGAAGCACTACCTTGCAGTCTTGAAAGCCTGTTTAATTCAATTCTCAGATAATACAGTTGCTTTTGCTGAGTTTCTTGTTCAGCCTTTAACTTTTCTCTTTCCTCTGTGACCTGGAAAGGTCATGAAAGAAACAAAGGCATTAAAATAGCCCTTTTCACTGACCACAGTCAAATACTGCAAAGACCACTGTGGTGACTCCCCATGTATCTTCCTGAGCCACTTCCGCACTAGATGTTATAGCAGTATTATTCCACTTTCAACATCTTATGGAATCCTGGGTTTGTTGTTTCTGATAAACTGTGTGATGATCCCTAAGTAATTTTCCAGAATTTTCTAACAAAAATAAGGAATTCAAACAGGAAGGATACACACAGACTATAAAACAGAGTAAATCATGCTTATAGCTATACAAAATAATCGGCTGAAGTAGATATCAAACTATGTTAGACTGTGGTCGTAATCTACCATACTGTAATACACCGTAATTAATTAATACCTCCCCCTCTCCTGGTTCTACAATACTGTTATTCAAGGCAGCTTACATGCAATAAAACAAATATACTTAAAGCCACAAGGCCATAAACAAAAACACATAAAATGATTATTAAAATGAAATGAAATTATCCATAAAATTAAAATCATTTAAAACAAATCCATTAAAAATAAAAAATAAAAATCAGCAACATAGAACAATATAAAAACCCTAGCAGTGAACAGGTTTAAAGGAGCAGTTGGAATCTCTTGGCCCATTTGCTGCATACGTAGGCTCCAGGTCATTTTTGCAGCCCTCACAACTCTTTGGCCCTGTCCGCTGAAGCAATTTTAGCCACAAAAAAACAAAAAAATTGAGGCCAGTAACTTGCCTTTTGGTAGCCTCCAGGAACAATGACGTGATATTTTTTTTAAAAAAGGTACATCCCCATTTCCATCAGCTTTTAGAAACCTAGACATAGACTTCTGACCACTTGACTTGTTTCAGGAGGCTGCTGTGACACATGCTATGGTAGGTTCTGAGAGCTGAAACTTTGCACCAGACTTCCAGAGTTTGCCCAGCCCTTGTTTAATTAATAACGTTTGAGACTGATGTATTTTTTTTGCTAAAAATCATTATTATCATCATCCCACCTTTTTCTCAACCTGGAATTCAAGGTGTATTAAAACAGATACAGCTAAAAATTTTACATTGTACAGGAGTTTAAAATTTAATTAAACTAGAAATAAAATAAAATGTAAAAGGTTATAAAGACAGATTAAAATTGGCTTAAATAGTTTTTTACTATTCAAAATCATGCACATGTAAGCTTTGTATAAACCCAATCAAGCCTCAAAATACGTTTTCATTTTGGACAGAAATAACAGCAATATTAGTACCAATCAGACTTCCAAAGGGAAGGTGTTCCATAGCTGGGGTGCCACAGCAAAGAAAATCCTCTCTTCTATGATCATGATGTTGAGCTATAACTTTTAACTAAGGAATCAGTTTTACATCTCTTTGTACACAATATATGTTTTGTATACAATATATACCACATATACAATATATACTATTAAGAGTTGGGGAACTATTTTTAAATTACTAAAGTATTCAGAAGTATGAACATTCAAGGAGACAATCTATGTATCCATTTCTCACTGGAAACAATTCCACTGCAAGCAAACATTCTGATATGCTGAAAGGAAAAACAAGACTGAAAAACAAACCTAGCTATGAAGCACTTTTGTCTGCAGAAGCAATTGTATGTTATAAGCAAGTATTTATTAATGTAAGTCAAAAACACCCACCTTTTGCCTTCGAGAAACCCGTTTTTTTTCATCAGATATTCTTTCTTTAGCACTTCTGAGAGCAGGTAGAGACAACTGAGGGTGCAACTTGGAGCCTGGAGCAGCAGAAGGGATTCGCACAAGAAGAGATTTGTCCTTCTTGATACCTGGAGGGCCTTTGCCAACAGCCCTGAGGTTGGGTTGTGGACAGCCTACTGGCATTGCTAGTCTAAGAAATGTATGTATGCCTGAAAGCACAGGATTAGGAGGCTGAGTGTACATGGGCCAGCCAGAAGCTGCATAAGTCATATAGTTTCCATATGCAATTAAGCCAGGAGGGGGCACTGTGGGAGATGGATAGCTTTGAGGTAACTGCGTTGCAGTGAATGGTGTGAACTGTGGAACTCCACACCAGGGAAATGGGGTGAGAGAAGGAGAAAAATTGGGAAGACAAGGTGGAGCTGATGGGATTATAGGTACTGGGGGAATAGACTGCTCCAGTGTGCCAAAAGGATGGTCTTGTCCTACAGTTTTGCTTTCATTGCTGTCAGATATTGAAACAGAAGACATATCTTTACATGGTGGGAAGGAACCAGGAGGGGAGAGAGAGTACTTTCGGCTTGATTCTGGAGAACGAGTGTCACTTCTACTTCTATGACCCTCTCGGGATTCTGATTTATGAGAAGCCACCAAATGGCGATCAGGTGAACAAGACCGTTTTTTCCCATGGAGTCGTTCCTGAGTGCGGGCAGCAAGCTTACAAATTTCAGCTTCTCCAATATCAAGACCAATGGTTTTGAATAAGTCATGGATCTTCTCATATTCTGGCAAGGACTCTTCTGGAGTATCTACCTTTACAGAAGAACTAGGAAAAGATGAAGAAGTTACCTTCTGCTTCATAGTTTCTTTCCCATCAGCCAGTGTTAGCTTTTGAGCACAGCGAGAGTTAATGTGGAAGTCATTGTCATCACCATTTCCATAGAGAAATTTCTCTTCATCTTCAATGTCATCAGGGAAGCTGTGCCTTCTCTCTTCTTGAGTACCTGCAGCATCTCCCATCATGCCTAAAATGTGTGAAAATCCAGTCCCATCCTGGCTGGCTCTTTCATGAGGGAGTAAGAAGTCACTTTGTTGATCAGCAGGCTGCAATGCAGACTCACAATCATTTTTCTGTATTAAAAAATTATCAGAGTTCTGCTCAAAAGAAGCATTTTGTTGTTGATCAGAGTGCGGTTTCCAATCACGCACAGGGAACAGAAATTCCTTACTAGCAGCTGACTCTGTAACCACATTTTTGTTGAATTGCTTGAGGAAATTTTCCACATCCAATGAAAAAGAATCAGTGCTGCAAGGCTGGGGCAAAAGAAAAGGATTTGTAAGAATGAAGGCTCCCTCACAGAACTGCTACAAAAGTATCAGGCTACAAGAGAAAGGAACTGTCATTTGTTATTACATTCAGTAACAAAACAAAATAATACTTTGACCCATAAGACAGAAAACTTTCATATAAAGAGATTACAGCCAATAATTTTTTAAAAATTCAATATGAAACTGTAAAAAGAGAAAGATAGGACTAGAAACATAAAAAGTTATCTTCTACTGAGCCAAACCACCGATCCATCTAGACCAGTATGGTCAATTTGACTGGCACAATGGCTCTAAAGCAATTCAGGTAGGCTAGTTCCCTAATCCTACAAGGAGATCACCAGTATTATCAAAGTATTAACCAGTCCTTCCCCTACTGAGCTTCTAAAATCAGATTAGATCACATGTGTTCAGGGTTTTATGGGTACTGGAGCAGATACAGGAGTTCAAAATATCAAGCTGCAGATCTGACCTATAGCAGACATTTATGATTATGGCTGAACCATACTTTTACTGCCCCAAATAACTTCTCTGTTTCATGTTTGACAAGATGCTGCAAAAAGAACTGCTATCAGAGGAAAAGAAAAACAGGTTGCTTGCCTGTAACTGTAGTTCTTTGAGTGATCATCTGTGCCCTCACACAATGGATTTTATATCTGTGCAGAGATGTCTACCAGAATGTTCTGGAGCTGAGTAGCTTGGCAGGAACTCTGCCCCCTCTTGTGTACCACACATGATCTAGCCCGTTACTGTCCTCTCAGTTTTGAAATCTCGAACAGCAGTTTCAAACAGCAGGGACCGGAAAGAAGGGAGATAGGGTGGGTTTGTGTGAGGGCACAGATGACCGACCACTCAAAGACCCAAAGTTACAAGTAAGCAACCTGTTCTTCCTCTCCGTGGTCTCTGTGCCTCACACAATGGGTGATTAAAGACGTTACCCAAGGAAGGAGGGACAGGTCACTGCAGAAGAGGAGAGAGAACACCCCTTACAAAACATGCATCCCTTCTAGCTCTACAGTCCAGTCTGTATTGCCAGATAAATGTAGATTCAAGGTCTTGCAGAGAGTCTCCATGTAGAGCAGCCGAAGAGGACAATGCAGCCCTGGTTGAGAGTGCTCTTACAGGAGCAGACATGGGTTGTTTAGTCAATTCACAGGGAATGTGTATAGTCTCCATAACCCATTTTCATCTTTTCATCTCCCTCCATAGCAAACAAAGAAATTGTCAGAATGACAAAATGATAAAGTCGTTTGAATACAGAAGGCTAATGCATGGTGGACATCCAGGGAGTGCAGAGATCTCTCCAGTGACATTATAGAGTGAGGATAAAAGGTTGGTAAGATAATGTTCTGCAATGGGTAAAACTTGAAGACATTTTAGGAGAAAGGAGTTATCTGGACGAAGCACCTCCTTATCCTAGTGAAAGACCAAGAAAGGTTCATCACAACAAAGCACTGCTAGTTCTCCAGAATGACAGACAGATGTTATCACAACCAAGACTGTTTTCAGTGTAAGAAAATGTTCATCCACTGTTGTTAATGGTGGACAAGCATGGTGTAGAAGCTGTGATAACATCAGCAGCAAGGACTATGGAGGCACAGAGACTGGTGGGTAGAGAGGAGCTAGCCCTTTAAGGAATTTCTTAACCACCAAGTTGGCAAATAAGGTCCATGCTGAAGTGTCAAGAAGCTAGTAGGTGACAATTGCAACTAAGCATACTTTCAGGGAAGAAAAAGAGAGTCCTTTCTCCTTTAAAGGCCAAAGAAAGTGGAGGAACATTGAAACTGCTGCCAGACTTGATGGTTCTGAGCAAGCAACCACAAATTCAGACAATTTCCTCCACTTGTAAGCATAAGACCTTCTCGTATAATCCTTATGAGAACCCAAGAGGACTGCCTGAAAGACCGGGAAATCTACGGCATAATTCTCTATGCAGACAGGAGGAGTAGGAGATGTCTGGGTGGAGAACTCAGCTGTCTGTGTGAAATAACAGACTCGTCACACAGGGAAGGGTGATTCTGCAACCACTGGACATTTCTAGGAGCAAGCCTAACCATGGCTGTCGGGGCCAGAAGAGCGTGACGAGTATTGCATTCGAATAATCTCTGGTGAGTTTGGCAGTTGCTCTGTCGAGAAGTAGAAACACTGGAAACAGATACAGGAGACATCCTGACCATTTGAAGAGGAACGTATCCCCTAGAGATCCTCTGTCTGTCCCCATTCTGGAGTAGAATCTCTGACAGTTGGTATTCTTCTCCCTTACAAAGAGATCAACACAAGGAGTGCCCCCAACAAGTCACGATGGAGAGGCAAGCTTTCTGAGCCAGGGACAACTTGTGGTGAAGATCTCTGGTGCAGTTGAGACCATCTGCACCATCTAGAGTATTCTTGGAGCCAGCAAGGTAGATGGCCACCAGATACAACACCCTCTGCCACTGATGAAGAGTTAGATCTAGGAGTGTAGACAAGTAAGTGCCTCCTTGGCAGTTGATATAGCAAACTGCCATTGTGTTGTCCAAAATGATCTGCACAACCCTGTCCCTCAACAATTTCTTGAACAATCACAGAGCCTTGAAGACTGCAAGGAGTTCTAGGGTGTGAAGATTTTTCTTCCTGCACAACCAATGCCCCTAACAAATGAGGCCTCAAGAGTGTGCACTCCAACCCATGAGTGAGGTATCTGTGGTAAGCATAACTGTCAGTTGAAGAGAATGGAAAGGCACATCCCTTCATAGTTTGTTAAGAGAGGTTCACCCTTGCAGGGATAGTAACAGCGAGTGTGGGAGAGTCAGCTTCATGAGCTGATTGTCAAAGAGCAGGTCAAAACGATGTATGAACCAATGCAGCAGAGGACAGAATTTGAGATGTGAGTATAGCATGACAGACATGGTGGGTGCCATCAGCCCAATAAGTCATTGAAGATAGAGAGGAGAGCACACAAGGTGGACACGGACATATAGTGCTGCATTGCAAAGAGCAGAAATTCTTTGCAGGGGAAGTAAGGCCCATCCCCTCCAGGAGTCCAAGGTAGCCCCTATGAAATCCATGAGGTGAGTAAGTTGTAAGACAGATTTTTTGTAACTGATGTTGAGACCCAGTCGACAGAGGAGGGAAAGAGTGAGATGCAGATCTCAATATAACTTGTCCTCACAGGATGCCACCAATATCCAATTGTTGAGGTATGGATATCACTACAGCCATGCACTTGGTAAAGACCCTTGGCACAGTGGCCAAGCGAAAGGGTACCATCTTGCCCTATTGCGAAACGAAGCTGTTTCTTGTCACAAAGATGCACAGCGATGTGAAAATATGCATCTCTTAGTCTAATGATGCAAACCAGTCCCCTTTCGTCAAAAACAGCAGAATAGACTCTAGAGTCACCATCTTGAATTTTGGTGGACAAATATGTTTGTTCACTCTATTGAAGTCCAGAACTGGTCAGAGCCCACCATCTCTTTCCAGGACAGTGAAGCAGCAAGAGAAATAACCATCCTTGGCACAGCAGGGAGGCAATTTCTCAATGGCACCTTTTAGCAATAGAGTTTCAATCTCTTCCAGAAAGATAGGGGAAGGGTGGGTAGTTGGGAACATGCCAACAGGAGGAATACTGTAAACTTGACGACACAGCCTAAACAAACTATTATAGGGGCACACACATCTGTGGTGATGTTCTGCCAGGTGCTGTAATGGGGGGATAGTTCCAGTACTCTGGTGACCTCAGTAACTGCTAGGTAAAATGTTGGAAGTGGTGGTGTCCTGCTGTAGAAGTCAAAAGCGAGACTTGGTAGAAGAGAAAGATTTCTTAGAAGATTGTTGTCTCTGCTGTCTAATGGATTTCCTTATAGAAGAAGACAGAAGAGATAATTGATGGGATTGTCTAGATCAGTGGTTCTCAACCTTCCTAATGCCGCGACCCCTTAATACAGTTCCTCATGTTGTGGTGACCCCCAACCATAAAATCATTTTCTTTCTTTCTTTCTTTCTTTCTTTCTTTCTTTCTTTCTTTCTTAGTTAGTTAGTTAGTTAGTTAGTTAGTTAGTTCCAACATCAAATAGATTGGAAACACTGTCCTAAATCACTGCTCTGGATAGATTTCTAATGCCTAAAAACTGGTAACCCTCTCCCCTTTTTTTAAGCACAGAAAGCGTCCATCAATGCCAGAATTAAGGCAGTAGTTCTAGTTCTGAATGTTGGGTTTCCACAGTTCAAAAAGTCAGTCACTCCCAAAGGCAATGGCGAAACAGCCCACATTTTACACGAGGCGCAGGGAGGAAAGGACAGGGAGAGATGAAAGATGGTGGCGGCATAAGCAGACCCGTTTTGTTTCACTCCCTCCCTTCCTCCCTCCCTTAAAGGGAGTGTGGACGCTGAACATACAAAAAGCGAGGAATGCAAGACAGTCAGGGCGAAGAACACAACACATGCGTGTGGCAAGCGCCAAGGGTCCACACACAACAAAAGCGAGAGGAGAAAGTCATCCTGGCTATTTCTGCACTAGACTGTTATAGCACTATTATTCCACTTTCACCATCCTATGGAATCCTGGGGTTTGCAGTTTGAATCCTAGTGCAGGGGTCTCAGAAGCACTGCTCCCATTGGCTGTGAGGCCACCTTCTTTTAAAAGGGGGGGGCAGGACTGAGGAGCGGCGACCCCTGTGAAATGGTCATTCGACCCCCAAAGGGGTCCCGACCCCCAGGTTGAGAACCACTGGTCTAGATGGAGACTTTGAATGGTAGGACATAAAAGAAGGCTACAATGTATAAGGAGCTGTTGCTGAATCCCTATCTTTTTGGCTGTTACCCTCACCTTGGAGATGTTTTCTATGGACTCATCAGTAGAAGAGCTGATTAGCCCCTGACCATCAAATAAAACATCCTCGATTCTCTTTCCAGTTTCATCTGTCAGGCCAGCTGATCGAAGCCATGCATAATAACGTAGAGCCACCACTCCCACCATAACTTTTGAAGCACACTCAAGTGAATGGTGCAAAGATTGTATCTACTGGGTTGCAAGAGCCCACACCTCCTGATGAAACTGCAGAGTTGCTGCACTGCGCTCTTCAGGTAAGTGAGGAATGAAGGTAAATATTCTGTCCCATAGATATTTCTGATAAGCAGCCACGCAGGCTTCCATGTTGGAGACTCTTGCTGATAGGGCCACAGATGAATAGAATCTGAGACAAAACACATCCAAAAGTCTTCACTCTTTGTCAGGTGATGCAGTGTGTGTCTTCTTTCCACCCTTCGTCTGTGAAGCCTCAACCACTATGCAGTTCAAAGTGGGATTGCTAAACAAATTCTCCACATCAGTTTGGTGTATTTTATACAACTGCTCAAGACATCTTGGAGTTGGAAGCAGGGACACAGGTTGTATCCATGCTTGCTTTATCACTTCTTGCAAGACTGGCAAGAAAGGAATTGGAGCTGGAGAAACTGCTTCGGTATCAACAACTGGAACACTAGGTCCAACACAGGAGCTGGTGGAATTGACACATCAAGACCAATCACTTTAGCCATGTGCAACACAATATCAGCAAATTGCTTGACATCCTCTGGCAGAGCTCAAGAAGTAACATCCTTGACCCATGTTAGGAGGAGATGATATGGTTGAGCAATGAGAAGAGGACAACGAATCTGACTAATCATCATCCCAGTCTGAAGAAGGTTGATGTTCGGATGCCTGTGGTTGTAGCAAATGAGGTGGAGCTGGAGGTGAAGCTGATACCAATGGAATCACTGATGAAAGCATGGCAGTTACAGACACTGTTCATATAGTTATCATGGACAATACCAAGGTGTGAGGTGCAGATGCAGGTGGCTTCAACACATCGACATCATCCAAGGGAGTGGCAACGGCAGACCCGCTGGCCATAGTGATTCATGACATGAAATAGCTATCAGTGGCAGCAGAGATGGAGCAGCACAGTGTTGGTCCTATGGTGGAAGTGTCACATGGGACATTGTCCACCAATGATCCAGTAATGGTGAGAAGGACTGAGAGCAGGAGTGAAGAAAGAGTAAGAGGGGCCTCTTTTTTTTTAATCTATAAAGTAGAGAGGTAAGAAGCACACAGGAGGGCAAAAAAATAAACCAAGAAAAAGGAGCTACTCAATGCTAGACAAATCAAAGAAATGACTCTAATGGTGGATGAAAGGAAACTGAGAAGACAGTAGCTGGCAGGCTGGATTATACATGGTACACAAGAGGGGGTGGGGTTTCCAAGTTACTCAGCTCTAGAACATTCCAGTAGAGGTCTCTGCGCGGGCACAAAACTCCTTGTGTGAGGCAGAGAGACAGCATATTCCTGTTGCTGAAAAGTTGAGCCTAATAATTTATCCTGCCACTATGTGTTGACACCAAACTGCCAGTAAAGCAAGACAGAAAACACCATCCCAAATGTCCTAGTAACAGCTTTATATTTCCTATCTCTACTCATATTCAGAGACAGAGAAATGAGAGGGCTTCTTTTGCTTTCAGTGACACTTCCACATGACCAAATCCATCTTGCTATGCAGCACTACTGTAGCCATTCCATTATCTCTGATTAGTGGGAATAATGAAGTTAATAGGAAAGAAGAGAAGAAAAATCTTATCAAAGTAGTACCAAAAGATAAACACAGAGATTATAAACACTGAAGAATAGACACAAGAAGGTACTCTAGGGGATCTGAGAGAAACATTTTATGCTCTCTGAAGAACATTTTTGTATCAAAATGTATGAAGGCATATTGCATAGATCTTGTTATGACAGCAACATAGAGAGTCTAAATGGGAAGACCGTTACCATTTTCAGAAATTAATTTTTTCTCTATGTTACACTTAAGATACAGAGAAAGATGCTAAAGGAAGTAACTGCCCAAAAGAAACACCTTATGTTTTAAAAGGCAATTTCTAGCATTAATATTATAATATCTATTTTCAAGAAGAGAAAAATCCTGCACTAGATAGTCTAAAATTATTTGACAAAATGCCACTTTGCCATTCCATCTTTTAGGCAGATGACAACCATGTTACTCTTCCTATTTCATTTGCATTCCATACAGAGCAACTATGTTCAAATGACAGCTCCAATAAAGTCTTAATACCTAACTTAAATTTAACAACTCCCCTTTCTTCTTTTCTACTATACAAGCTGAAAAAATGTGCAGATATAATTATCTGTTAAGCATTAGTAGCAATGAGACCTTTCTATCTATTAGGGGTTTTCAGGCCAAGAAAAAATCCAAATGTGTCCACTACTGATGGAACAGCCATCTCTCAGTAGAACCAATTTCCCTCCTCATCCCTCCATCTGCTTTTCTGTAGCAAAAAGAATAAGACAGAGAATGTTAATTCATGGACAGCTGGACATACACTTATATGTAGAAAAAGCTGGAATAATCATATGTCCATTAGAAATTACTACATTCCTTTTGTTCCAAACTTTAGACAACTGTATGTCACTTAACTAATAGCATCGCAGGGACCTTACAGCCCTGTCTCATGGCTCCACCAAAATGCTAGTATTCTTAGCTCGCAAAACCTACGTTGTCAACCTCCTTGACTGTTTTTTGCCATATGCCAAGTATCTCCCAGTTCAGCCAGGCATTTTTCTTGTATTTTATATATTACTGTATTTATATTACATATCTGTTTTTATTATATTTTGCAATTTTATGATATCTTATTGCCTTTTATTGCTGTTAAGGAGTCAGTATAGTATAGTAGTTTGAGTGCTGAACTAGGACTCTAAGAGACCAAATGCTGAATCTCCACTTGACCACAGAAAGCTACTGGTTGATTCTGGGCAAGTCATATTCATTCATTCTTAAAGTACGCCAATGGTAAACCCCCTCTGAACAAATCTTGCCAAGAAAATTCTAAGATAGGTTCATTTAGTTGTTTTAAGTTGGAAATGATTTGATTTGCTACCCTGGGTCATGTGCAAATGCTAAAAGGGTGGTCTACAACGTTTTGTATATAAACAAACAAATTGCATCCTTCTCTGGGATGACTGCCACATACAAAGATTTTTAAAGGACAGAACTGATCAAGAATTTTGATGCTTTCTGTGTTTTCAAGAATGTAAAAAATGTCCATTATGAGAACTATGATTGAAAAATGTAACTAATCAATTCCACATTAGTGAAGTTTTTTTTTTTTTTAGTGTATTTGCTGATTTAAAAAATGTAAGGTAAATATTACAGTTTAAGATTAAATTGAACACATAACCAAGAAGGAGAAGAACATAGCACAAACCTGCACAGAAGGATCCTCCACACGTTTCTTCAAGATTGATTTTTTGGGCATCACTGGTGCTTCCTCAAGCCTATAAAGATACTGAGGTTCAGATGCCTGTACTGGTTTAATTAATTCAGAAATCGTGTAGCTATTGCCAGGCAGTTCTTGACTAAAATTTCTGTTTACTTCCACCTCTTGTCTTTTTCTCCTAGTAAATTCAAGTTCACGGAAATCCTCATCCAGATATGTTGGGCTTGGGCTTCTACTAAAACTTCTTTTACAGTACTTCTGTGTTCCCAATAAAAAATCCTTTGGGTCTACACTCTTATCAAACAGTCTATCATCTCTGTCATAATGAAAGTGCTTATGCTCCTGCCTTCTATTATTTGACAAATATGAGGATTTTCTGAGTAGTTCACCATCCCCATGAGTTTCTTGCAGTTGATCCTGTAGATGATTATAGCTTATGGTGCTGTCTGATCGGTAGACAAAAACATCTCTAATGTGGTAGTCCTCGTCATGACTCATATCGAAAAGACTAGAAGGATTTCTGGAAAGAAATTAAAAAGAGATTTATAAATATGGGGAACGTTAAATGTATCATTTCAGGGAGAATTGTATTCATAAAAACAAATGTTCTGCCAAGATTTTTATTCTATTTCCAAGTAACCCCCATCAAAAAAGACAGAACACTCTTTGCACCATGGTAGAAAGAAATTTCCAGATTTGTTTGGCAGGTAAGGAAACCTAGAAAAAAAGTTAAAATATGATGTGATGCTAAATAAAGGAGTGGTCTGGGAATTTCTAATATTAAATTGTATTATGAGGCCTAATTATGTTTTGTTTGGTTCAAGGAATGGATATTGCTTAGAGATAAGAGACTCTTGGAAATTGAAGGTCACGATTTGGGTGGCGTGGTTACTTCTAGTATGATAAAGTTGAAGCATACACCAAATACAAAAACCATTGTATCAGAAAGGCTCTTCTGTGAATGTGGTATAAATATAAACCCATTCATCTCTTGGTAATAGTCTATTCAGAGTTTGACAGAATTTATCTCTCTTTTCTTCACAAAGAAAGGTTATGGCCAATCCCATGTTTACTTGTAAATAGATAAAAATGTATGCCAGGTTCAAGACCTTTGCTTGAAGTTTGCCTGGAACCCACATGAATGAAGATAATGTAGTGTCAATTATATATCTTGATTAGCTTGTGCATGAAGGCGCTCAAAATTGATGGATCTCTTACACATGCTGATGCACCTCTCCCCAAGGCTTGAGGCAGAATACAACATAGATACAATTTTTAAAAAATTATAATCTTCTTTAGCAGTTTTTTGAATTCAGTGTATGCTGCTGTCAACTTTTTTCTGGCATGTCATTTGTTGGGACAGCCAACAAAAAATTATCTGGGTGACTGCTGCCAGTCTGGTCCTGGACTGTTTAGGAAAATGGCTCCCAGAGGACCTGAGTGTACGGGGCAGATTGTATGGGAGGAGGTGATCCTGCAAGTGACTTGGACCCAAAGCATGTATTCAAAGTAATAACCAACACTTTGTACAAAGGCTTTGGGAGTTAGTCTATGGATCAAAGAAGTAAACTAGAAATGTTTACTGTTGTAGGCTAGGAACTTCTTCTACTCTGACACTATTGAAATGTTAAGATTTGCTTCTTTTACACCTACTGAAGTTAAAAAGTCATTGTGGCCAAGACTCTCCTCCTTCAGTAAGCTTCAACAAGATACAAAACTATTTACGAAGTTGGGGTTTAGCAAGAATATCGATCTTCTCCATGATTTAGAATGACAAAAAAAGTCTGAAGACAATGGTTTGCAGCTGCACCACCTTGAACATGCCTGATCTTGTATAATCTCAGAAACTAAGCAGGGTTGGCCCTGGTTATTACTTGGATGACAAAAAAGAAAAAAACTCCACAAATTAAAAATGGTTCCTAGAATGATACAATTTTGATTGCCTTGGTATATAGTGCTTTATTCACAATCCATTTCTTCACCAAACAACGCAATACTAGAAAGGAAGAAATCAGTCTATTGCTTTTGTAACTGTGGTTAACAGCACCCAATTATCTGTTGTTATTGTGGTTCAGCCATGACCAGATTACATGCCTGGAGACTGCCCACTATGATAAGAATGTCACTGTTAATATTTCTGTCTTCTCCTCTCTAAGGCTGCTTGTAACTGAAAACCTATAACGAAAACAGAATTTTATACAAGCTGGACTGAAGGACAAACCCAAATCCTTCGAGAATCAAAAGAAGGAGGAGGATTATTCACAAGATTACCTGCTTGTTTCTTTTTGTCTTTTGTTTCCACCAAAACCTTCCCAAAGGCAAAGTCCCTGAAAATCAGAACACCTTTGAAAGAAGCTACATTTGCCCTAGATTTGCTAGCCCCAGTATTTCACTTACAAAGGTCTGTGTGCTACCATCACACACATCCAAAAGAAAATTGACTCTTGTGCAGCAAACTACCTCACATTTTAAAGCCCTAAATACTTTCATTAATTATCAATGCAGGACTATACAATCTAGATCCTTATTATTTAGCATATCTTCAATCCAGAGCAAGGAAGCTCTGGTGAAAAGTGTCCTAATACCATTGCCCAAAAATAAAAGACAGATATCTGAGGAAAAACCCTACTAACAGAAATGCTTTAAAAGAATTTAAAATTTTACAATATCAATTAAAAGAAGAAAAGTTAATAGAAATTGAAAACAAAATAAAACAAGCTAGCCAAAGCTATCTTGAATACATGAATAAGTCAGATAAATGGCTGTCTTATATGATAAGGAAAGAGAAAGAGAATAAATTAACCTTGAGAATAAATAAAGGCAATAAAAATCTAACCAACTAAGATTAAATAAAACAAGCCTTCTTCATAGAATCATAGAAATGTAGAGTTGGAAGAGACCACAGGGGCCATCCAGTCCAACCCCCTGCCATGCAGGAACACCCTCAAAGCACTCCTGACAGATGGCCATCAAGCCTCTGCTTAAAAACCTCCAAGGAAGGAGACTCCACTACACTCCGAGGCAGCACATTCCACTGCCGGACAGCCCTGACTGTCAGGAAGTTCTTCCTGAGGTTCAGGTGGAATCTCCTTTCCTGTAGCTTGAATCCATTGCTCCTTGTCCTGGTCTCTGGAGCAGCAGAAAACAAGCCCTCTCCCTCCTCTACGTGGCATCCCTTCAAATATTTAAACATGGCTATCATGTCCCCTCTTAACCTTCTCTTCTGTAGACTAAACATACCCAGCTCTCTAAGTCTATCCTCATAGGGCATTGTTTCCAGGCCTCTCACCATTTTGGTCACCCTCCTCTGGACTTGCTCCAGCTTGTCAATATCCTTCTTGAATTGGGGTGCCCAGAACTGGACACAGTATTCAAGATGGGGTCTCACCAAAGCAGAGTAGAGTGGTACTAGTACCTCTCTCGATCTAGACACCATACTCCTATTAATGCAGCCAAGAATTGCATTGGCTTTCTTGGCTGCCACATCACACTGCTGACTCATGTTCAGCTTGTGATCTATGAAGACTCCTAGATCCCCTAGATCCTCCTAGATTCAACTATTATCAAGATCTGTTTGATATGAAACCCCTTTCTCAACATGAGCTATAGCAGATGCAATCAGATTTAGACAAACAGGATATTCCAAAATTCTCCAAAAACTGTCAAAATAACAGAAGTGATCAGAAAGCTGAACTCCACTAAAGTTCCAGGTCCTGATCTGTTCACCACAAGATATTGTAAGACATTTGAAAATGAAATATCCCTGTTGTTTCAGAAGACCCGTAACCACATCTTGAAAACAGGCAAGCCAGAAACTTGGAACAAAGCAAACGTAACTTTAATACCAAAAAAAGGGAACAATTCTTTGGACGTCAAAAATTATCACCCCATCTCTTTATTAAACATCGACTACAAAATTTTCACTGCCATATTGGCCAAAAGGCTAAAAAGATATTTACCAGCTATAATTCATGAGGACCAAAACAGTTTTTTACTGAAGAGATTACTTAAAGAAAATACCAGAACAGTTCTGAACATAATCAGACACTATGAGAAACAGAATGAGAAGAAACTGGGGATGATTTTTGCAGATGCTGAGAAGGCTTTCAATACAGTTAAATAGCTGTTTTTAAAAGAAGTATTACGGAGAGCTAATTCGGGACCAAACTTTCTATCTTGGATCGAGGCAATATATGATGGACAAGAAACACAACTACTGATTAATGGCGAAAGGACAAAACCAATAAAGATCAAGAAAGGAACTAGACACGGCTGCTCTCTCTCACCCTTCCTATTTATTATGATTTTGGAGATTTTGAACAGGACAATTTGCAACAATTCTGCCATTAGGGGGGCACAAATAAAAAAAGTCATCAACACAAATTAAAGGCATTCGCCAATGACCTGGTTCTTTTCCTGGATGACCCAATGAGAAATACAGTAGGCACTCCACATTCATGAGAGATAGGGACACAAAACCCTCATGAATGTCAAATAATTGCAAATGGGGCACCCTCCCTACAGATTTCTGCCCAGCCAATGCACCCACCCAGTCGGGGGCAGAGAGACAGGGAACAGGCGACTGATCTCCCTGCACCCTCTTGCTCCCTGCCCAGAATGGGCTCACAGTGGCAGGGATGGTGGGAGGAGTGTACGGAATGAGCGATGGCCCTCCCTGCACCTTCCTGCTGCCCAGGTGGGGCACACCTGCACCACTGTCAGTGGCAGGAAGAGTGCAGGGAATGGCGATCGCCCTCCCTGCACCTTCCTGATACCCAGGCGGAGCGCACCCACATGGGCGGTGGCAGCAGAAGAAGCTCAGGGAATGGGCAATCGCCTTCCCTGCACGTTCTGCTGCCCTCCCAGGGCATGCCTACACCAGCGGTGGCGCAAACAGTGCAACGAACAGACAATTGCTATCCCTGCACCTGCCTGCTAGCTCCTACCTATACTCCCCTGCTGGCAAGGGGAAGGAGAGTGCAGGGAAGTGCAGATCTTTCTCCCTCCCTGCGCCTAATGGGAGGGAGAGAATGGGGGGAAATTCACTTGGGCTGGCTGAAAACCAAGAGTGAAATGGGAAGTTCTTACAGATTTGAAAAGTAGAGGAGGATGTGGAGTTCCTGACTTATTACCAACCTTCTGGGATGATGTAGTTAGCAGACTGGGTTACTCTTTGGAATGACAGAACATTAGCATTAGAGTGGGCTGATCTGAGTGGCTGGCATGCCTACTTATGGTATGATAAAGTGTGAATAGATAAAGATTTTCTTAACCACTTTATTAGAAAAGCCTTATTGAAAATATGGACGACTTACAAAAACTTAATGTTTAACAAAATTCCATTGTGGATATCACCCCAGGTAGCTTTCTCTGGAAAATGGAAGAACACATCCCAGAACTGGCTGAGGTATGAGGACATAATAGAGGTTAATCCTCAAAGGAAACCCTCAATAAAAAGAGAGAGAAGCCTGAAGCAGAAAGGAAGAGCTTTAATGGGTTCCCTTATAAACAACTAACTGAAAAATTCCAAATGGATTTAAAATTGGACAGCTCTGAAAATACTAATGAAAAGAAAGAATTAGTGAAGTTGCTCTTCAAAAACCCACCTCATCCGATGGCCAAAATCTATAAGATTCTCTTGTTAAGAGATAGAGAGAAAGAGACAATTAAAGATGTCATGACAAAGTGGTCTCAAAATTTCAGAGAGATGATCTCATTGGAACACTGGGAGTGATGTTGGAAACTGACACGAAAATTTACTGTAGCCCAAAATCTGAAAGAGAACCATTTGAAGATGTTCCACAGATGGTACTTGATGCCGGAAAAGCTTAATAAAATTTACAAAGTAGGCATGGGAAAGTGCTAGAAATGCTTTGCAGAGACCAGCATCATGTACCACATGTGGTGGACATGTCAAAAAGCTAGAACATACTGGAATGAGATACACAAAGTAATATCAGAAATTTTTCAGATAGAATTTTCCATATCCCCTACATTTTACTTACTAACTATGACACATGAATTTGACAAGAACTGTTTAAACCATGGCTGCAAAGCTATACTCATTTAGGAGACATGCCTATACTACCACTGTATATTTAATTTAAAAATATATACATCTGTACAAAATTGATGACTGCGGGTAGTGCACCATAGATGGGTTGCAGATATAGTTTAATTTATAGTCATTTTTCGTAGGTTTCTTGTATTATTACAAGCCTTGTACTTTCTTATTATTCTACCAAAACTAATGTCACTGGGGAATTTTATCTTAAAAGATATCCCACATACTTCACAAATGTTATGTACTTCACCTGGGCACACCAATCCAAATTTAAAGAGAAAGACAGCTACAACAACTCAGGCATAGGATTTGATATTCTTGGAATGTAATGTCCAACATATCTTTTGCATCATCACACAGCAATGTTGTGAACATCATACCTGTCAACATCACTCGGACTACCAACTGGTGAGTCAAGTCTATCAGATAATCTCTTTCTCTCACGTATTTCAACACCATAACAATCATCACCCACTGTGGCCTGTAAGTTCTGCTCCACTGAACATTCAGAGTGCTGACTTGGAGACTGCTGACCCGGTGAATGAGAGTGCCGGCCCAGGGAATGTCTCTGCAATTCAAATTAAATTAAAGTTCAGTTATATTATACCAGCAGTTATTTTAACAAGGCAGCAAAATCCTCCTATCGTAGACAAATATATTATACTGGGTACCTGATGTTATTTAAGAAATAAAGCCAATATCATTCTAGAAACAGCAAAATTACAACAAAACAATGGCAGTTTGAGAAACACATGTATCTAGCCATTAGCTTCTCCGCTAAAGACCAATCAGAATAAATGTATAGTGACGCAATATAACTAGAATGAAAACTGGGGCACTTTAAAGAATAAAATTTTCTCACTTAAATTTGCAGGCAATGATGTGCAGCAGCAATATTTCACAGCATAAAATTTTCCTCCACTGTATTTTCCCATAGAGAATTCTCTATTTCTAGGAAATATCTCCATGAAATTAGCAGCATAATAGAATTTATTTATTTATAGTGTGTGCCACTTGATACAGTGAAATCTCTAAGCAATTTAAATTAAACTATATATATAATACAATATGGAACAGTTAACAATTTAAAATATAATACACACTTTAAAAATCATCAAGAATAGTGCAAAAAGAGAGACAGCAGTCATCACCTCCTGCTGATGACCCAGCAGGTCATTTTCAGAAAGTGTTTAATCCTGAACACAGTCTCTTTCTTTTGGACTATGTGTTCAAAGGGGTGGCAGCCACCACAGAGAAAGTACAACATTGCAATGTTACATAATGGCAGGTAGAACAAACAAAAATATTTCCACTAAAGATCAATGGATGAGTCAACTGAGCACATATAGTGGAAAGGAGTCTGCTAGGAGTTCTGGTTCTAAGACACTTAGGGCTTTTCATGTCAACAGAAAAACCTTGGATGTTGCTTGGTAGCAAACAGGCAATGAACAAGTATCCACCTAGATCCCTACAGAGAACACAAATCAGGCATTTTGAAGTAGTAATGAACCTTTAAAGTTAGCTTTACTGTCTCTAAAAGGCACAGGTATCTCGCCATTCACCCCCTTCTCTCTCTTATACACACAATCTATTGATCTGTAGTGTGTGTGTCTCTGTATACATGTATATGTATGCGGATCATGTATGCTTATATATTTAGACAGGGACCAAATAAAAGTCAAACATATATATAACATGCAGTTATGTTTAAGCTATATCTGAAGGGTCTCTTTACTTAAAAAAAACCAACTTTGTATCTTTATGCCATGAGGAGTAACCTGTTTCCCTATAAGGGATATATTCATATAATCACACAGCTGGAAGAGACCACAAGGGCCATCCATTGAAGCACTCTTGACAGATGGCTGTCTAGCCTCTGTTTAAAAACCTCCAAAAAGGAGACTCTACCACACTGTGAGGCAGCATATTCCACTACTGAACCCATCTTACTGTCAGGAAGTTCCACCTAATTTCTAACAAGCTTGCTCCAGCTTCAATATGACATATTTTCAAATATTTAAATATTGCTATCATGTCACCTCTTAGCCTTCTCTTCTCCAGGCTAAACATACCCAGGTCCCTTAGGTGCTCCTTACAGTGCGTGGTTTCCAGACCTTTTACCATTTTGGTTGCCCTCCTCTGGATATATTTCAGTTTGTCAATATCCTTCTTGAATCTTGGTGCCCAGAACTGGACACCTGGGTTCCAGCTGAGGTCTGACCAAAGTAGAATAGAGTGGTAATATTACTTCCTTTAAGCTAGGCACTAAACACCTACTGATGCAGCCCAGACTCACATTGGCTTTTTAGCTGCTGCATCACACCGTTGACTCATGTTCAGCCTGTGGTCTACTAAGACTCCTAGATCCCTTTCACATGTACTGTTGTCAAACCAGATGTCACCCATTCTTACATTTCTCTGTTGAAATTCACTTGGTTAGGGAAATTCACTCCCTCATTTCAAGGTAAATTCATTCCCTCAAATTAAATCTCCAGGGGCCAACTGCAATGGGCAAGGCATCACACCAGACATCACACCACTTAAAACTCATCACACCACTTAAAACTCATCACACTGCATGCAGTGTCTCTCAATATCATTTACAACACCTATTCTTTTCAGCCCCCCCCAAATACCACAGACACAAATGCCATCAATCCACAGATCTGTATGTGTGCACACCCTCAGTACTTAGTTCTTTCATACAAACATTTATACATAGAAGCGGATGCCTTTTGAAAGTGCAGATCCAGCTAAATCCACATTTTGAAAGTACTCTTAATGGAGTTGCACTTCTGAAGGAATGAAGCTTGCCAGAGGCTCCACAAGTTCCAATTAGCCTACCTCCATGCTAGGGTACCGTTTTCAAAGTAGGTAACTTTTTCTTAGGGGCTCGGCTGAAATAACACTTCACCCTCTGATTAGTAGCACCTCTGAAGATGGAGGGAATCAAAATGCATTGAGAACAAAAGCAATCACAGTCAGCAGCAGCTGTTGGCTCCCACACTGGTGGGATGGTGAATCCATTCTGTTTTTTGGTTCAAATTTTAAAGGAGCTATCCAAAGTGCTGATGTTATTCTGGGGGTGGCTTTCTGTACCTTGGCTAGCTCCTCTGAAGTTCAGAATGGTTTCACTGTCCCACTGGCACAGAAGCCAGCAGCTGCCATTTATCAGAATCACAAAGGAAAGATCCTTTCACATTGCTCTCCTATGCAGTGCTAGTCAGAATTAATATTAGTGCAGTTTTATTTTTTATGTGCCTTCAAATTGATTTACACTTATGGAAATTTTATCAAAGGAATTTCTTGGCAAGATTTATTCAGAAAAGGCTTGCTATTGCGCATGCACTTCCTTTAAAGCTAAGAGAGTGTGATTTGTGTGGCATCACTCAGTGGGCTTCAAGGCAGAGTGGAGACTAGAACTCTGGTCTCCTGAAGTCCAAGTCCAAAATGCAGATCACTATGCCCTGTCGGGTTTCCAAAGGGGTCTAATTTTTTTCAGGCTGTAGCCTAACACGATTAAGTTGTTAAGAGTGCAATCCCACACACATCCAGATCTTAGGAAGTAAATTATTCTGTATCCAATGGACTGCAACCCTATAATCCCACATACTGAAGAGGAACAAACAGGTGTTCTTACTGGATACGTACAGAATTCAAGTCCTAAGTACTCTGCACTCCTGCGTATTTTGTCCCTGTGTTTTGGTACATTTTCCTCCTATTTATGCTTACATGACGCGCAATAATTACGCATTTTCTCAAACCCTAAATTTGTTACTGATCTTAAAACACATTTATTCACAAACATGATTTATTTCAATTTGAGCACTTTTCAATTAATTGTACTAACTCCTGGAAAGTGAAAGAATAAACAATTCTTTTTAAAGAAGCTTCCCTCCGTGTCTAAAGCTCTGCCAAGCCATATATGTGTGACAGAAGAAACTTTAGACCTCATGTAAAAAAAAGGAGATATGCTTCCTAAAATAAATCAATGTGCAGCCCCAATCTTGTATAAACTTACCCAGAAGAAAGTACAGTAATTCAATGGGAAGTAAGTAAAGCAGACACACGATTCCCATACTTTGGGACACCAGACCCTTTCGCTTTGGATTTGAAAAGCGTGCTCTGGGTGAAAGAAAGACTGATATAACTGTCTGGGGATGCCGCAGGGTACTTGGCCCAGCTGGGAAAGGGAAGGCCAGGGTCATCCCTTTGAACTGGGAGCGCAGGGAGGAGAACGGACTGCTAGCCATTAACATGGGCCATTTCCGCACTAGACCGTTACAGCGCTATTATTCCGCTTTCAACATCCTATGGAATCCTGAGGTTCGGAGTTTAGGGAGGGGCCTCAAAGGCCCCTCCCTAAACTGCAAACCCCAGGATTCCATAGGATGTTGGAAGCGGAATAATAGCGCTGTAACGGTCTAGTGCGGAAATGGCCCCGGTAAGGGGGAGGGAAGAAGGAGAAGGCGAGATACATTTTCCGAGGCCGGGGCGCGTACCCTGCGACTGCGGCGCGGCGAAGGCGAGCGACGAGGAGAGCGCCTCCCGGAGTGCGACCTGCGGCGACGGCCCCGGGGAGAGGGCGAGCGTCTCCGGGAGCGCGAGCGGCGGCGGCGGCCCCGAGGAGAGCGCGAGCGGCGGCGGCGGCCCCGAGGGGAGGGCGAACGCCTCCTGCTCCGGCTTCGAATCGACCTGGACGCGGAGCCGCCGGAGCGGGAACTGCGAGAGCCCGGGCTACTACTTCTTCTGGACCGGCCGGACGAGGCCACGGTCGAATGGCTGCCACTGACTCGGTGCATGGCGAGGAGAGAGGCAGCGCAGAGGCCTCAGCGGGCCCCTCCGCCGCACTGAACCCCCTCCTGGACTTTCCTGAGGCCCCTCTTCGTTCTACTTTCCGACCTCATCCCCGACCCCCGGAAGGAGCCGCGTGCGCATGCGCGCGAACGCCGGATAGGCTGTGAAAGAGGAAAAACTTTCTTTGATTGCCTTTCAAGATGGCGGAGGCGGGTTTTCGGTCGCGTAGCAAAGAGAGAACGGGTGGTGGGTGGGTATTTCCAGATTTAGTGTCTCCACAGCGCATGCGTAGTGCATTCTGCTGGCCCTTTTGAGATATGGTTTAAAAACTCTCTTTTCTTTTTTCAAGGCCGTTTCCGAACTACCCTATTAATAGTGCTATTATTCCATTTTCAAGGTTCTATGGAATCCTGGGGTTTGCAATGGGGGGGCATTTAGAATTCTCTGCCAGAGTTCTTTGGCCTCAGTGAACTACAAACCCCAGAATTCCACAGGATGTTGAAAGTGGAATAATAGCAGGATAACAGTGTAGTGCAGAAATGACCCAAGTAAGGGTCGTAAAATCTTGGCTTCACAGACCTCGGACATCAACTCCCCTCAGCCCAGTTCAGCATGGACAGTGGCAAGCGACTGTGGGGACTGATGTTCATTGGAATAATAGCGCTATAACAGGCTAGTGCAGAAATGGCCTGAGGCAGAAATTTCCAAACTTTTCGTGTTGGTGACAGGCTTTTTTAGACATGCATCATTTCGCGACACAGTAGTTCAGTTTTACTAGCAAACCAGAGGTTAAACTAACCCCCTTTAAGAGATACAGACACATACATAAATTGTGATAACCAAATCTATGGGGACGCAGCATATCTCATGAAAACCTTTCATATATTTTTAAAAATATATGATTTATAAATAATAATAATAATAATAATAATAATAATAATAATAATAATAATAATTTATTTTTATCCCGCCTCTCCCAGTGGATCGATGTGGCATTACAGGAATATATAAATACATTAAAACATTAAAATATACCCCATCCTCCCCACCCACCAACCCTTCTATCCCCCTAAAACACATTAATTATTAAAACAAATTAAAAACATACATTTCCAAGATTGTAGGTGACACACCTGCACACTGCAGGTGACGCACTAATGTATGGTAGCACACCATTTGGAAAGCCTTGGCCTAAGGGTTCCCCAAGGGAGCACGAGGGTAAACACAGGGACTCTTGTGGTTTCTTCCTTCCAACTAAGTATGTTTAAGCTCATGAGATAAGAAGGATTTCTCCTGTGTAATTGCTAATGAATGCTTCTCTGAAAAGCTTGGCACTGTACGAGGATGCTCCATGTTTCCAAGTTGAAGCCCCAGCTGCCTTTTTATATAAGGATGGTCAAAAAGTTTGTTGGGATGAATTGGCTCAAGTTTTTTTTAATGAACTCTCACATCAGTTCTAGGTATGGTGGATATGTTGTGCCCAGTCACAGATATGGGAAAATCTTGGGGTATTTCTATTGATTTCTATGGACAGCTGTCCCTGGAAGCTGGGGGAATCCACAGGAACTGATAAATGGCCCTAACTTTGCTCTAAAACAGAGGTGGATCATTTGTGGCCTCCCAGGTTTGTTATTGGGAGTCCAGTTTCCTTCAGACTTAATACTGATGAGACCTGATAGTAATAGGGAGTCTTGCAACACCTGGAGGACCACAGATTCTCAGCTCTTGATCTGTATGGTTGCTTCCTCTACTTCTTGCACACATGCAAGAACTGAAGCACTATCCCAGATAGCGGCGGCTGCTAGAAGGGAATATAATGTGGTACAATCTGACAATAAAGAGGCTTCAGTGTTAAATGAAAGCAGACAAGATCTTTGACTTCTACTCTTGTAACCAAAGGTCTTCATTGGTTATTACACATCATCTTATCTCAGCTTTATTTGCTTCTGGAATTTGGCCAGGCTTCTTGTGTGGTGAAACACTTGATTGCTACAATAATTAGCATGGTGGATGGCAGGAACATAACAGCCAGTGAAAACTCATGGACCAACTGTTCATTCCACAATTGCCCATGATCACCATCACATATGCTTCTACATTATCAGTGCTTAAATTGCAGAGAGAGAACCAAATTTTTATCTGTAGAATTTTAATCTTTTCAACAACAACAACAAAAACAAGAGTGGCAAGAAAGCATTTAAACAATCCCTACCCTCAGGTTTACATTTTGAAACACAAAAATTGGGAGGGAAGAGGAAAAAAGCATGAAGGCTCTGATTGATTTCAGTCACCCAGGTGGATGGAAATATACCTATTCTGGATCAGGTGGTACTTAGATTTTTACTAGATCTTTTCTCTTTCTGCAGAGGTCTGTTCTTTGCTGACCTGTTCCTGTTTTTTCCCCCTACTATTGTTACATTGTTACTTTTTTCCTTCTGTTTTCAGTTTGTTACTTCTTTTCCCATTCCTTTGGAACATGATTATTATCTACAAGCCCTAATATCATTTGCAAGAGGGAAGGGCTACCACTATGAACTGGACAGAGCAACTCACTAAACTGCTTAAGTGAAGGTTGATACTGTTGTGGGTGGAATCTTCAATGTAACCTTAAAGATGTGAACCTCTGCTTTGAACCTTAATGCACACATTTTATCATTCTCAAAAAGGAACACAAAATACAATGAAGATATGAATTAATACACTTTTTCATAGTGCAAAAACTGTATCTCAGACTGATGTTTCAGATTGCTTGTGGCATTCAGATGGACACAAAATTAAAAGTAAGATAACCCGTGTGCAAAAACCATGGATGCTGCACAGAAAAATAGATGATAATGCATAGCTCACAGACAGCATCAATTAGAAGCCGCCTGGACAAATAATGGCAACCTATTGCCTCAGCATGGTGAAGAGTTTAGGCTAAAGCTAAGAACTGCCAAGCAATTTAGTATTCTGTGGCAGAGCACTTTGCTGGCATAGCAAACAATTAACATTAAATCTAGGAAGAATGTGTCTGTGGAGGTGGGAGCGGGGAAGGATTGTGTATCAAGGCGCCGTGTCAACATGGTAAAATAGTGAAATTAACCACCAGAACAAACCTATGAGGGTCCATGACCAATATGCATGTAGCTTCTGTGTAGTTAGGCACAGAGTGTCATGAAAGAGATAAAATCTAACCTATTGAGACTAGGTAGAGGAAGCAATATGAAGAATTAATGTTACAACCCTGCAGTCATGTAGGGAGGGGAGTGGGGGGCTTCACCCCGGGCGGCAATGTTTTTGGGGTGCCCCAGCCTGTAGCCAAGCCCCTGCGCACCCTGGCCACCCCACCACCACGCCCCTCACGCCCCCCTCCACACACTCCGAGCTCCACCAGTGCAACCCTGAAAGGAATATGGAAAAGAAGAGTGCAATTTGTTCAGCAGTAGAGGGGATCACATCATGGAAGCAACAGAAATCAAAAAAGAAAAAGAGAAGAGGGGAGGGGAGGAGGAACCACCTATGCCATCTAATAATCATGCACGTCACCAGTTGTGCTTTCTCAGCTGCAAAATGGCAGAGAAAAAATCCATACCTGCAAGAGGGAATCAAAATGTCCTGAGACGATCTTCCTGGATTAATTCAGGAGTAAAATGTCCCAGGCAAGAGTGGGAATTACACCAGAACATCACATTGTCACTTGGACTGTGTCAAAGTAAACTACACAGTCCTGACTTTCCCTAAGTCAAGGAATGCACTTTATAGCAACCAAAATGAATATCACTTAATATGGCTATAAAGATGTTTAGACTTTCATAAAGCCAGAGCAGAACCCATTAGAAGATAGGACTTGTACTGACATACAGGGAGCAAAATGAAGCCTGTAACATGCCTGCAGACATTGTTGGAAAGAAATAAACCCCAAACACAGCACCTTATGAAGGATATAAAGGGCTATGACCCTAGCTATGTGGTAGTAGACCTATGCTGTATACCAGTGGTCCTTGGTATCTCTAAACAGACCTCAGAAGCACTCTTTAAACTCTGGAGAACTTCTGCCTTTGTAAAGCATCAAGCGCTCAGACAAACCGGGGACTCCAGTCAAGAACATTGGACCTATGCCCAGCCCCTTATGAGAATGGCTCCATTGGAAAAGGGGTAGAGCTCAAGAACTAGAGCACAATCAGAGAGTAAATGGGCAGAATTCACGCACCCAAGCCAGAGGGGGAAAGCTAAGTTTTACTGCTCTCCCAGAATTGTACACATCCTCTGCCCCCAAGCCATGCATCTAGATAAGATACTAACTTCACCAAAACAGATCATCCTTACACAGAGCCCAGTTGTATCACAAGCACAAAGAAGAAAAATAAATAAATAAATAAAGGAATTGAGCATGAGGACATGCTGAAAAATAATGAAAGAGTTTATATTTTATGCTCTCTTTTCTGTGTTATGTTCACAGATGTAAGATAATGTGTGCTGAACTGTCTGTGTGGCCCACAGTGAATTCTATCCTAAATGTAAGCCAGGATTGGAAAACCTGTGGCTGTCCACATATTGATGAACCACTACTCCTATAATCCCTCATGATGGCCAGATTGCCAGAAGCTGATAGGAACTGGAGTCCAACAGTATCTGGAGGTCCAAGGGTTTCCCACCCCTTCAGTAAGCTACGGTGTGAATGGGCAAATTAAAATAGAAATCAGCTGAGTATGGGAAATGAGTTCACACTGAAGTTGCACTGGATCTCTTTATTTTCAAAATCTTCATCAGGATGTGGTCTTTTAACCAAATGGTTGAATTAATCCTTAGAATTCCACAATGCTTTTCAGAAACAATTGTGTTTATACATGTGTATGTACATAGGCATAGCCTCACTGGTCCAGCAGAGGGTGTTGCAGAATAACAGAAAAGTTCTTAAGCAAGGCTGAATGCCCAACTTGTTTTAGCCAGATCCTATGGGCATTTATTCCAATGTGGTTCACACTAATTTCATGTTAAGGTCAATAAGACTTAATTATAAATAAATGCATAGAACTGCAGTCTTTCTCTTGCAGTGACTCTCATCAATTCTGTCCATGTTGTTTACATAGCAATATTGTGGCTTATGTTTACGTCTGATAGAAAGCAAATTAGGTAACAAAATCTATTTCTGGAATATATCATTTGAGGCCTTCCAGATGTGTTGGACTTCAGTTCCATTGGCCTCAGGCAATATGATCAGAGGTGGTAGAAGCAGTAGTCATCCAAGCAAGACCTTGGAAGTAACTAGTTACCGTACCTGTCTTTAATTCTTTTTTTTGGTAACAAAGGTGTAACAACTTTATATTGTGATTAACCCCTTAGTGAGAGAAAATGTAACTGATTTTCCAGTGCAACTGGGTGCTCCTCCAGATGGGGAAAAAGTATTGGGAGGTTGCTGAAAGTTGCAGTATTTGTTGCAAACAACACCTCTCTTGTTCTGGACTATTTTCTGGCAATTCTCATAACCAACTGCAGTGCTGTATTCTCACCCTCAGGTGGTTTTCTTTTTCAGTTCACGGACATATTGGAACAATACATTGCCTCCTTTTCT
Organism: Ctenosaura bakeri; assembly: GCA_948474755.1. Classification (NCBI taxonomy): domain Eukaryota; kingdom Metazoa; phylum Chordata; class Lepidosauria; order Squamata; family Iguanidae; genus Ctenosaura; species Ctenosaura bakeri. The sequence goes on along the minus strand of CAOLHI010000055.1, from coordinate 1,041,974 downwards.
CTTATTTGCTGTATATTGTATCAATGACATGTCCCTTTTGCACTATTGCTCTAAAAAATTCAGAAAGGGAAAATTACTTTTTGGAAAAAATACTTTTAAAAACCTTTCAAAATTACTTTCAAAAAAATTCAGAGAGGCAAAAAATTACTTTGGAAGTAATTTGGAAGTTTTAAAGAACTTTGGAAGAGCCATTGTGCGTATCCACAAAATTGCTCCAAATGGGGTGGGGGGAGAATGGAGCAAGAGGATGATAATAATCGCGAAAACCCAGCAAAACCCGAGAGGCTTCAAACAGAGAAAATCATACAATATAATTTACGATTTATGAAATACAACAAAGCAGAACAAGAGGCTATATTGCAAGAACTCATACATCTTTAGAGCAACGTGGAGGAACTCTCACTTTAGCTGCAAGCACGTGACTTCATTGAATGAAGCAGAAGGTCTATCACATGTTTTAAGTGCTTTGTGCCTATCTTGTGCTGTGTTGTAGGGTTGAGACAACAATGAGGTGGACAGAAAGAGAACATTTTCTACCACAGGCCACCAGCTTATAGGATTCAGAGGCGTGCATGTGTTGTGTGTGTGTGCGTGTATGTGTGTGCGTGTGCATGTTTTCTTTATGATTCAGGAAAGACTTGAATTTCTAAAATTCCAGCTACAACAGTAACTAATTACTACAGAGGGCTGGAAATATAATAGAAACTAATTACTTTTGAAAAATAAGCTTCCAAGCTCAGATCCATGCATGCAATAAGCATGAGGCTAGGCAACACTGCTATAAGTTAAGGTTCACATGACTCATTCTTTCTTCACATCTTATTAGTTTGGCCTTTGACAGGGCAAGTACTGGAGAGAGGTACATATTGTTTGTTAGAGATCTACCTATTCATGGAGGACAAGGCTATCAATATCTAATACTCATGATGATGCTATACTGCTTCCAGTATCAAAGGCTGTATGCCTCTCAATACCAGTTTCTGGGAAAGAAGAGCAACAAAATGCTATTATACCTATGACCCATTTCTGAACTTCCCACAGACATCTGGTTGTGGCTAGTGTGGAAACTGCACACTGGTCTATATAGGTCTTTGGTCTGGGTTCTTCTGTTCTTATATGCCTGTAGTATTACCACAATGGTTGGAAGTAGTCATCTTTTCACCTTTAGATAAAGCCCACCACCCTAATCTCATATTTCAATTTTGTGCTTTTACACTCAGAATGCCAGGGGGAGGGGCACTCATGCCATCTTCCTTAAGTAGATTTGTTTCAGTCTCTCAGTCCCTCCCAGAAAAAAAAAAAAAAATCCTCCTTTTTAGGAACAGTCTGCCTGCCCTGACTTGATACAAAATGTTCAGGGTGAAATTTATTGAAATAAGTCTGATAAAAGATGTCACCTTATTTAACATTTCTTATTCTCTGGAGTCTGCATTGCAAAGAAATAAAGAACAAAACAAACAAACAAAAAACCCCAAATCATTCACCAAATTGCCATAAAAGGAAAATACTTGCTAATTTTGTCCCTCCCTTTCCTCTGTTCAGATCCATCTGTTGTCTGCTCCTTCCCATCTCTTTTCTACTTGTGCCTTTGTGTGTTCTTTAATGCTGCTTCTCCTGCCTAAAACATCCTGTCTTATCTTCTTTTGTCTGCTCCTCAAGCCTGTTTCCCCAGATTGCCTACTTCTATACGACTTGTTCTCTTTTTTCATAGGCAGTGGGCAGTTTATTTCGTGTGTGCTAACAAAAGAGAGAGAGTGCAGCATCCTTCCTGAGGATTTTGGTGTTGGGGATTTTCCAAAAGCAACATGTTTCTCACTGAGAACGGTTTCTTGTGTTACTTTGGAAACTCATCCAAATTTCAAAGACAGCTTGTCAATTGGCACACAGAGCTAGTGAGGGCATGGAAAGGAATTCATCATCCTCACTGAGCATGTGGGACTTGTCACATGGCCTTCTGGATTTCAGCCATTGACTGCATGACATCTGTGCCTTTCATGGTGCTGCTAAAATTTTTCATTATTCAAAGTGCTTCACTTATATTGTTTCAATGGTCTTTTAAATATTTTTTTTAACTCTAAGCTGTTATTATTCCCTATAATACAAATGAGAGATGAGGCTGCAAGAAAGCACCTTGACTCAGGCCCTAGCATAGTGAGTTCATGGATGAGTTTAAATTTGAACTAAAAATGTCTCCCTTCATATTTTTCCTCTTTATGCTATACTGAATATAATCTCTCTGAAAACAGGAAGGATAAGAAATGTTTTCTATGGAAGTGCAACTTCACCAGTCCCGTCAGCAATTATTTTTTCACTTTGGAAATCCAGGATAGCTGTTATAACTAGCCACACTGAAGTGGGAGTCAAGGCTTATTATAACAAGGATCCTTAATAAGTAAAGATTACAAGAAGCAATATTTTACTGCATTACTACCAAGACTCAGTTGTGACTGCTTAAGATGCAGAAGATCAAGAAGGATATCAACAAGCTGGAACGTGTCCAGAGGAGTGTGACCAAAATGGTGAAGGGTCTGGAAACCATGCCCTATGAGGAATGGCTTGGGGAGCTGGGTATATTTAGTCTGCAGAAGAGAAGGTTAAGAGAGGACATGATAGTCATGTTTAAATATTTGAAGGGATGTTATGTTGAGGAGGGAGTGGGCTTGTTTTCTGCCGCTCCAGAGACTAAGACAAGGAGCAATGGATTCAAGCTGCAGGAAAGGAGATTCCACTTGAACCTCAGGAAGAACTTCCTGATGGTCAGAGCTGTCCGGCAGTGGAATATGCTGCCTCGGAGTGTGGCGGTCTCCTTCTTTGGAAGTTTTTAAGCAGAGGCTGGATGGCCATCTGTTGGGAATGCTTTGATGGGAGTTCCTGCATAGCAGGGGGTTGGACTCAATGGCCCCTGGGGTCTTTTCCAACTCTGTGATTCTATGATTCTATAAGACTTCCAAGTATAAACAGTTGTATTTGACCAAGAGCCTTTTCATACTGCTAATTATGACATCACAATGTAACTGCCATGACTGAATCTTATGGCATCCAGAAATCTGTAGTTTGGCAAGGCAAAGAATTCTAAGTGCTGCTCCTTAAACAGCAGATCCCAAGATTCCACAGGAAGTTGCCATGGCAGCTGAAGTAGAATATCACAGTACAAGCATGTAGGGTGAAAGAGATTCAGGATGGTTGAGAGGGGAGAATGCCCTAAGAATCCCTTGTTTAACAAAATCAGACCCATCTACATAGTCATCTGTACTTTCCCCAGTCTTAAGATTTAATCAGTTCCATGTCTGGCATGGAACATTCAGAGTTAATGAAAAGGAAGCTCCACTGGATTGAATGGGATTTTGATCTGAATAGACAAACACAGGGCTGTGGTAAGGCATGCCACACAAGCCTCCCTTCCACATTCTCTCCAGATTCAGTGGATTATATTATACACTCAAACCAACAGCTTTGAACAAATGACACCCAAACACCAAGCTGGTGTTCTTGTTTTGCTATTGTGACTTTTCCTTAGTTTACCCTGCTACATAGGACTGTTGAGAGTATGTTTGAAACAAGCTGTACACAGAATAGTACAATGGAAACTTTTTAACAAATTTCCTGATCTTTTCAAAAGCATCTCATAATTTCAGCAGGCTAGCCCCACTATCTGACCATTTTCTGTTTGCATATCTATCTGTGTTTTGTCTACACAAGTGCCCTTAGCACTACCTTTCTGTCTTTTTAAGGAACATGGCTTTGATGTGGCTGGAAATCATAGAAAGATGAGCCTTGGTTTTAGTCTAACGTGGGCTGAACTGATTTTGAAGGTACTGTAGTCCAAATTTTAAAGGAGCTAAGATACAGAACCCATTTTGGGCATACAATCAGCAAGTTAGAAAGCACGTGTAAAGTTTAGAATAGAATCTGAAATGAATATTTATCACCTCCCTGACACTGAAGCCAGGAACTGGCTGAATCAGGCAGTTGAAACTGCTGTAGTACAGCAAACACTTTCCTAGTCTTACATATTTTTAAATATTAAAAATATCACTTAAGGGAAAGGCTGTTAGTGCACTATACCCCACAATATAAAATAAAGCAGGGCTTTTGCCTGAAGTGTGTAGGTGTGTCACCTACAATCTTGAAAATGGATGTTATTATTTATAAATCATATTTTTAAAAAATATATGAAAGGTTTTCATGAGATATGTTGTGTCCCTATACATTTCATTATTACAATTTATGTATGTGTCTGTATCTCTTATAAGGAGTTAGTTTAACCTCCGGTCTGCTAGTAAAACTGAATTACTGTGTTGTGAAATGATGCATGTCTAAATAAGTGTGTCACCAACATGAAAAGTTTGGAAAGCTCTGTATTAAAGAATGATTTTTTAAAAATCCAGTCACTGCCCTCTTAGCAGATGGTTATGGGGAGAAGTGACTAGATCCCTGTTTTTTGTTATTAGCATTATAAAGCCATATTTCTGTATTTTTCTCTAAAAAAAATTACAGCATAAGTGTTATACCCTTAGAACACCACACAATCTGAGTTAATTTTGATTTAACAATTTAAAAAGTCACTTCCAGTTTTGATTACTTTAGCAAGTTAAATTAATAGGTGACAAGAAGTTTTTTCTAAAAAAATAATAGCAGTATAGGTAATTATTAATAAAGCAGATCGCAACAACCCTAGCAAGTACAATCAGCAGTGAGGACCACATGTGGAGGGCACAAGTTGTTTGGCCTTGCAAAACGTGCTCTCTAAAATACCTTTATAATGGTATAGTGGTCTGAGAGCCTGTGTGGTATAGTGGTTTGAGCATTGGACTATGACTCTGGAGACCAGATTCAAATGTCCATTCAGTAATGGCAACCCACAGGGTAACCTTGGGCAAATCATGTTCTCTCAGCCTCAGAAGAAGGGAAAGGCAAGCCCACCTGAAAAAATCTTGGGATAGGCTTACCTTAGGGTTGTGGTAAGTCCCATAATGCTTCTTTTCAAATCATATTTTTAAGAGATCATTGTGACTACTGAAAGTTCTTCCCTTATATCAGGGGTGTCAAACTCAATTTCATCTTGGGCCACATCAGCATTACGGTTGCCCTCAAAGGGCTGGTTGTATCTGTAAGATTATATAAATGTATGTACTCTTTTATCATATTAAAGAATTGCCTCTGCATTTGATTTTTACTGATTTTTAAATTGCCTTCCCTCTGCATCAACTTTTCTTTTCTTGGACATTTTGGGGCTATTTGATTGTAGTTTATGGTCCCTGTACCTCTGCAAAGTGACATAGAATTTGTCAGTATATCCAAAGTGTGCCACTTTCTGCTCCCCAGACCCTCTCTGGCCATTTCCTCACAAGCCTGTTATAGCGCGATGATTCCACTTTCAACATCCTCTGGAAGCCTGGGATTTGCAGTTTCAGGAGGGGCCACCTGGCCCCTCCCTAAACTGCAAATCCCAGGATTCCAGAGGATGTTGAAAGTGGAATCATCGCGCTATAACAGGCTAGTGCGGAAACGGCCTCTGTGCCTGTTTTTGCCCCCAGGCTTGCCAGGCGGGGGGGGGAGTGCAGCAGCAGCTGCAGGAGAGGTGCAAGGGCCATGTGAAATGGCCTGGAGGGCCCGATTTGGCCTGTGAGCCTTGTGTTTGACACTTGTGCCTAATGTCATTAAAAAGGACACCCATATATACTGGATTGTAGATGTACAGTGCTATAACACTCTTACACTTAAGTTGTATTTAACTATTATCATTATTTTTAGTCAGAAAAATGTTTTAGTCCTATTCAAATGATTAAAACAAATAAATGGGAGATAAAGATGGTGCTCACTACAACAGTTATGCTGTCTGTGTGCTGAACTTACAAGTTCACTTGCCAAAGAAGCACAGTCCATATCAAATCCACCCACTGTTTAAAAGGGAGATGGAGGGGAATCCACTAAGAATATATCTCACTGTGCAGATTGAGAGGTTGGTACTTACTGTGAGTATTCATTCTTGGATGGCCTGGAGAAGCAACCCACTGCAGTTGGTTACATACACTGGAATTGGAGGACAGTCTTTGTGGCCACCTTGCTCTTCCTCCTGACTATCCTCCAATTTCAGCATATGTAACCAACTGCAGTGGGTTGCTCTTCTGTGCCATCCTGATAATGCATCATTCTTCCATCATTCTTAAAAAAAAAAAAAAGTAATTTTCTTCCCTTAGGGGAAAAATAGCATTGGAAAAATATGGGATGATACAAATGGATGATGACATTGTGAAGACCCTTGAAAATGTGAGTTAAACGGGCCACAGTTATTCCACAATAAATCTTCATCTGGGAGCAGCCATGAAGTATGGGGAATGGACAGGAAGGCACTGGTTCTAGTGTTTTAGTTCTTGTATTTATTTTACAAAGTTACACCGTTCATCAAATGTGTATTACAAAAATAATCTTTCTGGTGAAATCCCCACTCTACCTTTTCTTCCATATCTTTTTGTTTACCTCAAGTTGTATTTCGAGACACGTAACTTGTTGCTTCTCAGACATGGAACTGGGGCACTTATTCGCAATATGGGGTGAGGCAAGGAGAAAAGTTAGGGTCAGTGAGAACTCTGTTCATATCATCTTAGCTGTAGCCTTAAGGTCCAGGCAGGGCAAGGGAGGAGACTGAGACCTCTGCATTTAGTACCAAGTGTGAACAGTCAAAGTGGGGAGGACACTACTGAAGAAGGTGCACATTGTCAGTCAACAGAATGAATATCTAGATCTCATTCATTACATCATCACCTTCATTACCAATTAGAGGGGGACAAAGTAGATTACTCAGTGGTAGAGCACATGCTTTACACACAGAAGGTCCCAGATTCAATCATAGTAGGGACTATGATCTGAAACCCTGCAGGGCTGCTGCCAGTCAGTGTGGAAAATATTAAACTAGATGGACCAATCGATTGACCTGACATAAAGCAGCTTCCAGTGTTCCAGTAGAGAACATGGAACAGCTAGGGGGGAACCAATGATGGCAAACACACATAAGAGCGTAACCCAGGAAAGTTTTCTGAAATGGCATTTTGCACTTCCAAAGGCATACCTTTTGTCTCAGAATTTCAGCACAGCTCTGCTTATTTTTTTGTCTCCCCTAAAGTGATCACAGGTTCTAGAGTCAGCCCACACCCCATACCCCTCTCTCAGGTGGTACTGATAAGTGCTATCATGGTTTTTTTGGGATCATTCCCAAATTTGATCTCTCAGCAAAGTGAGTTTTCAGAACTGGGATTTGCTGCTCATTAAACCAGACTTCAATTTCCAACTTCATAACACATGCATTTCCTTTCTGGCAAGTGGGAAGACACACCAGTTATCTGAGACAGAGAAAGGGTACTCAGTTTATGCTTTTGCCCCTTCCTGACTGATATCGTAACTGAGTAAATGAGGTGCTAGGTTGGTAAGGAGCAGGAAGGAGATGATTTGGCTTAGAAGTTCAAAAGATCTGCAGCCAGAGGAAGAAAGGACACAAGCAGGGTAAAATGGGCAAGATATGGTCCTGGATCATCAGTATAATTTGCAAACTGGCTCATGGCACCATTAGGCCCTCAGTTGAGCTTATGGTGATTGAAAGAGACTGAGAGTCTCTAGGCAGAATGGGGAATTCTATAGTGCCTGTACCAGAGCTCTAGCAGCAGGGCATATACAGAGCAGTTCCTAAGCCCCCTTGAGTAATCAGGCCATATGACACTTCCAAAGACTCTGACCAAGAGTTACTGGATGCCTAAGGGCCTAATCAAGGTTCAGCTCCTACATCTTGTTCCGGCACACCTGGCCATGTTCTAGCAACTCCTTTTAAGTGCGTGTAGGATGCTCTCCATCCATTTTGGTTGCATGCTGTTTCCAAGACTGGGTCATTCTCCTAACCCAGTTATTTCCTTGGCTGCCTTGGTAAGTTGATGCCACATGCCAGTGGCTTAAGCTGCACACATTTGAAGACTCTGTTTTCAGACAAGAATCAGACATCTTCTTTGCTGATGATTCCCAACCTTCAGTTTTTTCAGAGCTCTCAAGTGCTTAGGAGATGCACAGCCTGGAACAGCCCCCAGGAAACGGCTCAAAGGATTCATTGAATCATTGGTGGGTATATATAGGTCGGCCAGGCTCCAACCTGGGAAGCCTTACAGCTCTGTTGTCTTCCTAGGTTCTATCAAGACTGTACTTAACATTCCCACTTGACACTCTTGGTCCTGAAGTTTCCTTGCAGACTGGGATGGGCTTTGGCACCTCCGATGCCCCCTCTGCCAGTTCTTGAGCAGCACCAACAAGACAGTTACCAAGACCAAAAGCGCAGTGAGCAGGCCAAACACAAGAACTAAAATTAGCTGTGACTGACTTAGCCCTGAGTCCTGCTGGGTCACCACCTCTTTCACAGAGATGAGGAGCCCTCCCCCATTTGATTTCTCACTGTAGTTAGTGATTCGTTTCCCAGTAACTACATTCCTGGCTGGATCAGACTGGGTCATCCAAGGGTCAGTGCTGGTCACAGCATTGTTGTGTTCCTTGTGATCAGGCTCAAATGCAGCGATCCATGTTGGTTCTGGTGCAAGAAACTCACAGGTTTTGCCAACATAGCCCTCAGGACACAAGCAATCAAAATCATTGATGCGGTCATAGCACTTGCCCCCATTTCTGCATGGCTGGCTGGCACAGTCGTCAACATTGATAGTGCAGAAACGGCCTTCAAAGCCAGCCTGGCATTGACAGGAGAAGCGGTTCATCCCATCGAGGCAGGTGGCACCATTGGCACAGGGACGCATCAGGCAATCATCTACATCAATCTCGCAATGTGCACCAGTGAATCCAGCTAGGCACTTGCAGGTGTAGTTGCTAGCAAAGCCATTCTTATCCTGGCACAGTCCACCATTCTTGCATGGAAACCTGAAATGAGAGATCAAGCATGGTTACAACATCCCTATTGACTGTGCTGTATTTCGGTGGGAAAAACTAACCCCCTGCACCCTACTAAGATCCAATATGAACTTCCATATTCCATACTTGTATTTTTTAAAAATAATGATGTAACTAACTTTGATCAGGAGGTTACAGTATAGACACACTCTTGGCTACAGTTGGTGTGGTTCACACAGAATTTTCTCTCATTAGCCCTCTTTTCAGGTCTACCTCCATCTATTTCTATCAGAATCTCTCACCCTGATTTCTCACATGGCCCGGTCTTCAGCTCACAGTCCTTCCCATGGAATCCTTCAAGGCACAGGCAGGAATATTCCCCATCACGGTCATAGATGCACTGGGCTCCATTTTGGCATGGACTCTGATGCTCACAGATGTACACATCTGAAAGGGTGGAGGAATACAAGTCAGTAATGGAGATATTCATGATGCATTCTCATGCCAAACCAAAATACAAGCAAAGGAAACTGGTGTTTATTATTTTTAATTATAGTGATACCAGATATTAAGGTGAAAAAAAAGATAAGAAACTGAGAGAGAGAGACTGAGATACGAAAAAGGACTTGGAAAAGTCATTACAACTTTCATGCTAACTGGGGACTGTAGTTGCTACGATCTCAAAACATAAAATTTCCAAACTCAGATCCTATATAGTAAAGGTGTGCAGGCTTCAGGTTTATATGTTCTAGCCAACTGAAAAGACACAATATTTTATTGTGCTGGTTTTCAAAGAATCTGTTTTATGTTTGACATGGGCCATTTCCGCACGGGGTTTTTAAAATGGTGCAGTCCATCCTCCAAGGAGGAGGTCTGCACCTGGGAGCAGACTGGGTCGGACCTACTTAACGTAGATCCGCACCTCAGCCCGCTCTGGAACGACCCCAAGTGGTTGTCCAGCGTGCTTCTGAAAGACTGCTAAAAACAGGTCTTTCAAAAGCATGGAGCACGCCACTGCGAGCCTGCTCCCTTATGCAGATTCGCAGGCTCGCCCCAATGCGAGCCTGCAATCTGCCAGGGGTGGGCTTTAGGCTGGTGAGCTTCAGTGGTTGGTCAAGACCCTCAACCAACTGGAAGCTGCCGTATCAACGAGCACGCACTGCTCCGGAGCAGCATGGGCCAGACCAGGGAGCCGAAAAGTCCAGTAAGTAGCGGCGCGGGGCGATTCCCTCGCCCTGTGCGGAAATGGCCATGGTTACCCCTGTTTTTGTAGGATCTACTATTGTTGTTTTTAACTAGAATTGTAAAAATCATCAACCAGTAAGGCAGAAGGTATATGCTTAACAGTACCAGAACAGAATGCACTTCACAATATTTTACAGACGAAAAAAAAAGGTTATCCTAACTTTTCTTCACTGCAGCAGTGAAGATATTTTGTTGCTATGTTTTGTTCAATAATTACAAGTTAGAAACACTTACCAATCTACTGTTAATCATTCAAAACTTACAAGCAAATCCAGAGCTTAAAAATGATTCCTTAAAAATAATGTGTTTTCTCATCAGCAATGTTAAATTTGATATTTTAACTATTAAACAAAAACAATGTCATTATTTTAATTTGTTACTGCCCCTGTCAGTAACATTAAAACAGTATTTTAAACTTAAAATGGACAAAGCAGTTAATCATTAAATCTTATAAAAATCTCGTTGATATTTTAATGGAAGTACAAGTCACCCCCACCCACTTTCGCGGGAATTAGGAGTGCAGGACCCCCACAAAAGTGGGAAAACTGAGAGTATCTTCCCTGCCTGCACGAGTGAGCTGGGGAACACCTTGTGCATGCCTTCCTTCCTTCTGTTAGAAGTGAACTGAGATAATTTGATCTCTTGCATTTGATTTTGAAGGATTTGCAGACAAAATCATTTGGATCCATGCTGACTTGGATGCTGTTGCTGATACAAATTCTGTGGATCTAGCCTTGGCTTGTGCTTGTCCTGTGTTATTGGATTCATTTCAATTTGTATAGCCTGAGGATGTGGACAGGATCCTTGAAGAGCTGAGAACCACAACAATATGTGCTGGATATGTGCCCCTCCTGGCTTATGAGAGCTACCAAAGGGGGACTGTTTATGACATTTACTGCCTTTTATGGCTCGGATCCAGAGTCTTAAGGTCTTTCTGTACTACACTGTTATAGTGCTATTATCCCATTTTCAACATCCTGTGGAATTCTGGGGTTTGTAGTTTACTGAGACCAAAGAGCTCTTTGGCTGAGAATTCTAAAAGCCTCTCCTTAAACTGCAAACCCCAAGATTCCACAGGATATTGAAAGTAGAATAATAGCACTATAACAGTGTAGTCCAGAAGGCCCCTTAGATAGACTATCTCCCTATATGAAACTGCCTGAGTTTTAAGATCTTCAGAAGAAGGCTTTCTCTTGCTCTCACCATTACCATCACAGGATCACCTGAGGAGGACATGGGAGAGAGACTTCTTGGTGGCTATTCCCAGGTTATGAAACTCCCTCCCACTGGATGTTCGCTTCACTCTGCTCTTTGCTTTCTTTCCACCAGCAGGCAAAGACCTTATTGTTTAGGCAAGCCTTTGGTTCTTAATTCATGTGGCTGAAGGGGCTTTTAGTAGGGTATGCAATTTTTCATCTTTTTTTATTATGTTTTAAATGTTGTTTTAAACAGTTTTAACTTAAATTTTTTAATAGAATTGTCTGGTTTTTTTTTTTAACTTTTGTACTAACAGCTTTTTAGTTGCACTTTCTTTTAATTTTCTGTAAGCCCTCTTGAGTCCTGTACTGGGAGAAAGGCAAGATATAAAGTAAATAGGTAAATAAATAATAAATACTTGTTGCCTTGTATTTAGTTCTGCTAATTTTATCAAATATTTATATGCTAATGCATTCAAGATTGTACATAAAACCTTAGTATAAATATTTAAAATTATTGTAAAAATTAAAAAGAAGCCTACATCAGCATTAAAATAGTTAAAACAACAAGAAGAGGGGGTTCATATATTAGGTGCCTATCTTGTTTTAAAAGATGCCACCTGAAATTAAGAAGACAGGAAGTTTAGTCTATTGGGTATCTCTGAAGGAGAATTCCATAAATTGGAGTATAGCTTGAAGGCAATTTGGGACCCCACTGTGGCCAGCGGCTTTTGCTGGTATACTGGTTGTGCCCTTTCCTGACCAAGAGAGACATATGTCTTAGTTGCTTCCTGTATAGATTGCTACAGTGTGCTCTGTGCATGGCTGCCTTTGAAGAATATTCAGATTCTTCAGCTGAACTGGAGCAAAATGCAGCAGCCAGACTGCTCTCTGATGTCCATTTCACATGCTATCCTCCAATGGTCTTTCAAGGATTGTATTGTCTACCAGTTTGTTTCTGAGTCCAATTTAAGGTGCTTGTTCTTACCAAGAAAGCCACAAAATTAATGTCAATAAAGGCAGATCCAGCCCACTAACTCTAAGAAAGATGAGGTTCAAAAAAGAGAAAACTTGAAAATACCTCAAAAGGCCACAAGCATGTGTTTTATATAAAGAAAGTCAAGAGCATGGAAAAGTTACATGTCTGGACAACAGAGTGCCCTAACCAGCCTCATTATGGTTGCCCATCTTGGCTCGCAGATTTGGGGAGTGGTAGTCAAAAACAAAATAAAAACCTTTCCCACACAGTGAAGAAGCCCAGATTCAGGAAGGCTCGAAAGACCTTGCCAGAGTCCCTAGAGAACTGCTACCAATCAGTGAATATAGTATTGTGCTCTATAGACCTACTGCCTGATACCACGTGAGAAAGCTTCTCATGAGAACTACAGCCTGTTCACACTGTGTCCTCTTTCCTTAAGCACCCTTTACTCTTATTCACGATTTGCTTACCCTACTTTGACTGGGGTGACCTACCTTTGTCACAGAACTTGCCAGCCCAGCCACTTTGACAGATACATTGCCAGGGTTGGTGGCAGGTTCCATGGATACAGCCCGGCATCCTCACACACTGCTCACAGGATATCCCATCCCAGCCTGGATCACATCTACAAAAGGATGCAGGAAAACTGGAGTGAGAAGATAAGATACTAACACAATGCAAAAGGGCAGCAAAAAGGAATGGGGCAGCTTCTCAGGGCAGCAGATTTGCATTTAATATCTTGACTGCAGTTCCCAGGTTAGGCTTTGGATGGTTGACCCCCAAACTTTGTGTGGGCTCAGCAGAGGCACTACAATGTCTTCATCTGCCTTAGGGGTCTACCATAGGCCACAAAGGATCCAGAGGTATACAGTTATGTTGAAAGATCTGCAGTGTGTCCATCTCTTCTTTCTCTATTTCAGCAATACCTAAATTATTCCCAAAGAGAATAGGTGTATGTCAGGACCTTAAAGCTGTAATCTTATATAGACTTACTCAGGAGATAAGTCTTATTGAACTGGAAGTAAATTTGCATATGACTGAACTTAAAGAGTGGCATATAGCAGGCTTTTATTTATGAAAGTAAACAAAAGTGAAAAGCAGAACATTTTTGTGTAAATGGAGAAAAATGCTGAATGAGAGTATAAAATGGACAGCTGAAATCCAATGAGGTTTTTCTGTTGATGGAGCCTGAAAAGAAGGCAATCGTACCACTCCCCTTAAGTCCTCCTCCTGCTCTCACCTGTTCTGGAAGATTTCGAGGGGAGTGGGAGCTACTAGTGAGAAGAAAGAAGATAAAAGTCCCATTGTAAGCAGACTCCTGCTTATGCAACATTAGTTCCATCCAGATTAGCGGGAATTGTACTGTATTTGTTCCTGACTATTCCTTTAACTGCTGCTAAATTAGGTGCAACCCATGTGTTTACCTAGCAATTAACTATTCCATTCCAAAAAGGCTATCCCCAGGCTGTGTAGGTGTGGTCTCTTTTGAGCACCATCCACGGCAGTACTCGTCTGCCACTCCTCTAGTTAGGCATTTTCTTAGTGCCAAGGAGAAATGGAGAACTGCATAGTTGCACCATCCTGCAGAAGTGCAGATGCACAACCACCTCATGTTGCTGTGCATGATTACAGGAGGAATTATTGAAACGACACACCTACTGTTCACAAACCATGAGGAAAAGCAGCCACTAGTGTGGATCATCATAAAAATTATGTGCATATGCATATTCCTCAGTCAAAGAAGCACAAATATTCTTGGACTTTAATCCTCTAATGGAAATTTTGGTACCAAAGGCAGAAATAGCATAGAAAAAGAATTCATATGCTCCCGCATTGCAAAACAGAACAGCAGTTCAACATGATTCAGGAAAACTTTTTATTTAAAGCAAACAATGAGAAGTGAAACCATCAGGTCAAGTAAGCCTTGCACAAGTAAACAAAAACTCATGAGCATTTGTGTACTTATGAGCAATTTTGCCTTGCTGTTTTGTCCAGATGTGTGGAGTAGAACAAACAGCACACCCACAGGGAAAGTATGTTCACAAACATTGCAGTCTCTCCTTGCTCCTTTGAGCAGAGTGGCTGAGATAAGAGGACAGCAGAGTTCATTCACAGCTTCACAAATGCCTGCTGTGCATCAAGGCTGGCCCCTCCCGAAACTGCAAACCCCAGGATTCCATAGGATGTTGAAAGTGGAATCAAAGCGCTTTAACAGTCTTGTGCAGAGATGGCCTACAATTCATTGTTCTCTCCATCTCTCCTTGCTCAATACAAATGGTTCTACCACCAATAAAGGATCCGCCCCACTACTTGTTCTATGCAGACCAGGAGAGAGGCCTACCCCATGATGAGCAGTGGTTGTTCACTTGCTTGCCCTAGATAGTTTCCTGTACCCTTTTAAGCTCCAAGACAGATAGTTATGCAACAGGTGAAAGTATTCCTAACATGCACAGGCAGTGTCTACAAACAAATCTATTACAATCTTTTCTACCATAGTTGGCCTATTACAAACACGTTTAACCTGGATCCCTGCCTCCTCCATGTTACTTAGTCATGATCCACATATGTCTACAGTCCTTCAATTGTTCACAGTAGATTCAAATTCCTATTCTGCTAATAGCTTCACTGAGTCACCCTGAATAAGCCGCATTCTTTCAGATTATCCTACCTCTCAAAGACAACGTAGAACTGCAAAGCATATATTGTAAAATAGTATAACCAAGAGAAATTATCTTCCCCAGATGGAAATGTGCAACAAAAACAAGATCGTGCAAAATCAGCTCATTTGGCATACGGCAGAGTAGTTAATAGAAATGTGTTTGGTTGCCTGTGGCAAGTATGAATTATCTTTGAATTAAGACGTAAGAAAGCTTTATTTAAAAAAAAAAAATCTTGAACACAATGAATACAATTGGTATATTTTTTTTAACCCTAAAATGAGGACTAGTGATTGTGGCAGACTTGTTTATTAGGCCAACATAAACTTAGTGGGGTTTCATTCATTTGGACTATTTCTATGTGACATTTTTCCCACATGGAAAACATCTCCATATTGAAAAATTATAATATATTGTATGAAAAGTATGGTTTCTTAATGGAATAAGCAACTGCTGAATACCATGCCTGTCCTGTCTTTATATGTGTGGTGGAACAAACATCGATGTCACACTCAATATATGACACTATGCACATTTTTCATACACAGAATTCTTAGTATAGCAAATACGGCCTATTAACTGGACTTCTGAATGCAGAACTGGATCTCACTGATCACTGAATTTTGGCATCCTTATCACAGAATGTTGCAATAATGCAATGTTTCTACAGCCTTCTCATGCAACAGCACCCAAGTACTGTTTTACCTGCATTTGCCATCCTCGTCACAGCTGCCATGCGCCAAATTACAATAGTCACTGCAGTCATCACCTGCAAAACAGACCCAAAAGCAGGAAATAGTACATAAGCAATATTTTGATCATTTAAATCAGCCTGCATCAGCTGAAAGTATCAGATAAGTTTATAGTCAGAATCCCTGTTAGGATAGATTTTGCCACAAGAAACACACTAATTGTGTGTTATATTTAAAGAGGAAGCCATGTTCCTCCAAGGTTCCTGGAGGGCGCAAATTGTAATTAGTTTATGGGAGATGTCAGAATAGGGTGCAGCCTCTTGAAAGTCCAGGGAAGAGCAAAGATGGACATTGGACCCTCAATATTCATCATTTCCAGATTAGTCCCACATTTCTACCCCCTGCCCCAGCGTTACATTCCCCAGCAGTTCTGTCTTAAATCCAGCAATCTCCTGTCTCAGGTCTTCTGTTAAATCTGCTTGCAGTCTCTTCATCATATTTGAAACTTCCGGATTTCTCAAAGAATGGATCTCAAGCAAGTTACAAAAAATCTTGAGGTTCCATCTTTCTTCAATCCAGCACTCAAATAGTTAAAAAACAGTTCTCTCACTGCCACCTGGTTGCAGATAGTCTTAACTGCTTCAAAGGGATAACGCCATCATTTTTTCCACTATGTAATTTCTCTTTACTAAAATTCAGTTCAAGCATATAAATGAAAAAAAACCAATCCATCCACAAAAATACATGCTCTTAAATCCTTTGTTATATATCTTTAAGCACATCCAGTCCTTTTCTCCATTCATGTCAATGGAACAGAATAGCTCTGTACTTGTATTCCACTGAAGAACAGTAGAAAAGGAGTTGTTTCCTCCTTCAAAGTGAATTTGGAAAGCACATGCAAGTTGAAAGCTTTTACTGCACATCAGTGCTCCTGTACCCATCACTAAGTTCTGGGATGGAACTAGGAGGTATAAAATCCATTTTCCTTCAAACATATATTTTTTTTCTAGTAGGTATCATCTCTCACTCCTTCAATGATATCACAAGACTTTTCAGTGCAATCCATTTAGAGCACAATAAAGACACCATTCCTGCTTATTTATTGCATGTTTTCTAGATGTATTCTCTTAAATGACAGATCTAAATACTATCTTTGCCCAAAAATCAATGCATTTTATTTTGCAGCATGGGAAATGTACTGCTCTTTCTGTCCCTTCCTCTCCTCATCTTAAATACAGTTTTTAATTGGAATCTTGTTCATTGTTATTAACAGATTAAAGCCACAGCAAGATCTTGAAGTACAAATATACAGAACAGTACTTTTGGAAAAATTTATAATATCAGCAGGTCACCCTACCATCAGACAAAAGCATAGAACAAACAATAACGAAATAATGCAAACCAAAATTTTAAAAAAGTAGCTGGAGCTACTTTAGATGAACAATACATTACTTTTTCTCCCTATTTCAACAAATTCCTGAGTCAGTGTAGAGGTAGGCAACACGTGAACCATCAGTTTTGTTGAGATCCAGCTCCCATTATCCCTCACTTATAGCTATCCTGGCTAGAGCTGATGGTAGTTGCAGCCCTAGAAGAGCTGGAGGGCCATGCATTGCCCATCTCTGAGTTTTGGCATTCTCTTCTGCAAGAAAACATGAACAACAGATGAATATAAAGAAAATATGCCATTTTATTCTGAATATCTATATATGGATGCAAAAACTGGACAGTGAAGAAAGCTTCTAGGAAGAAAATCAATTCATTTGAAATGTAGTGCTGGAGGAGCACTACACCATTACATTGCTGCTAAAAAGACAAATGAATGGGTCCTAGAGCAAATGAGGCCTCAGCTTTCACTAGAGGTCAAGGTGACTAAACTGAGGCTGTCATACTTTGAATATATCATGCAATGACATGACTCATTGCAAAAGACAAAAATGCTTGGTAAAGTGGAAGGCAATAGGAAAAGAGGAAAACAGCAGATTGATTCAATCAGGGAAGCCACAATTCTAAGTCTGCAGGGCCTTAACAGGGCTACTGTTGACCAGGTATCTTAGAGCTCTCTCATTTATTAGGTCACTATATATCAAAGTCAACAACATAAAGGAAACAGCTAGACACTTATATTTTGATGTGTTTTATTTCACAGCTTGTTCTTTATCCTCTTATGCTGCCCATCTGAACCTTAATCAGTTCCACTTTATTATTACTTATCACAAAACACTGCATGGCTAAGGATTGAGGGATACAAAAAAAAAATCAACTTGGTTATGGGTAATTTGCTCCTCCTAGCTCTGGAAACTGACCAGGTTGTGATATAACTGATGAGATAGGTTCCTCCACAGCACAGAGGTTGGAAAAGTTACTGGCCATTTTGGGGCACAGATTCTGTTTTTCGGTAACTTTACCTCATCCAAATGATACTACAACCTGTAGAACCCTCATTCCCCGCCCCAACACACAACCTCTTTCTCCCAGCATCACTGTAAATAATATTTCTTGGAAAATATCCCACCCCTGCTTCAAAGTGTATGTCAGGGAAAAAGAGAGAAATAATCAACATTGTAATATTTTAATAACAACTGACATGGCAGTGATGAAACTAACAACTTCTTACTCCCACCTCCACATATATGCGCTCACTGTAGAGTAGCTCCTCTAATGCAGAGATTAAATTGACAGCAGGTTTCTCAAAAAACTTCACAGCAGACAAGTGGGGGGGAGTTGTTAATCATAATGACAGAGGAGAGGCAGGATTACACACCATCAGAGACCACGTTAACAGACACCAAGTCAGGCAATAATTCTGCCTGCTCACACTTGAAAAGTTTTTATTTTTTTGCTTTTGCAGTGAAAATGCTACAAATTGCTACAAGCCAGTGCTTAAAACAGAATAAGATGACAACTGGAAAACCAAAGGAATATGACTATTTAGAAAGAAAGGGCCTTTCTGCAGGAGGCTGTCATCCTGGCAGGGGGACAGAAGGAGACTGGGACTGTGGCGATGCTTTTTCATGATATTGTCACAGTCTCATCCTTTTCCTGTCAGCAGCCGGTGTGATCATGGATTGAATAATTGATGGGGTTCCCCATCAATGACTATCAATGACCTGCGACCGCACAACTGTCCTGCACTTACCTGCCCTGCAGAAGGCCCAGAAGCACAATGAAGGTGCTTCTGGCCCCAGCACAGCATGGGAAAGGGCCCAGTCGTGCTATGGAAGGAAGAGGCATGGCCATTACACTCCCTTCTGCAGGGAACCAGTCCAGTCCAGTCCAGTGCGGAGAGGAGCGCTCATGTCACCTTCCCTTCCCGGCTGAGCCACTGCCAGGATCACCACCAGAGGACAACAATATAAGATGGGGTGCAGAAAAAGCCAGTAACCTGTATTCTTAGGAATAACTGAGCAGGCCATTTGTACTGATACTCCTGGAAAAGACTAGAACAGAGGTGTTCCAAGTTTCTGCTTTAAGGAACTGTCCTCATGAAGCATCAACTGTGCCAATTGACCCAAATATTATAAACCCTTGTATTACCTTCTAGCAAATCATGTAGAATGGACTGCGGGATATTCCCACTGGATAGTACCCTGACACTGCTAATAATAAGGCACAATTCCCCACCCTGATTCCTTGCCTTTCACCATACCTTACCCCTGTTTTGAACTTTTGTTTTATTTTTACAGTTACATAAGATTGCCTGCTACGTAGTATACACAAGATCGACTATACCCTCAAAGCAACTATAGCTGCAGAACAGCTTAGCAACTGATGTGAGTTCCTTTACTTTCAGCATGGAGGCAACCAGTATTTCTGCTCCTCAATCCCACCACTTAAGCTGAAAATTAGAACTGTTCCAAAGGATTGATTTCTCTTTAATTATGTAAATGTCTCCAGTACTGTAACTGAGCCCTGACCTTGTCCTGCTTTCTCAAACTTCTCTTTTCTCCTTCTTTTTAAGTCTGTTGCCTCCCTTCTATCCTTCTTCCATACTCCAGATGGATATTCTCCTTCTTTCCCAGCTGGTTCATTTCCCCCTTCCTGTTTTGTTTCTTCACAAAGGGGCATGCACAGAAATATGATGAGGATCCAGAGATGCTTGTTCTACTGAACATCCTTATAGGCCACGTGTACTTATATAAGTTTTATGTCATTACATTTCTCTGAAGAATCCTTATTAATGGGGATATGAGAATTTACCATTAGAGATTCTTGGACCCCTTTCATGGAACTAGAGTTCCCAAGGGGATTTCTGGGGGAAAACAACAACAGTTCCCCAGAAGAATGATAACACAGTATAAGCCTGATATGTAGACATATTTGACATACAATGCCCTTACTATTAAATAAAGTGAGGTAAATTTATTCAACAGAAGGACACAATAATTGTGCTTTATTTATCACTCTTTATATAACAGTTAATACAATTTACATTTATACTTATGCATTGCATTACTGTTCTTTCTTTGTGCTTGTTTTGTTTTTTAATTGTGATGTTGCTGCTGTTGTGGTGTGGCTTCAAGTTGTTTCCGGCTTATGGCGACCCTAAAGTGAATCTATCATGGGGTTTTCTGGGGCTGAGAGTATGATGTGTGTTCCTGCATAGCACGGGGTTGGACTGGATAGCCTCTGTGGTCTTCTCCAACTCTATTATTCTATGATTCTATGATGCAGCCAAGGTAATCCAGTGGATTTTCATGGCTAAGCAGAGAATCGAATGCTGATCTCTGGAGTTGTAGATATGCCTCATTTTCAGTGATTACAGTGTGACCAAATTTGTCTAAGTTGATTTTTTTTAAATGAGAGAATTGCATGTAGAGACACTCAATTTGGACTATGGCACAAGGGAGGGGGGATAATGCCTTTTTTACCTAATAGTACTGCCTCCCAAGGCTCCTATTTGCCACTGGGAGGAAAACTGATAATGAGTGCAAATAGCAACCTTCTTTGAAGGACAAGTAGCAGCAGGAGAGGCCTTATGTAATTTTAGCAAGGGATCTGTTGTAAAGAAAAAAAGCAGGGTTGAGAAAAGATAATTTTTGAACTAAATTCCCAGAATCCACCAACAAGCATGACCATGTTCATGTTGCCTGGCAGATTCTATGATCCAAAAAAAGGAATTTCCTCAAACTATGAAAAAGGGTTACACTCTGCTTCCACTCACACTTTGTTCATGCACAGCACCTTCTGCAAATGCTAGATACGCAGCTACAGATCAACAGAAGTGATTACACACTGGGGCATATTGTCTAGTTTGGCCCTCAGGCATGGCTTCCACAGGGGCTATTGAAGGTTTTTCACAGAATACCCAGCAGGTGTCACTACACACCTAAAAACAGAGGTGGGGGTCATTACTCAGGTGAAGCCCAATACTAAATCTATTAAACTTTGGCACTGCAAGCCAATGAAATGTTATACATTAACTGCAAATTACCATCTGCTGTACTTCTTCCTTTAATCCAAAAATGCCTCAGTAGCCCCCACATCTCTACGGAGAAATGTCATGGTGGAATGGGTACTTAACCATTTCCTTTCCCATTATTCCCAGAGTTCCCTTCCAGCTGTTTCTCCACTTGCATGAAAAAGGTGGCTAACTTTCTGGAGGCAGGAGGTGGCATTTTGTTTTGGACAGAAAAGCAGCAGGGGGGTGCGGAGTGAAGCAACTCCATTTTTCCATTCAACTCTGCTGCCTGCCAAGGATGCTTTGAAACAACCAAACAACAACAACCGCAACAACAAATAGTGAAACATGCAACCAGCATGTAACTTCTAATTTGGCACTCGGAAAAAATCCAGCAGAAGTCTGAACTACTAGCTGGCAAAACTGTGGGGCAAAGAATAGCACTTTATTTTCAAATGGCCTTTTGGAAAAGCTGTCTGTCCAACGACTCAACAAATGTGTCATATAAATCCCTTTATTTTGATTACTATAACCTACACTCTGTGCATAATCAAGGATTCCTGCTGGCAGCATATGAACGACTCTGATTAAAACCCATACGGAGCCTTATGCTAGACTGTCTTGTGCGTGCATCCAAGCACATGCACTCATGCACACACAGTGCCAGGCAAAGATCCTTTGCTCTACTAAATTCATGCAGCAATAAAGGACAATCATTCTGATACACAAGATGGGAAGTATCCTGCTGTTTTAATTTGTTCAGAATTGAGGAGGCAGATAATAGACCATTCTGTCTCCACCCGCCCAGCATGTAAAAACAGAATAACCGCCATGTACTACTGGAAAACACAAGATACAAAAGATAATGACCCTGCTAAACTATTCTAGTCCCATTAAGTATCCTGCCTCATGGACCCACTTTCTGTTTGGCTCCTTTCTCTTAGTATACAAGATAATCTAGTCAAATCACCAACAAATTGCAGTATTTACACATAAAATACATAAACTAAACTTTGGAGTCTTAGATTTTTGGTGCCTTAGATTTCATATTTCTTTCAGTAGGACAGACAGACAGACAGACAGGAAAAGAGCCTTCACTTTCCACAACAATTGTGCTATGATTCCACTTTAACTGCCATGATTCCAATTTGACCAAGGATTCTGTGAGTTGAAGTTCCAAACACTTGGAAGACCAAAGGTTGAGAATCACTTCACCACACTACAAACCTCAGGATTCCACAGAATGTTGCCATGGCAGATACAGCAGAATCATAGTTCTATCACTGTTTAGTGTTGAATGACACAGAAGGGTTGTCTGCACTATGCAGTTATATCACTTTCATACCACATTATTTATCATTGCTCTGTCTTACAGAATCCAAGAGTTTGTAGTTTAATGTTACACTCAGAAAGTCCCAAAAATACCTCAAGAAGGGATTGAAAATGAAATCAGTGTAATCTTGTACTGTAGGCAGGAACCTGGAATATCCTGAGAAATGTAATAGAAGAGACTGGACTAGAGCCTTCTGCAAGAGAATCTGAATTGCCTAATCAGATTACAGATCCAAGGATTCCTTAGGACAGAGCCATGACAAAGTGTAAGAGACTAATATAACAGTGTAATGCAGATGCACCTAAAATTTCAAATTTTAAATAACTGTTAGAATGAGAGGCCTAATGCTATAAGGTCTGTTAAACCTGACATTGTTTAAGACCTCAGCATGTCTTAATCCATCCAAGCATACAGGTACTGCTTAGTGATTATTTGGCAGCTGAAGAATGGAGAACTCTTTCTGAAACAAGACTAGTCACTCACCAAGAGTTCATGAGAGGCTGCTGCACATATCATGGCACATGAGTCATTGCTCCCTTTCTTGCTATGAGACTTTGTGCATCCAAGCAAACATTTCACTAATCCTCACCTTGGGTAAAATGGTGATGGGCCACCAGGATCCAAAGCAAGGACATGAGCTGAAGACAGAAGCTCCTGAGCATGGTCAGCGTGGCCCCACCGGGATAGTCACCTACAAAAACATGAATGTAAAGTCAGATCAATACTTTGGAAGCACCTCTGCAATGCTATCATGGGAATTCCAAACAGGATTATTACTATGAATTACATTTGTAAACAGCAAACACCAAAGCAAAAGGTATTTCTAGATCTCACATCCCACTCTTCTTCAAAGGTTTTTTGGGCTGGATTTCCAGATGCTGTCTGAGTGCAACTTATATCAACACTTGCCATTGGCTATGCTAGCTAGAGCAGAGGGGAAATGCAGTACAACATCTGGATGGCCATATGTACACTATTAAAGGTGCTAGAACAGTCAGCTTCTGAGCACTCAAAAAGCAGTATGCCACTGCTCATGAGACATTTTCTTTATCCCTTTTATTCCTGGAATCATACCATATTCTTCACAGGCTACCAATGAAAACATAGGCCATTTCTGCACATTTCCACACCCTCTCTAAACTGCAAACCCCAGGATTCCATAGGATGTTGAAAGTGGAATAACAGCACTATAACAGCCTAGTGTGGAAATGACCATAGACCCAGCCATCAGGAGCAATCTGCAGGAATATGGATTGAATTTTGGGGGTGGCGTTGAAACTCACCAGTCTCAAGTTACAACAATACTGAAATTTAGATATACCTCTTCCTATTGCTTTGTGTCTTTTAAAGAGCAACTTCTACCTTCTGTCTATCCTCCTGAAGCAGTATTACAGTTTCTAAAGATTGCTGGATTTTTCCTTCAAATCACATTTGTGTGCCCTACCATCATGAATATTTTAAGCTTATTCTTACTCCATATCAAACCTTTAAAAAGTAGGCCAAAGCAACATTTCTAGCTCTGGTCTGTATGGCCCATATGATCTACTTAGACCAGCAGAATTTCTTCAGGATCCCAGACAGAAATCTTTCCCAGTAACTGAGGATTGGACCTGGAACCTTCTGCACAGACTCCATATGCTCCACAACTTAGCTTTGCCCCACTCTCTTCCTCTAAACAACTCCAAGCAGCATACATGGAGCTAATCTACATGATCACCACAGTAATCTTCAGAGCAGTGTTGTATCGAGCGTAAACAGCACCTAGGGTAAGCATGGAAGTTGTGCCCCTACCTTCTGACTCCTACTTTCATCCTCCAACCCTACATACACGACTCCCCTACCCGCGAACTGGCACCTGGGCATGTACCCCACTTGCCCCACCCTAGATACACCTCTGCTTCAGAGTAGGCTAAACTGAGAACAGCACCCAGCCCAGTATGACCAAAGCAATTTCTTCTGGAGACACTTATTTATTTTATATCCCACTTTTCTCCCAGTATGGGAACCAAAACAGCTACACTTCTAGTCCATGTTTCCTTCTATCACCTTAGGGCAGCATACATGGCTCTCTTCCTCCACACAGTGCCCTCCCACCAACCTGTGAGATAGGTCAGGCTGACTGGACCAAGGTTATCCAGTCAATTTCATGGTTCAGTGGGGACTCAAACCTGGATTTCCCAAGTACATGTCCGACACCCTTCATCATCACACCTCACTAGAACTGTAGGCAGACGCCTTTTGTATGATGGTATGATAGAAGTTTATGGTGTACTAATTTTTCTAAAGTTGTTGTTGCTGTGTTTCTTCAAGTCATTTCTAACTTATGGCGACCCTTTGGTGAATCTATTACAAGGTTTTCTGGGGCTGAGAGTGTATGATATGCCCAAAATCAACCAGCAAGTTTCCATGGCTGAGTGGGGAATCAAATGCTGGACTCCAGGGTCACAGTCCAGCACTCACACCACTACACCATACTGGCTTTCTTTACAGCTCCCCCAAAAATGAAACAATACAACCTGTTTTAATCATAACGGATCATTGATAAGCAGAAAACTAATTATAATTATTTCAAAGCCTAACTATTCTGTGAGCTAAGAATCTGCTCACAATTCTCTTCACATAGGACTGAAATGCTAAACACAATTGATAATTAGTAGTGTAATTTTTTTAAAACAAATCTCCCAGAAACACATAAGAAAGAGAAAAGATGAGGCAATATGGCTGAATTAGAGCAGCACATGCATAGGAATCATCCTAAATTTTTGGATAGAAAATAACATATATCCAGCTGTGGAATTGTCAAATGCCAGAATACACCTATATGCTCATCTGTAAAACAGACATCCTAGTTTAAACAGTTATTCCCTTTAGGGTGTATTTGCACTATGAGACAAAAGAAGGTAGCCTTGTGAGTGACCAAACGCCGAGGGGCAAAGAGCAGACAGAGATAATCACATAACCTTCCCTGAGCCCCCCATGCCAATTCTGCGCCATCAGTTGTTATGGTGGCCACTGTGCTGACATCAACACTGAAGTTAGATTTTATTGCCAATCTGACAAGTTTTTGAATACAGAATAGAGAAGGCAACATCTTGACATTCACTTCAAGCACCAGTATGTCTTGGGTCAGTCCAGATTCCCTCTAACAAATTTTTCTCCTCCAATTAAAATTCCCAAGATTCTTTGGAGGGAAGCTATAATAATATAACTGGTATAAAAATGATATAAGTTTGTGGGTTAAATATGATTATCATAAAGTGGCAACCAATATGAAGAGATAGTAATATGAATACAAGAGATAACGTTTGTGTAAAAGTTGTCATTTCCAGTTACACAGAATTTAAGCAGAACTAGGAAAAGTTACTTTTTTGGACTACACCTCACTCTCACCCCCAGTCATCATGTATACTGGTTGCATCTATGTTCTACTTTTTTTACAAGGCTTGGGAAAGCTGTTTGTTCCATTACAAGTCTCATGCTGGCTGGGGGATTCTGGAAGCCATAATTAAAAACAATAACTTTTCCAGGCTCTTTAACAGAACAACTTTCCCAAATCAATGCATTGCAGATGTCTTGGATTTCAGCACCCATGAGTTCCTCCCCAGCACAGCTAGAAGGCACTAGGTTGAGAAAAATCAGTGTTGAATGTATTCCTTCTTCAGGATATAGAATCATTGACCCATAAAGTTGGTAGGGGCCTCATGGGCCATCAAGTCCAATTCTGGCTCAGTGCAAGATCCACAGCTAAAGCATCCCTACCAGGTAGCTGTCCAACCTCTTTTTGAAGAAGTCTGGAGAAGAGCTTTCAAGATACTAAAAGATACTAATTATACCTGGATAATGAAAAGCTGTTTTATTAGTCTATATAGAATTCTGGTCCAGTTCATCTGTGGGTAACCATACCCTGCTACTTCCCTAAAATCCCATTGTAATTCCAATTGGCTAGAAGATTGTCTTTCACTTCCTACCCTAAAGTATTGTGTTGTGTTGCTTTGTGCTGCTGAACAGCTGCTGCATATCAGGGAAGGGCAAAGTGATTCCTGTGAATCTTATAAAATAATTTATGGATTAAGGATGAACAGTTGGCAGCCAATTCCTCCGGAGCTGTTAGGATCTCAGCTGAATACCACATGTCATTGAAAAGGTCATTTCTCCTTTCCATTCCCAATAAAATCTCCAGAGAAGAGGAGGTCTGAGACATCAGAAAGCAATTGTTATTTTTAAAATCTAATTGGTTTCCCCCCACTAAAATTATGTACGCAACACCTTGAAGCATGATAGAGGGTCCCTTACAATGGATCAATGTATTTCTTTTATTAATTGGTGGAGGGCTACTTGGTCATAGGAAGGAGTTACTGGTTTGGAAAATGGGATTGCAAGTTAACATATTTATTTATAGCCGAATGGCTACTTTGGGTTAACTGGATTGTATTTCATCAGGAGAGAAAATGGAAGAGATCAAAGGAGGAAGGAGTCTGTGGATCACAGGATGGGGTCTGTGGCCAGAATCCTGCTGAGGCACTACACTAGTGGAAAATATTGTGGTACTAGCAGTTATGCTTTCCTAAAAACTGAATAAGGATGGTCCCTAGCACAGCCAGTCATTCTGCAAGAACACAGACAGATCTCTCTCTCTCTCTATTTTGACTTGATGAATGGAGAGCTAATTGTTGTGCAATGGCGGGGGGGGGTGCAAGACCATGGCACCTAATGTCCAATCAGCTGGGTGTGATGGAACCCAGCGCAACTAAGCTAAAAATCTACAGGATTACTCTGCAGTCCACACACTGAATAAAAAGAATTGCTGCACCTAGACTGAATTCTTTATTATACTGCAGGATCAGTGAGATGGGTTTAGGGCAGGGCACAGCCAAGATGTTTTACTACCTGTGGTAAAGCAACAAATGGCATCGACCCCCTCAAGTCAAGGTGCATAGTATCCAGTTAGGCAAGTTATTTAAGCAGGTGAGGCAGCAAACCCCACAAGCCCCTCTCCTTCATCCTTGAGGATAGTGTAACACATTAAATAACAAGCAATTTGTTTTCCTTTCATGGCTGCCAAAATCTGCTGGCTGAGGCAGCCACCTCCTTTGTCCAATGACAGGGCACTGGTTTAAGATGTGTCAAGAGGCTTGGTGGCTCTTGCACTGGACTGGTTTGCAAATACGATGTACAAGGGCAGCTAGAAGTGTGGACTTAGACTGACAACCCTACAGAAGCGAATCTGGATGGGTTGCTGGACAGCACCTATCTGTCCAGTAGGACAGGAATTATAAGCACAGGTTGAGGAAATTATTTTTTGGAGTACAACTCCCAAAATCTCCAACCAACAGGGGAGGATTCTGGGGTTGTTGTCCAAAAAGTAACTTCTCCAAGCTCTTTTTATCTCAAAATGTGCAAGCTATTCTTCTTCTCCAGAATGTTGTACAGTTACCCCTTTGCTGATAAACCTCAAATGTTCATCTTTAATGTCATGCTGATCACTTCCACTTTCCCAAAGGAAGCATGCAGTGCTCAACTGCAGCAGAAAGGGACTCCTGGTCAAGTCTGTGAGAAACGCTGGACAAGCAACTGTTCTTGCTGGAGCCACCTTGGGCCATTTCCGCACTAGGCTGTTATAGCGCGATGATTCCACTTTCAACCTCCTCTGGCATCGTGGGGTTTGCAGTTTCGGGAGGGGCCGTCCGGCCCCTCCCGAAACTGCAAACCCCAGGATGCCAGAGGAGGTTGAAAGTGGAATCATCGCGCTATAACAGCCTAGTGCGGAAAAGGCCTTGGTCATGCCCCACACCCTCCTTCCAGGTAGACAACTCAGAGCTTGGGGAAGCTGCTTTTTTTCTTTTGGACAATTCCCAGAATCTCCCTGCCAGCACTGCCACTGGCCAAACAAGCTGGGGAATCGGGGAGCTGGAATCCCAAAAGTGACTTTCCCGAGCTCGGTGACTGGCGCAGGTAGCACATGACTCTCTCACCCATGTACAGCGCCAGGCATGTGTGGCCGGCTCCCCTTCCCTGTCGATCGCACATGTGATAACAGAAGTGGGCTTTGTTTTGACTCCCCCAAAGGCAGGAAAGGAGGCACAGCAACTCAAGGCGGGAGGGGGGAAGAGGGGTAACACAGAAGGCGTCCCTTAGCAGCATCCCTCTTAATTGGAGCGAGGATTATAAAAGATTACTGCTTAATATACATCAGCCCCTCGGGGCTGAGGAAGGGGTGATCCAGAAAGGCCTACCTTTGGCCCCATTTGCCAGCCCTACCGTTGTGCTTTTTTACCCCCCTCCAGCTCCTCCGCCAATAATGCTGACCGCGGGATCCCGATCCCCGACCCCGGCGCCTGAAAAGAGCGCTACCCTACGCCTTCCCGGCCAAAGTCGGCTCCGCCGGGGGGGGAGTAGCCGCTCCCGCCGCGCAGCCCCACGTGCTCAAAGCCCGGCCAGACAGACCGCCCGCCCGCCGCCCGCCGCCCTCCTCGCGAGGCGGCCCCACCCCAAACGCGGCTCCCGTCCAGGTGCGGAGGGGCTCCGGCGCGCACGCCCAGCGGCCGCCCATCCAGGACGCAGGACCGCCCCTCTCCCCCTCTGGCTGGAGAGGGCCACGGGCTACCGCGCGATCGCCTCCTGCCCAGCCCCACCCGCACCCCCGGCCCGAGCACCCCGGGCGCCCGCCTCCTCCGCGGCATCAGGCGGAGCCATCCCCGCCGGCTGCCTCGCTTTCCCCTTCGCGGGCTCCCCTCCTCCGCGTGCCGCGGGATCCTCCCTCCTGCCGCCAGCTTCCCTCCCATTCCGGCAGCCCCCGCGAGCCCTCCGCGCCTCGGCTCCCCTCCTTCCCGGCACCCGCGGCGCCCGCACGCGCCTCCCTCCCCTGCCCGAGGGCGCAGCCAGCACCGCGCGCACAGAAAACGCACCCACCCGAACCCCCCGCGGCTCCCGCGGCTCCCTCACCTCGGCGATCGCGCGGCGGTTCCTTCCTCTCCCCGCTCCCCGGGGGCGTGCCTAGCGCGGGGACCGTCGGAGGGGGGTCGCCGCTGCCATGCCGTCTTCCCCGGGCCGGGCGCGGGGGGCTCCGGGAGGTGCGGCGGCGGAGCTGCCTGCGCGAGCCGCCCCGCTTCTCCGGCTGCTGCTGCTGCTGCTGCTCCCGCCGCCGCCGCCGCCGCCGCTGCCGTGCATGCTCAGGCCGGCTGCCAGGGGCTGCGTGTGGCTACACATCCCCGCTCCCTCCCTGGGACATTCCGCCTCTCGCGGCCCGACTGCCGCGCGCGGAGGCAGCCAGGCAAGCGAAGGCCCCCCAACCGCAGCGCCGACCTCCTCTCCCCCCGCCCTGGCCCAGCCCGGCTCACCTCTCACCTGCGACTCCTTCTGCCCAGACTCGGGGGAGGGGAGTGCGCGGGAGGGGGGGGAGATTGCGAGGAGCAGAGACGCCTTTCCATGAACCCGGAGCAGGATTGGCGCCTCCTCCTCCTCCTCCTCCTCCCTCTCGGCAGGCCAGGAGCTCCTCTCTCTCCTCCTCGCCGCTTGAACAGGGTCCCCCGACCAAAAAAATTCAGGTCTTTGGCACGGCGATTTCACCTCTTTCTGGGTGGGATTCGAATTCAGAGCTCGTCGAATTCAGGGCTTGCCTTGAACGGGGGAGATGTCTGCCTCACTCCTTCTACCTTCATTTCCCCAAACTTAAAAGTTTCGATCACCCCCCGTTTCTCCCAGGATGAAAGCATTAGGAGGCTATAAAATCATGAGTGGTACAGCCAGCCAGAGGACTTCACTCTTCCAAGTGACAGCTGGTTTGCCACAGACCAAAAACTGTTTGGACATGCAATCAGCCTGTGGAACTCATTGCCACTGGACCAGAGCTTGGGAAAGTTATCTTTTGGAGAGACTACAGCTCTTATAATGAATGCACCGGCCAGCATGGACATTTGGGAAGTTGTGGTGCAAAAAAATTATTTTTCCCAGGCTCTGTGCTGAGAGATACTTGAGATGGACAGCTTGGGCAGGGGGGTGTTGGTTTTTTTGTGGGGGGAGAAGGGAATATTAAATGGAGGCAAGGATAAGAGATTTGTCCGTTCCTACTCTCTGTGATAGCCGAAAGTACAACTTCTGTTTTCAGAGACTGCTGGAGCTTAACAATAGATGATGACTATCGCCATCATTCCCTATTTGTAAACCTTCTGGAGGCACCTATCTGGCACCCTTTCCCAGTGTCAAGTGTTGGGCTGACAGCTTGTAAATCTTGTGTTCTATGTATGTCAGAGGAGGCAGAAATACTTCCTTCCAGTCAGCAAAAGACCTCTGTAGTGTTCCCCGCTAACTCGCATACCTCTTAGAGAATTATCTTTCAGCTGATTGGGACAATGGGGCTAAACAACAGATTGGTATTGGTAAAACATCCTCAAGTAAGTGATGAGAATGCTGTGGAGAATGAAAGTGTTCAGACAATGCCTTGGCTACAATGGCAATTTTCTACAGTTACAGAGATAAGAGGGGCTGTGTACCATTTCAGTGTCACAAACTGAATGGCTTTTCTCTGCCTTGTTTAAGGGTGGTAAGGTGAGAGTTTCTCTCCATTATGTACTGAAGTTCATTCAGTGGATTCTGAAAATCCGAAGAACTTGAAGGATCCGTCCCTCAAAGTAAACCTCGTTTCAAAACAACTCCTTGACCCAGATTTAGCTGCAAGAACAGAAGCAGGAAAACAGTTATATTTCTAATCTAGTTCTGAAAGTTTAAAATTTACTCCATTTCCGCACTAGCCTGTTCTAGCGCGATGATTCCACTTTCAACATCCTCTGGCATCCTGGGGTTTGCAGTTTCGGGAGGGGCCGGCCGGCCCCTCCCGAAACTGCAAACCCCAGGATGCCAGAGGATGTTGAAAGTGGAATCATCGCGCTAGAACAGGCTAGTGCAGAAATGGCCATAGCTACACTAAGACCAAGGAAAGAAAAAAAGACAAAAGAGAGGTTGAGAGAAGGCCTTTCATCAAGTAGGGTTGCTGTGCTACCCAGTCTATCTTCACTTCACTCTTACTAAATCAAGTACATTTTTGACTGCAGAGGGGAGATCAAACCTAAGAAGAAAGACTTAGAAGAGCTTACATGAGATCCCCTGGTATGTTTCATGTCTTGCTTTGCCTACTGTCATTCATCCCCAAGAAGCTTCTTGAACTAATTAGCTGGTGGATCAAAACTGGGATGTTCCTTGTGCCAACAGCTGTAAGAACACAATGAATACAAATATATTTATCAATGAATAAAAGCTTGTAGTGGGAAAAACTAAACTAGGAAAGGATGCAAAGGATGGGTCTCTGCATCATTCTTAACATCTGCTGCCTCCAGTGGTGTAGCAGCCAATGGTGAAGTGCAGGTGACTTGACAGGCCTCTTGACCATCCCTTAAAGGAGTTAAAAATGTGGACAGCTGTATTACGGTAATATCTACCAACAGATCACCGAGGATCAAGTCACTCTCTACGTAAGACTTTGCATTACAAGGAGGATAGCCTGCAATGCCATATTGTTGCTGAGAAAACCAGTTTTCCCCTAAATACCATGTAGCTCACAGCTAAGCTCAGAGGGAAGAGCAAAGCCTGAGAGGGTGGCAGATTATGTCATTGTCTGGGCTCATCCCAAAGTACTGGCTCTTTGACTCTAGGATTCCTAGTTCCACTACAATAGTGGATGTTTTCTTGGCAAACACTCCTTTCCCACTGCTATCCATCTGAATGCAAAAATGACCTTATAAAATCATCTAGTGCTGCTTGCCTTTCTTCTGTTGGCTACCCTGGGTCTTGGAAGCAGCAGCACATCAATGGCACCACGCAGATGCAGGAATGAGATTTATATGATGGCATCTCTCCAGCTCCAGAATCATTCCCCAATGCAGAGAGAATAATGAAACACTTTGCTGATCAGAAACTTGGTGAAACATTCTCCATGCCCTGTCCTAATCCCTAATGGGAATTGGGGATTGCATGTCATTGTAATACATGGGGGGGGGGGATGGACAGCGGAAGCCAGCTGGAGAGAGACTACAAACCTCACTGAGCTGCCAACTCAAATTAATGTCTCATAAATTGGCATTCACTCCAGGTCAGTCTTCAGCAAACACACACAGGGCTAAAGTCAGTGCCAAGCAGGACTTTATGAAGTGAAGCAAATGTTCTCTCCAAACATCCACCCACTAAGCTCACTCCCTCCTGCTTTCCCCCCATTCCACCTAGGTCCACTACCAACACAAGCAGCCTGCAGCAGTGTAACCTAATGCCCTCCTATTGTTTCCCCTTCCTTGTGGTCTATATTTGAGTCTGCAGCCACAATGTTTATGAATGTGTGTGTGTGTGCGTGTGCGCGCGCGCGTGCGTGCAAGGGTGTATGCACGTGTTTGCATACATTTTGGTATTCAGTGCTTCATTCCCTAGATGCCCAGGATTGCTTACAAATAGCTTCCATGGGTAGAGGTGTGTGTGTGCGTGTGCGTGTGTGTTAGAGAGAGGAGAGGGGAGGGAGAGAGGATGGGCAACAGAGAAAGGCACATGTGTCTCTTCCTTGATCATTTTCCCCATTTCACCTATTCTGTCACTCTGTAGTGGCTGGTTTTATTGAAATGCAGCTGCAGCACAGAAAACAATTTCCCTCTCAAATTGCCCTCCATCACTGCTCCTTCCTGGATTTAAAAGTTGCCTGCTAAAAGCAGCAATCAACTCCCTTTTTGAAAATGGGGCAGGAAATATAGAAGGGATTGTGTGCTGTAGTACAAAGCCACTTCTGCTCTCTGTTTGCAGCATGAGCACACACACACACATATATACATACACAATCTGGTCAGGATTATGTAGGTTAATCCATGCTGGAGGGGAAGGGATCGAGGTGTTTATAATCTTTCTTTGGATTGGGCAGAGGGCTTGATGCATTCTGATGATCCTTCTTGGGATTGGAGTAAATGATTTTATTCTTTGCTCTATACAATTGGAAAGTGCTCAGTTTCCTGCCCCAAGGCAAGACCACCCACAACCAGCTCTCACACAGATCAACCACAGGGAAGAAACATTACTCTTTTGGACTACAGCTTCCAGAATCTCCAGCCAGTGTGACCACTGGCTTCTTGAGTTCCTTAATCTGAAATAATTTCTCCAAGCTTTAGATCAGCCCATGCAATCTAGACTATTGCAGGGAAAGATGCCTTCATTATATACAAGTATCTACAAAGCAAGGTTTTCATTCCTTACACATTGGTCATCCAACCTCAAACAGCTTGCAAATAGCATAGTCTTTTGCAGAGGGCAATCCTGCTTCTATTGCTAGGGATGAACAAATCTATCTGTTTTCGTTTCTTTTAGTTTCTTATGTTTCTAATCCTGAACTCAGTTTGTCCCAAATTTTGAGAATTCTTTGAATATTAAGTTCTATTTGTCATGAATGATGAGGTTTTCTTAAGGTCTGCATGAATGTTCATAAATACTTCTCCTAATACATCCATTTTTGTATGATGTTTTGCCCAGGGAATTACTTTTGCAAGAAATTTTTGTAGTATTTTAAATTTTAAATCTTAGTTTCACTAATATGCCTATTTTTGTGTGCAATTTCCTCTATCATGTGGATTTTTGTACACATTTATTTGATTAGCAAATCTTATTGCAAAAATTTCATATTGGTTTGAAAGTGTTAAATTAGCTTCACATTCTCTCCTAGCTTTACCTAGAATATGTGTTAGGGGTAGGAAATGTGTGGCTCTTTGGATATCACTGGACTGCAGTTCCCATCATCCCTAACAATTGGCTGAGCTGACTGAGGCTGGTGGAATTGTATACAAAAAATATGAAAAGCTACACATTCCCAAGTACTTATAAATAAAAAAATTGTCTTATGCCCAAGCCCAAGTATATCCAACAGCTGAGCACCTCTTGCATCCACTTCAGCACATACATGATACTACTCCTGTTGCTATTATGTCTGCTGAGTTTATGTTGTTGTTGTTGTTGCATGCCTTCAAGTCATTTCTAAGAACATTTCCACATGACACTCTTATGGTGTGATGATTCCACTTTCAACCTCCTATGGAATCCTGGGATTTGCAATTCCAGGAGGGGCTGCCTGGCCCCTCCTGAAACTGCAAACCCCAGGATTCCATAGGAGGTTGAAAGTGGAATCATCACACTATAAGAGTGTTGTGCGGAAATGGCCTAACTTATGGCGACTCTAAGGCAAATCCATCATGGTTTTTCCCCCTGAGGTTGAGAGCGTATGATGCTCCCAAGGTCACCCAGTGGATTTCCATGACTGAGCAGAGAATCAAATCCTGGTCTCCAAGGTTGTGGTCCAACACTCAAATTACTACACCACTCTGACTGTCTGAGTTCATGGCTGCCTGTTTTAATATCCGGCAACATCACAGAGTTCATCAGAGCTCTGCCAAATTATACCAAAAGCCTGTCTGTTCCAACTTCCTGTTTCCCCATCATATCCGGAACCCATCAGATGTCTATGGGAACTGACAAGCAGGACATGAGAATGATCACCTTCCCCCACAATTGTTTCTAGCAACTAGTATTCAGAGGTATGCTCAGAGTGTCAAAAAGTTCCATTTTTGCATTACATCTACTAGACTAAGAATTAGCATTGTCACTGAAAGTATAGAACCATCACAGTTAAGGCCTATGGATTGCCTTCTGTGCACAACAATAATCTGAGAATAAGGTAAGGAGAGAAAAAGAATATACCGGTAGAACTATACAGAACTGATGGTCAGTCATTTCATTTCATTTGTTTCAAGGATGGGATACCTCTCACCCTCCAGAAGTTTTGGACTATAGTTTACACACTGCGAGTCCAATGAGAGCAGCAGGACAAAACATCTGGAGCATCAAAGATTCCTTACCACTGCTTGGGAGTACCCCGCTGTCTCCCTTTCCCTTCCCTGGTTAGAGCTCAAGACAATGTATGAAAAGGAAAAAAAATATTCACTGTTATTTTTTTCACCCTCGCTGAAAAATGGGCTTTTCTAACATCCAGGAAATCAGGTTCACAAAAGTGAGGATTTTGCACAATTTTCATTCTGTAATCACATATCCAAAAGCATTTCAGGAAATTATCCTGGACAAGAATACATGTGGCCCTTTTATCATTTATATTGTTTTGTTTGCAAAAATTGTGGGTGTGCAAGCAAAAAAACTTTTTGAACAAGCCCCACATGTGTTTCTGGAAACACTGATAGATTTTTTATTGGTGAAAATTGTTTAATTTGATATATTTTAATTATAAATTATAAAATAATTTGAAAAATATCACTTTTGCTAAAAAGCCCTGCTTATATGGGGGTTTGTTCAAAACTGATGTTTTTTGCTCAAGAAACATGATTATTGCCAAAACAACAACAACCTAGGTTTCTAGAAACTGCCTTATATGTGATTTTTTTTTTGTATGAAAAAATATTTTTGTGCACAAGGAAAAAGGTTTTCAGAAACACATATAGTTTTTGAATACACAGATCCTTTGTTGTGAAAAAAAACCCTTATGAAATCTGCACAAAAATCTAACCCGCATCTCTAAAAAGTGGTTCTCTTTTTCATGGAGATATTTTACATGCACAAATGACATAGTTTTCACACAGAAACAGTTTCCAGAAATCTATATGCTTTTTGTGCAAATATAATGTTTGGGCACAATTTTGTACACACAAAAAGCATGCTGTGATGGAATCCCTTTCCAGACTGGTCCTGCAATTCCATCTCTTGGGCTACTG
Source organism: Ctenosaura bakeri (assembly GCA_948474755.1). NCBI lineage: Eukaryota > Metazoa > Chordata > Lepidosauria > Squamata > Iguanidae > Ctenosaura > Ctenosaura bakeri. Next base: position 1,005,867 of record CAOLHI010000055.1, on the reverse strand, counting down.
CCAATCACCTTGCCTCCTTACCCTCAGGATCCCCTCCTGTATCTGGTACTCTGGCCTGAAGGTGGTCCTATCATGGCCATGTTCACTGTGATAAGCATGACCAGTCTCCTTATCCATTCTTAAATGGAACACTCAGACCCAATTGTAGAAAATAAACAAGTAGAGATTGATTACACAGCAAAATGAGTTGTTTAAGAAGTCTTTGTTCATTCACAGCTCCCAGTATGCTCTTCTAGTGGTTCCAAACTGTGGGACAAACCTGTGTGTGTGCCTGTGTGCGCTGTTGAGGACTGACTGGTCTCTGCAAAAGATCAATGCAAAATGTCTGCCCCTGTTATGCCTTCCTCCAAACTCAGACATGGCAAAAACTGACTTCTCTTTTTTCATGCTTTTCCTACTCAGCTTTTCCAGACGTTCCATCATCAGAACAGCAGTGCCTGCCCCTTGGTATCCACAAGGCAGTTTCTGTGCTGGAGAGGGAATGTGAAGAGAGGAGGTGGAGAGTGCAAGAGCTCAGTATTAAGATGGACGGCAACGTGCAGCATAGGGGACCTGTGAGAGAGAGAGGAAGAGAGAAGCACAGGATAGGACATGGGGGTATGTGACGTCAAGCAGGGGGTACAATGTCCTCATGTAGATGTAAAGGGAGTCACAGGTAAAATGTTTGTAAACCACTGCACTAACCACATTTCTGACTTTCCTAACTCTATTACATTTTCTCTCCATTTGACTCCTGTCTCTACTTTTTGCAGCTAAGCTTCTAGTTCAGCACTTTCCAAACTTCTAATGTTGGTGACACACTTTTTAGACATGCATCATTTCATGACACAGTAATTCAGTAAGTAATTCAGTAAATGGAGGCAGCCCCTCCACCTGAGCCTGGCCCACTGCTGCCGCCACCACCTTCACTAGGGTCTTCCTCATCCAAGGGCAGCGGTAGCAACAGAGGCAGCCCTTTACCTTGTCCTGGTCCACTGCAGCAGCAGGAGAGGCAGTCCCTCCACTCATTACATTCATGTGACACATCTACACATTGCAGCCGGCACACTAATGTGTCGCAACACAGAAAGCTCTGCTCTAGTTTGTAACCTTTTAGGCCCATAAGCTCCCCTTCAGAGTGTTCCTTGAGCTGTGACTGGCTGAGTCTAAACAGACTTGCCCAGCATCTCTCTTCACAGCTGTTTTTTGTTTTTTTGCAGGTAACCTCTATTTTTTGACAAAAAAGAACAACATGTTTTCCACTGCATATTAACTTTGGGATGTGCAAATTACAGGTAAAATGCAGACATACTTGTTTTCTCCAGCAGTGGGAAGAAAACTATGAAAATTATTAATCTTCTCAGATGAGGATGAAATGATCCAAAATCTACATCAATATCTAAGTGTCTGCCATCCATTCACTGACTGGAATCAAACCCTTGTAGCTTCAGCAGCCTTGGGACATACTAATGAAAGCCTACATCACCTAATATTCCCATGTAATCTCTCAGGCAAGTATTTACCCTGCCTGACCCTGCTTAACGTCCGAGATCAGATAGGATCAAGTGGCTCCAGGGCAGTGTGGCAGTATTTCAAACTTACATCTTTCTCATTTATTATAAAAATTGTTCCCTTGAACATCTTAAAACTACAGTATTTTAAATGAAGACTCCTCCCTCCAGACCCTCTAAAACACCCCTGATTTGTGTAAGCATTTTATTTCAAAATGGGAGGTGCATCTTCCTGTTTACTCCTGAGCTTCCCCCTTAAAACTGACATAATCTTTGTGTGAACAAGGTGTGTACTTCAAGTCAGTTCATGTTTCTGGGCCCTATACACTGCTGAGTTCAATGGGATTAAAGCATATTCAAAGGAGTTTAGTATTATTGCCATGATCGGTACTGACCTCTGTATTCAGAAGCACATTATTATAACCACCTTTCAATTCTAGCCCCATCTGAGATATACCAAAGTCCAAACTACACACTGTGTTAAATACTTTGGGTCTCATGGTCGGTCTTTTTTTAAAGTGCTTATCTGGACTGGGACCCTCACATACAGACAAGGAAGACACTTTCTCCCATAAAATTACCCCTGCTGCACATTGATGAAAAATAAAAAAAGGGGGAAAAAGAGTCCTCATGTGGGATGAATTTATGGAGGGGATGCCTGGATAGTGGTCCTGATCTGGACTGGGCCCCCACAATATTTATGTGGAAACAAGAACCAAAATAAGGATCAGCTGCACACTTTATATTGAATGCAGAGCTTGGAAAAATTGCTTTTGGACTATAGTTCTCAGAATTCTGCATGCTGGTAAAGGGATCTGGGAGTTATAGTTCCAAAAAGTAACTTTTCCATGCCTTGCATAAATATGTAGTGTGTGACTTTGCTCTGAGCTTAATGGTGGCAGACTAGGCAAGGGAATCATGAGACCTTCTAGATGTTGTTTGACTACAGCTCCCATCATTCCTCCTCATTTAATGTGCTAGCTAAGTGTGCCAGGATTTCTAGTTCAACAGTTTCTGGAGGGCTACACATTTCCCACCCCTGATTTAGACCAAGGACCCTTATTATCTTAAGGGAATATTCCAATATTCCTAAATCCATGATCAAGGTCGAAGCCCAATAGAATCTATTCCATGCAATAGAAGTCTGCTGGAGATTAAGTGCCTGTTTATTCTCTGTTACCATAGCAGAATAAGGGGCCCACCCACAGAAGAAGAAAAGTGTAAACCAAGAGAAAGAAATAATTTTTGCTCTGCTCTAGTATAGCAGTACCAGCTAACAATTCAAGAAGTGTTTCTTGGAAGCCAGAAGGGAGTGTTAATGCTCTGCAGACTTCTCTTCGCCAGCCTAGCTGAAAAACTGTGCCCTTGGGCTACAATAAATTGAATGCAAGACAAGCGCTGGTTGGATTTCATAGTGCTTTTATTACAAATGAAGAGCAATATTATAATCAGCATGCTGACTCAATACCGATTGAATCACCTCAACTTTTACTTGCAAATACAATGGTAGGGGAAGATTTAGGACCCCTCCCCTTCATACTGAAGGAGGAACACTGATCATGATCAGCATCTCACTTCCAGAAGAAGAGTTGAGTCACATTTACCGCAGTCCCTGAACCACATCTGTGTAGTAGAACTTGGAAGTTACAGTTTTGGATTAAAGGTCACTGACTCCTCTAGGCAGCATGGCCAATGACTACACTGGCTGAGGGATTCTAGGAGCTGTAATCCAGAAAAGCTGGGGTCATTTCTGCACTGCACTGTTCTGGTGCTATTATTCCACTTTCAACATCCTATGGAATCCTAGGATTTGCAGTTTAGGGAAGGGCGTTTAGAATTTTCACCCAGAGAGCTCTTTGGCTTCAATAAACTACAAACCCCAGAATTGGAATAATAGCACTACAATAGTGTAGTGAAGAAATGGCCTAAAATTTTTAAAAGGTCTGCAAGTGATCCCTGTGTCTAGTGGTTACATGGAAAAACAGTATTTGACTGCATCATGTGTGTAAATGGCTTCCCTACAAATATTTCTGTCTGATCTGTCTTGGAATGCAGTTTAGGGAGGGGCATTTAGAGAGCTCTTTGGCTCAGTAAACTACAAACCCCAGAATTCCACAGGATGTTGAAAGTGGAATAATAGCATTATAACAGCGCAGTGTGGAAATGGCCTACAGTCCTCCCTCCACATTCATGAGGGTTCGGGGCATAGAACCCTTGTGAAATTAGAAAAATCAGGAATAATTCCCCCATCTGCTCCTCAACCCATTCCCTGCTGGACCTCCCCCATTCTCCTTCCCATGCAAAACAGAAGGGAATGGGGTGTGGGGAGGTTCCCAATAACCTTCCTTTCTGCTTCTGGAGTTCACCCTTCCCATGCATTTTGCCCCAGCACAAAGAAAATGGATGGGGAGGGGAGTGAGGAAACTCTGGAGAAGGAAAGGAAGGCTCTGTGGAGCCTCTCCCCCTCCCTATTACCTTCTGTTTTGCCTCAGAGCCAGATCTCTGCAGTGGGGCAAAATGGATGGGAAGGGGAGGGGGAAACTCTAGAGGAGGAAAGCAAGGCTCTTTGGAGCCTCTCACCCCATCCCGTTCCCTTCTGTTTTGCCTCAGCACAAGTTTGCTGTGCTGAGGCAAAATGCATGAGAAAGGGAGGAGGGGAATTGGGGAGGAAGCATGCAAGCTCATGAATAATCAAATTTGTGAGTGTTAAAACCCGCGAATGTGGAGAGAAGATTGTATAGAGATTTGATGCTTCTTTAACTGCCATGGTTCTGTCCTATGGAATCCAGGTATTAGTAGTTTGATGGGGCACTTAGAATTCTCTGTTTAGAGCTCTAATTTTGTAGTTTAAAGAAGTGGACTACATATCTCTAACAAAAGATTTTTAAAAATCAAACTACAAATCCAAGAATTCTATAGGATGGGACCATGGTAGTTAAAAGTTGAATTTGTTGTTGCTGTGTGCCTTCAAGTCTTTTTTGACTTATGGCAACTCTATTATGCAAACCTATCATGTGTTTTTGGGGACATGAGCTGTGTGATGCACCCAATGTCATCTAGTGGGTTTCCATGGCTAAGAGGGAATTAAACACTGGTTTCTAGGGTAGTAATCCAATGATCAAACCACTATACCGAGCTGGCTGTCAGTACGTGGAATCAAAATTCGACCACTGTTATATACCCCTAATCTGACAGTCTGAAGTATTTCTTTTCTCTCCTCTCTTTACGTCCGCCAGATTTTATTTTAATTAGTAGAAATATAAGAGTGCTTAACAGGAGAGAAACATCAAATAATGCTACAGCACTGTAAAGTATAACAAACTTATTAAAGCACAAGCTTTTGTGAACATAAGGCCACTTCATCAGTTGTATATCTGATCTATTTCTTTTCTATGACTTGGCTGCTATTTTTATAATAGCTAGAAAACATACAAAACAGAAGAAGAAAGGAAACATATACCCAGCCGTGTCTGGGTTGTATTTGTAGATCTTTGTTAGGGTAGGTTTGAAAAGCACTGCTGAAATGCAGACTATTTAAATTGCAACCTGATTGAGAAAGGATTGCTCTAAAGTGCTAGGCTTATTTGCTTTGATTGCAACTTTATTTTAGCCTAAGAATTCAGATAATAGTACTATCTGAACAGATTCTGCCCAGCCATAGGTTTATGGCCTGCTCAGTGTGGCAGAAAGTTGGTTTCAGACTACATGGCTCCTTGGCCATGAAGTGATCCTGTGAGTAGGCAGTAATGAACTCTGTTAAGCACCAGCCGTGTCCTGGGGTAAAGTTGTACCTCCTCTGCTTGCCTAGACCTGCCCCTATAAACAACTAAGGCTGAATGGGGAAAACAGGGATATAGATTTCACAAGATTTCTCCCTAACGCTTCTGGAATCTGTTTGGCAGAAAGAACAGAACTCAAAAAGGCCTCTGTCATATACTCCTGAGGGAATCTATGCAGCATGGCTGCACATCTGACTAGCAGAGATTTAAAGGGATGCATGGGTCTGACACTGACAGCTCACAGTGGCTCACCAGACTAACAGTGTGGTTGAAGTTGATTGAATGGGGGAACCCCATGGGGAGAATTCCCTTTCCTCTCTCTCTCTGTTGGAGAAATTCTTCCCTCTCTGCACATCCAAGTGAAGTTGCAGCTATTTTCCTCACACACCAAGAAATACAGCCCTGCATACACATGTTTATGTATTAGTTGCATTTTATATCCTGCCTTTCCTTTAATGGGCTCAAGGTGGCAGTTATGGCTCTCCTCCTCCTTACTTTTTCATCACGGCATAGGATTCATCCTGTGACATAGACGAAGCTGAGAGGGAGTGAATGGCCCAAGGTCACCTAGTAAATTTTGTGGCTCAGTAAAGACTACAGCCTAAGTCTCCCAAGGTCCAATCCAACATCGATACACTCAGCCAGCTGTCATCTCAGGATCACCTAATACTCACCCTGGGGCCCACAGATAATTCACTACATTGCTACGTGTTTATACAGTAGTCTTCACCCATCTTTATCCATTCTGTGTCCATTATGGACCTATCCATTAAGTTTTCTCTTGAGGTATATGGGCAACTTCTTGGCAAAGGAGAATCAGAAATTTCAACTGGTACAAAATGCAGATGTTCACAGGGGGGAACCAGGCAAGTTATCACTTCATACCAATTCTCTACCTTCTGAACAAGCTGTCAGTAAAACTTTCAGGTGCAGTTCAAAATGGCAGTGATTGTGTGCTCCTGTGATGCAAATGGCTATGCCGATGGTGTCAATGCAGCTGGTAGGATCTCCCATGCCAGACAGGTTTAGCTGAAGAGCCAGACTAAGGCTATTTCTGCACTACGCTGTTATAGTGCTATTATTCCACTTTCAACATCTTATGGAATGGGAGCAGGAGTAGTGGGAGTGACACAGGCAGAGGATCTCTGAGAGATAATGGCAGTGGCACCATAGATAAGACTTGTTAGTACTGTAGGGAAGAAGGCAATGTCTCTGAGATAGTCCAAAAACAAACAAGAGATAGTGCCAGAAGATGACACTCCCAGGTTGGACGGCACTCAATAAGTTACTGGGCAATAGCAAATCACTGTATCTACTGACACAAATGGACTCAAGCTGGGTTATTGCACTTAAATGTAAAAGGAAATTCTGAAGCAGCACAACACATATTACAGGAAGATGGAATGGGAGAAGCAAGACTCAGGGAAAACTAGACATTGTAAAACAAGACATGGAATATGAGCTAAAGTAGACAGGAATGGAACATTTTCAGTCAGAGAACTTCACAGTTTTACTCAGGGAATGAAAATCTAAGAAGAAATAGGGTGGCATTAATAGTGAGAAGAGATGTAGCAAAAGCAGTTAAAACCTGTCCTGTGCTCTGTCAACCACTGTGAACTATTATTGTTGTTTTTATGGTTTTTGTTGTTGTTGTTGCTGTGGGCCTTCAAGTTGTTTCTGACTTCTGGCAACCCTAAGGCAAACCTATCATGGGGTTTTCTGGGACTGAGAGTATGTGACACACCCAAGGTAACCCACTGGGGCCATTTCCGCACTAGACTGTTATAGCGCTATTATTCCACTTTCAACATCCTATGGAATACTGGGGTTTGCAGTTTGGGGAGGGGTCGGCTGGCTCCTCCCCAAACTGCAAACCTCAGGATTCCATAGGATGTTGAAAGTGGAATAATCGCACTATAAGAGTGTAGTGCGGAAAAGGCCTGGGTTTCCATGACCAAGCAGGAATTGAATTCTAGTCTCCAGGGTCGTAGTCCAAACCACAAACCACAACACCACGCTGACTCTCTGAGAACAATAGAGACAATGTAGGAATAACTTTGGTTTGAAGTCTGATTGGCTGATTTATCAAGAAGGAGCAACTATATGTGTGTGCATGCCATTTTGTCCTTTACCTTGATAAAAATATATTGAGTTGGCCCTTATTAGAAGGAATTAAATTGCATTCTTTTAACTTACCTTGTGTTCCTTTGTTGGCTGTTCTTAATGGCTGTTGAAGAAACATTTTGATTTTATACCTATTCAGAAAGGCTATTGCTGGTGGTGGTCAGGAACAGCATAAATCTTTTCTGAAGAAAGGAACTGATTTGGGAGTACACCTTCCAGGTCAGTTCTTCAATCATCTGCAATTCCTTGAGCTTCATATAAAATGACAGTGTCGGTGTGAGTGGGATCCAGTGTGAGAGTGAACTGGACTTGAGATTTGTGGCCAAAAAGCTACAATCATTTGGCTGCTTGTTTCTCTTTAGTTAAAGCAATCTGAGAACTGAGGACTTGTGCCTTGTGCGTTGCTGCCTTTCCAATGTTGGTTGTAATGTGCAGTGTACAGTATATGTAAGCAGCCATCAGCCTTCAAGGAATTTTTGTGCTTTGGGGAGTGCAGGGAAGTCACATTTTTAAAAAACCCTAGTCACGATTTCCCTATGTACTTCAGAGTTTCCTCAATACTTCTTCACACTACCTTTAGTCTCTTCCCTAGCCCTGTTCAGACTCTATCCCCAGTTTCTTCACAGCACATTCACGTAATATTAATAGTAATATTAATGCAAAATTTGTCATCTTTTGTTAAATTGTCACAGTACCCACTCTTCTGCAAGCTCTCTGAAAGGAGACATGTCTGCATGCCTAACTTGCTGTACTAATTGTCTTTTTAAAATCTTTATATTTTAAAGCATAGCATTTTGTTCCTTTTTGTTATGGACATGAAACAGAGATCCCAAATGTTTTTGTTCTGTTGGACATTTTTGGAGTTTTGAGAAGATGCTGTGGAAGGGAAGAATCTTGCCTTTCTCACAATCACTGCCACTGTAGGTATAGCCAGTCACACACCACCAACACTGGTGGAAGATTTCTCAGAGACAATAGCAGTGGCACCATAGCCAATACTTGTTGGTACAGCACAGAAGGAGCCACAGCAAATCCTTTTGGATGTCTTTTACCATTAAATCCATATGATGAGACAATCCTAAGTGATGAGGCAGTCCAAAAAGAAACAAGAGATAGTGCCAGAAGATGACACTCCCAGGTTGGAAGGCACTCAACAAGCTACTGGGGGACTTCAGAGGGCAGCTACAAGTAGCACTGTGGCTAAAGACACAACTGGGTTCAAGCCAAAAGGACATTTAACTGTTGATATGCTCACAGGTGAAAGAAAAGTCTAAAGTTGCAAAACACATGTTATAGGAATATGGAATGTGTGAGGCATGAGGAAGCTAAGCATAGTCAAACAAGAATTTGAATGTATAAATATTGGAATACTTGGGGAGACCAAGCTAAGGTGGACCGGAATGGGACATTTTCAGTCAGATAATTACACAGTGTTTTACTCAGGAAATGAACATCTAAGAAGAGATGTTGTGGCATTAATAGTGAGGAGAGATTTGTTTAACTTGTACACTGAATGTATCATATACAAAGCTTGATTAGACTCTGAGGAAGGAAGTGTGAAAACAGGAGGAAGGAACATCAACAATTTAAGACATGCAGATGACACCATACTACAGTAGAAAATACCAAAGACCTGGAACATTTATTGAAGAAAGTCAGGGAAAAAAGTGCAAAAGCAAGTTTACAGCCGAATGTATAGAAAACAAAAATTATTACCACAGGTGATTTACATAACTTTCAAGGAAACAGTGAAGACATTGAGATAGTCAGAGATTTCCTATACCTTGGCTCAGTCATTAATCAAAATGGAGATTGCAGTCAAGAAATCAAAGGATACTAGGATTCAGAAGGGCAGCTATGAAGGAACTACACAAAATCCTCAAGTGTAAAAATATATCATTGAACACAAAAATCAGGATTGAGTTTCCAGTTTCTGTGTGTGGTTGTGAAATCTGGACAGAGAAAAAGAGTGATAGGAAGAGGACCAACTCATTTGAGATGTGGTGCTGGAGGAGAGTTCTGCAGATATCTTGGGATTCCCAAAAAAGGTAATAAATGAGTATTAGAGCAAAACAGGCCTGAGCTTTCTTTGGAAGCCAAGATGACTAAACTGAGACTGTCTTTGGACATATGAGAAGACATGACTCACCAGAAAAGACAATAATGAAGACCACACAGCAGATGGATAAACTCAGTCAAGGAGGCCAGAGTCCTGAGTTTGGAAGACTTGAGCAGGGCTGTTGATGACAGGGTGACTTGGGGGTGTCTCTCTCTCTCTCTCTCTCTCTGTAAGCCAAAGTCAACTTGATGGCAGTTAAGAAAAAAAATCTTTTAAATCTCTATATGTCTTAAAACTAGGTTATTTGAAGGGCCATCTGTACCCATATGAGCCTCCCTGCCCATTAAGATCAGCCACTGAGGCTCTGATCTGTGGGTTACTGGCAAAGTCCATTAGTCTGATGGGCACAATAAACGGAGCCCTTCCTGTGGTGGCCTTGGCACCCTACAAGGAATTCAGAAATCCTTTCTGTGATATTTTCAAACAGTCTTGTGTTTATACCTGCTTGTATTAATTCATTTGGAACTGGTTTGCATCTTAAATATGAATGTTCAAGCTATTGTTGCATGTTTTGTTTTTCATTTTAGAATATCTTTTGAGGCTTTTATACTAAGGTTGTGTTTGGTAATTTTTTTAGAAAATCATTATTAGTACTTAGAGCAGTGGTTCTTAACCTTTTCTTTACCAGGGAGCCTTTGTAAATATAGTTTGTTGCTGGGGTCCCCCAAGACTTAACTCAAGATTTAAATATTTAAATATTCAAATATTTATTTATTTACTGAAGGCTTCTGGAGACTAGAATTCAACTCCTCACTCAGACACTGGGCAACTTTGGGCAAATCACATTTTCTCAGCCTCAGAGGAAGGCAAAAGCAAACCCCCTCTGGACATATCTTGCCCCCCCAAAAAACAAAACAAACAAAACAAACAAACAACCTATGATAGGTTTACTTTAGGGTTGCCATAAGACAGAAGTGTCTTTAAAGCACACAACAACAAAAGTGCTGCTAACAGGGCAGGGTCCTTTCTAGCCCTCATATTTCTCCCCTTTGAAAACTGATTTACAGTGACTCTAAGGCAAACCTATCTGGGGGGAGGGGTTCTTAGCAAGATTTGTTGCCTTTGTCTTTCTCTGAGGTTGAGAGAATATGGCTTGCCTGAGGTCACCCAGTGGGTTTCTATAGCTGAGTAGGGATTCAAACCTTGTTCTTCTGAGTCATAGTTTGGGTGTGCACACAAGCCTACTGTCATGTTCCTTTTGTCAAAGACACATAGTGGGGGCGTGCACAGGTGCTGACACTGTTCGCTTGGTATTTGCACCCCCTGCTGCTGTGTCCAGTTGCTGCTGCTGCTGCTGGTCTCAAGCATCAGGGCTTCATGGACCTCCTGTGAAGTCCACTGATCCAGAGTAAATTGTCTTAAAAGGTTTGTGTGGCCTTGCATTAACAGCACAAGGGAAAGAGTCTTCTTCTTTTTATGCCTGACATCGTTGTGAGTGAAGGAAACTTGTAACTCTAAATATAATTCCGCATAGGACTTCATATATTTTAATCCAATATGGATTTAAGTATGGATAAGACAAACTGAATTTTATGGTTTGATATTGTACATTATCCAATCACTCATTCTTCCTCTCTTTCATGGGTTTGGAACCAGAAAATGCTATTGCTATCTATACGTCAGTGCATCATATGGAAAAAGAGGGCCTAACATCTCCTGATATCCCAGTATGATATTTTAGTATCTGAATTTCAATAAGACCTAGCCTGCATAGCAAATAGGAAAGGATGTTGAGTGTAGTCTGTCTATCAAATACAGAAAGACACAGAATTTCCTGAAACTCCACAGTGATATTTTATGACCTTGCATTATGAGCAAGATGAGTAGGCTACAAGACCACTCTTTGAGATGGTACATTTTTCTCATGGGTATTTCCCTATGGAAAACCAAGGTATTATCCAGTTCTCATGTAAGGACCATCCTATTTCAGACTTGACCAGCTGAATCAGTCTTCATATTTTCATTCACCAATGACGTTTCTCAGAGAGAAACCACAATTATATGATGCCTGAGGCATAAGAACCAAATAGCATCCTATTCCATGATAGGGGAAAAGGCACATCATAATAAATAATTGACAATTAGCTCCCATTTAATTTGCTCCTCGAATTTGCCATATTTGGGATATGATGTTTCACTCTGCTGTATGGTCAGCCCCATCCTGCATATGTATGTGGAAGGCTTGTCTAGATCCCTGTGATGGTGTGGAAGGGCTATGAACTTGAGAAGACAAGTAAGGAGGCAATATACTCCAAATTCCTAGCATCTACTCAATCAGCTATCATGCTTGTATTTGACTAACCAGAGATTCCTCTTTCTTTAGAATGACATCTGACTCTCCAATGGTCTCTTCTATACAATTACTCTGGTCTATATAAAGTGTTCCCTCTTGGAAAGTATTTTGAAGAGATTACTTTCTGCTTTTCACTGAGGGCCATAAATTCAACTGGTATTTAATACAATCCACAATGTATTTCCAAAAGGCTCTTTGGCAAGGACTACAACTTCAGCTAGAGTCTTCTTAAAATAAAGGGATTATTAAGAGCCCAGGGTTAAATTACCTGAAGCTTGTTAACTGAACTTCAGAGGATTTAGTGAGCAACTGGTTCTAACAATGAGCAGCACTGTGGTATTTATGGTGTTTATATTAGTAAATATAATATTGCATTGTGAAGCTCCCCTCATAGTATCTAGCATCTCCCTTCTCACTGTGTAGAGAACCTTCAATCCCATTTAAAGAAGCTCAAGGACAAGGAAGCTGACAGGCACTGGAGTTTGACCAATTGGAGATGGGAAGGAGAGAACTCTAGTGAGCAGAAGTATAGGCTAGGAGCTGAAATACCATCTGCTCCCAGCTCTTTTCCATTCTTTTCCCATATAGTTGTTTGTCTTGAAGGAATGGTAAAAAGGCAGCAAGACAAAAAGAGCTTGGAATCTAGTTGAGGGATGCTGAGTGTTATAGTCCAACAACATCCAGGGACCCAAGATTTGGAACTAGTCCCTATAGTAGCATTCAGTACCATATTCTGGAAGCATCTTATGTACATATGGCTTATGCAAACTTAACACACTGTATCATGTCATCATCTGAGGATTATGATGTATAATATGAAAAGTTTAAGTGGAACAAGATTTCTTCTTGATCTTGAGCATATTAGTTGAAATTGGATTAAAGGTGTATGTAGCATACTTGCATGGAACAGAACTCAAAAAGTCTATAAAACAGGCTTTTAATCTCCCATAAGCTTCTAATGTGTTACTTTGAAATCTGGGCTTTAAGACTTCCATACAAGAGCAGAGGGCAATTCTCATTGTTCTCTACAACAGATACCCACAGAAACCTGACTAGGGCACAACTGTGAAGGCTTCAAGGCAGCAAGGCCTACTGGAAATGGGAAACCTTATTGCAGCTATGAAAATTTCATCAGCTGGCGCTGGGGAGGCAAGAATCTGGAAGTACAGAGCAGATGGGCAGCCTGGATTCTTGGAGCCATTGTCTTTCTGCCTGTTATCTGACTCCAGTGTCGAGAGAGGATTTGGAGAATTTATGGAAGGCTACATATTGAGGGCCTTTCTTGAAATATCCCTTCCTGATTATGTGTGACCTAGGGCACCATAGACTCCCCAGTAGTGGCACAGATGTACTGGTATTCCTCCTGCTGCTGAATGTATCCCCAAGGTCATGCAAGTGGGACCCTGCTGGATGGCCCTTCTTTCTACTGGATATGGATTCTGTATATGTGTAAAGATCTTTGCCGTTGGGCTGGCAGTCTTGTGTAACCGCTGTTACAAAGAAAATATCTAAAAAGTTCACAGACTTCTTTCAATTCAATAGAGGTTAGTTTGGGAGATTATCACAAAGAAATCATTTATTGCGTTTATATATACAAGATTTTAGCCCATCTGGTACACTTAACGCATTACAGAAATGTGTGCGTTGGTGAACTACAGAAAGTCATTGTGATACAGTGCTTCATAGATCTCGGGATGTATAAAAAGTGTAACTTATTGCAAAGCTTCACATAATTATTATACTAACATTACTTAAAAAAATCTGTGATACTGTTTGTTATACTATGCTTTGCTTTTCCATAACTTTGGAGTCAAGGAACTTAGGACTAATAAAAGAATGGCATAAAACCTGAAGAATTCCACTCAACATCTCTTTAAAAATGTTATTTGAAAGTAACTAGAAATTCTCTGTCTCACAACACATTTGTAATATTGTTCAAACACATCATGTCACTTTTGAAATATAACTTCATTATACCGTCTTTACCAAAGGAAGTAAAATTAACTAGGGTCATTTTTGCACTACACTGTTATGGTGCTATTACTCCACTTTCAACATCCTGTGGAATCCTGGGGTTTGTAGTTTAGGGAGGGGCATTTAGAATTCTCGGCCAGAGAGCTCTTTGGCTTCAGTAAACTACAATTCCACAGGATGTTGAAGGTGGAATAATAATAATATTGACTGGATGAGGATTGGAGGAACACAAATAGAATACAGTACAATAAATGTAATACATTACAATGAAAGCAAAGAGGGCAGGGTCAACATAGTTTGGTCTAGGAGTCAACAGCTACGTGTATTATATTGAGAACAGTACAAAGAATTATCCAGAGAAACTTCTAGCTGATTATCTGCTGGCTTTCACTCTGTCTCTCATTCTGTAACACAAAACATTTTCTGTTTTTAAAGTGTGGATTCTACCATGCTGTATGTATACTTTTCCCTTACTGATTAGCCACATATTCAGTTTAGAAGAATCCTTTGTTTGTAAGATTATACCTGTTACCATTGTAACAAGTTACACTCCACCTGTAGATATATAAACCAGATCCTTTGGAGAGTGGGCCACATCTCTAATTCAAAAATTGAATTCAAAATTATTGGGCTTGGTCATTTATTGAACTGGTCTGATGAGAGACACAAGAATAACCCTAGCCCTTTGCTGCATAACAAGGAGAAGAAGCCCCACTCACACCATAACCACAGTGTTTCTCCTGTCTGTACAAAGGCATGTCCACCTACATCTTAAAGCCCAGAATGTGTAGCACTATTCAATATTTGCTGGATCTGCTGAATGGGAGAAATGACAAAACAATATAACAGCAGATCACAATGGTGTTCCGGAAAACTTTATGTTTGCCTCCAAAGTATCAGGGAGATTTCACAGAGCTGTTATGGGTACCACTGAACTCAGTTAGACTGTCATCTGAGTAGCTTATTTATTCAGTTGTGTTGTCAGGCCAATCTGTCCATGTCAGATTGTAGTTTGTTTCCACTAGATCTCTATAGTTACCAGAGATTTTAGAAGTTATTTCGGAGACATTTGAAATAACTCAATGAATTGCCTTCCTTGGAGAGAGTGGCCCTCATGAGTGATGCCCCTAGCATATGATCATGAAAAAACCGATTGTATCATGCCAGTATTTCTGCAGGGCAGTTGGTATTCTGTGAAACCTTTGGATCACTCAAGTGGGTCAGAAACTGTTCTGCATAAGGAGCTTTTGATGAGTTCAGCTGTAAAATGCAGAGGCGTATCTAGGGTAGGGCAACTGGGGCATGTGCTCTGGGCGCCAATGCCAGGGGGGCATAAAAAAGCCGAAGCCCTCACTCAGGCCTGGCCCGCCCCCTCCCTGGTGGGGTCCTTCCTGGCCTGGTGTGGAGCTAGCAGCAGCAGCAACCCTCTCATCTGCCATCGCCCCCCTGCCCTCCCCCCTGCCACCACTCCCTGCCCCCACCAGGGTCTTTCCTGGTCTGGTGTGGGAGCGGTGGCAGCGGCACCTAGCAGCACAACTTCCACGCTTGCCCTAGGCGCTGTTGAGCAATATACCTCTTGTAAAATGGACACATAATAAGAAATGACAGGGGGAGTAAACCACCAAGGCAAGGACAAATCAGTAGACAAAGTTAACAGGGGAGTGTTAGCTGAGCTCAAGCTCAGCATGAATTTAGGCCCACCACTTAGCTATGTTTAAAAAAAGAGGAAGAACAAGAAAAATTGGAGTTGCATAGAAAAGAAGAAAAAATTGTTAGCAGGTCTTAGAAAATGGATCTGTTGATCTTCTGTCTTCTCAGATGGAGGAAATTCTGCTCAATCTCACAAAAATGGATAAACAAGTTGCATCCCAAGACAGGTCAAGAGATGGTCACAGGAGCACTCAGCCATATAAATGAATTTGAATCTTCAGGGACAGATTAATTATACCAATGGACTAACAAATGTAATTACACAGCTTCAGTCAATATCGTTTTAAAACTATTGGAGAAAAGGTGAAATGTCAATAGACTGAGGGCAGGCAAATACATATAACCCCATCGTCAAAGGATGGAAAATTCCAGTGATATGCCAGCTGCTCAGCATAATTTGATTCCTAGAAAGCTTCTGGGATGGATGATGAAGCAATCTTGGAGCATCTGGCGATGCTGGGAGACATTATGTGAAGCAGATGCTTGAGACAGCATGTAGTTCTTTAAGACAACCCTTGGAAAGCCAGGGATGAGGACTGTGGGTTCTTCCAGAGGTATTTAGACTCTAACTTATATAGGGCACAGCCAGCGGTATGAAATGATGGATGTTTTAGTACAAAACATCCAGTGGGCAGCAGGCTCCTTGCCTCTTCCTTCCTTTTTAATAGAGAATCCTGACACATCAGGAGAATGCTGTGGAGGTCACGTATCTAGATTTTAGCGAGACTATTAACAAAATGTCCAATGAAACCATTGTTGCAAACTCATAAAATATGGGCTAGAGAATGTTACCATTAGGTGCAGGTTAGGTTCTAACAGTGCTCATCAATAGCTCCTTGTCAATCTAAGGAGAAGTAACAGGTCAGACGTTCCAGGGTTCTGTTCACTGCCTATTGTTATTCAACTTTAAAAATTACTTGGATAAAGAAGTAGAATGGGAACTCTTTAATTTGCAGATGATACCAAACTGGGAGACGTAGCTAATACTTTAGAAGATGCAAGCAGAAGTCAAACTAATTGTAGCATGAAGGGAAATCGAGCTTAAAGTAACAATATGAATTTCAATAGAAACAACAGTAAAGTTAGGAATGAGCCAATGAACATGTACAAGATAAATGACAGCTGATTCTAGAGTAGTACCTAAGATAGGGATACAAGCAAAATATGAGAGATAAATACAAACCACCAATGCTGATCTAGCACTTAACAAGTCCAGGTTGTATTTTTGATAAGCCCAGATATTCTGGTTGATCACTGATTGCAATTCAGTTCTCTTAAAATCTTCTAAAATAATCCTTCCCATTGAATTTTCCTTTCTATTGTCCACAGCTGAATTCTACCATACAATTCCATTTCTTCCAGTTCTGCACAAACAAATCAACAAGTAATTGATACCAGTGCCTGATCTGAACAGAAATTGACTAAACAAAATAGAACTATAGTCACCTGCAGTTTCTAGCTAAAAACACTATTGCCTGTTAAAATATAGTTCATCCTGGGCAATCATTCTTTTTTCTTTTAAGAGACTTCAGTGGTTTGCCTCCTTGCAGAGAGCTCCCTAGTTTAAAATGGCTACTCCAGCAACAAGAGAGATACAACAAACAAGAGAGTAGGTGCTGAAGCACATTATAGTAACAGGTCTGTAATGTCTACTCACTGAATAGTAACAAAAGACCTAATAATAACATCAGCCATATCATAATTCAGCTGCACAGTATCCAATGGGATGTATATTACCATCACCTGCCAAAAATGACCTTCTGGGATACTATGTCTTTTTTAAAACTCTAGGGAATTTATTCTATGCAAGAGTATCAGTGACACAAAACTGACATAAAAATGGCAACACTCAGAAACAAGTAAGAAAAAATGTCACTCTCTCTAGTCACACTGTTGCAGATCTTAAAGATGTTGATAAGATTTCAAAGGCGACTCTCACACATGAATTGGCAAACAACAACTAATCAGCAAATTTAATTCTATTGACTTAAATCTATTTGTTACTTCCAACTGAAGCAGAACCACTGAATTAATGGAATTTATGTAACTGTGGTTCCCATACCCCTTTTATATCTCTTTCCGTATTTATGACAATTGATAATGGCCATTTCCTCACTAGACTGATATAGCGCTATCATTCCACTTTCAACATCCTACGGAATCCTGGGGTTTGCAGTTCAGGGAGGGGCCGGCCGGCCCCCTGAACTGCAAACTCCAGGATTCCACAGGATGTTGAAAGTGGAATGATAGTGCTATAACAGTCTAGTGCGGAAATGGCCAATATTGTATTCATCTGAGAAAATGAGCTTTGGTTTACAAAGCTTATGCCATAATGAGGCAGGATTCCCTGTTGGTTATACCCAAGCAGGACAGAATAATTCAATCAATTATGAACATACAGATGTTCAGTGGGTTTGCTCTAGTCAGGAATAACAAGAAGATTTGGGCTGAAATGTGCTATAAGAGGTTGTGATCGCTATTATTATTATTATTGCTGCAACCAACATATAAGAACATTTATCTGGAATTCTAGGCCAGTGGTTCTCAGACTTCGGTCTTTCAGGTGTTTTGAAGTTAAGTTCTTAGAAATCCCAGCCATCTTGGCCAATGAGAGCTGAACTCTAAAGTAACTGGAGGATCAAAGATTGAGAACCACTAGGCTATTGTGAGAATCCAAGGCCATTTCTGCCCTACGCTGGTATAGTGCTATTATTCCACTTTCAACATCCTCTGGAATTCTGAGGTTTGTAGTTTACTGAGGCCAAAGAGTTCCCTGGCTGAGAATTCTTAAATGCCCCTCCCTAAACTGCAAACCTCAGGATTCCACAGGATGTTGAAAGTGGAATAATAACACTATAACAGTGTAGTGTGGAAATGGCCCAAGTCTCCAGCTTTTGATAGGGGTGGAGAACCTTTGGCTCTCTGGAGGGGTGTTGTTGCTCATTTGGGCCTGTGGCTTCTACAGTTCTTTGCCATCAGCTGTAATAACTGGGGGTTATGGGATCCGAAGTCCAAACTATCTGGAGGGCCAGAGGTTCCATAACTGCCTGGCTTAGACAGCAAGATGCACCTCCCAGAGCTGCGGTATCTCATCCGAGTTTTGCAAGGACAGTACCAGTAAAACACACTTCGGATTAACAGTCCAACATGACTAGCGAGAATTAAGTCTCCTGTCCTATTAAATGTACATTTTTAAGACTGCTGTTTCTTACTTCCAACTGAAGCAGAACCACTGAATCAATGGAATTTATGTAACTGTGGTTCCCACACCCCTTTTATATCTCCTTCCGTATTTATGACAATTGATAATGGCCATTTCCTCACTAGACTGATATACTTCTATACAGAGGTATGTGTCCCGAGGTTCTGGCATTTAACATGCTCATGTGGGAGTTACTTCTAAGTAAATGTGAATTTATTCAGAAGTAATTGGAATTACGCCTGAGTAAGCATGACTCTGCATAAGCCATACAGGGACATAATAAAAGCTGAAGGTTCACATCCACAACGCTCCCACTTCGTTTCTTAAACGCTTGTTGACAAGCCTTCCATTTGTCTTAACTCGCCCCACCCAATCCCACCCACAGAAACCCTGGGTTTTCCCCCTCCTCCTGGTTTTATTTTCCGGCTTCGTCTGGTATTGCTCCCCGCCCACCATTTTCCCTGCTGCCATGGCAACCCTCCCGACGCCCATATCGCCCTCGCCCTCCTCCCCCCCCCTCCTCTCAGCGCCGAAGGCAGCTCCCCCTCCAGCTCCCTCTTGGGCGGTGATGCAATCACGCCAGTACGTGGGGATTCCGCCGGATTACCCGGCATGCCCCACGGCAAAATGGCGGCCTGAGCCCAGCGCGCGGGTCTCGGCCGAGGAGGGTGGGGGTAAAGTTTGCGGCGAGGGAGGGTGGCCGTTTCAGATGGCGCCGGGAGGGCCGGGCGTTGGGGTTCGCCGTGCGAGCGGAAGGAGACCCACCGCCAATGCAAAATAATACCCCACGGTTTGAAGGGCTGCCCGTTTCCGCCTGGCTCCTGGAACTCATTGCGGCTTCCCCCTTTTCCTGACGGCGCAAAGCCTCGCTTCAGAGCCCGGCCCCGCGGAGGTAACGACGAAGTAAGGCTAACGCCCTGCGAGCGCGTTCCTCGAGCGGCCAACGAGGGGAGGGGGGGAATGGGTGGGAACTCGCGCTGCCTCCCGCCAGGCGCCCCCGGTCCCGGAGGCGGCTGGGCTTTGCCGCTCCTGCCGTTGTAGCCGCCCCCTCCGCCGAGCCTCTTCCCCTCCCGCGGGCGAGAAAGGTACGGGGATGCTGTGGTAGAGCCCGCAAAAAACCCGGTGTGCGAAGATACGGGTCTTAACGGGGTGGGGTGGGGGGCTGCCCGAGGGCCGGCTTCGTCAGGTCAGGGGGGCGGACTCGATAGGGTGTCCCGTGCGCCCACTTGGCACCGGGGTTTCCGCCCTCCCTGTCCCTTTCTCTCCGCCGTTCGGTCCTCCTCGTCCACGCTCCTGGCAAGGGACTGTGAGGGAATGGAGTGGAGGTTTGTGTAGGAATTGGGGAGAGTATCGAGGGATATAAAGAGCTAGATGGCTCTGGAGGGAAGGGGAGTGGTTCACCATCCTATTGCGCGTTGGGGGAGGTTGATAAAAACTAAAATGGTTGTTCAGCTCCCAGGAGGTTTTGGGAGGGGTCGGAGGAGGTGTCAAGACAGCTAGATCTCTGTGTAGTAAGGAAAGCAGCTCAGAATGTGGATTACCGTAAAGTTATATTCTGTGATTTCTTCAAAGAGCTCAAGGCAGTTTACAGGGTCCCCTCTGCGACATGTTTTCTAATACCCCTGAAAGACTCAACCAAGGAAGCCACAGGAAGCCAAGAACTGAGCAATGCTGTTGATGACAAGGGGTCACAGAGGTATCTCGTCCATAGGGTCACCCTAAGTTGGAGCTGACTTGATGGCAATTAACAACAACAACGATGATGCCCCCTAAAAGGGCCTAACAGTTTTACTTCAGAGGGATTACCTGAGCTCACTCTGCTTCCTAACAGAAATAATACAGTCTCTGCAAGTCTACTTAGTCTGACGCTCTACATCTGTTGTCATGGCTGGGTGGTATACATAGAAGCCAACCAAAATCTCAGTTTCTGAGTCCAGCAGCATTTTCTAATACTGTCTTATCCTCACTTTGCATGTAACTTTCCTCCCCAGATCTCCTTTGCCCCCTTTCAACACATTGTGCAACTTTTTAATGGGGGAAAATGAGTATTTAGAATTAAGCAGTAACTGAGTAAAGAATTAATGAAGATAGGTTATATGGAGCAAGATTATGGAGCTTTAGTAATGGAGGAATTTGTGAATGATGGAACTTGAATGAGCCAACTGAAACAGCCCACTTCTTTTATTTCAGAAAGCAACTAAAGGATACTGGCCCCACTGGGAGTGGTTTCTACATTTTATAGTTTGTGGATGTGACAGCCAAGTGTTCTTACAGTTTCACATTCGTGCTAGTCTGCTTCTACTTGTCCAGAAATAGGTGGACTTTTGGACACTGATCCCATAGTTCTAACTAGTTTGGTACCAAAAAAATATTTTGAGTGGAATATAGAACATGGGGAATTTTAAAAATGTATGGCTCTTCTAATATGTGGCATTTTCTTTCTGGAAGTGATTTTTTTTAAAGTTATACAGTTTATACAACCGTATCTGTCCCTATTACATGATCAACACTACATAGGAAAAAACAGAGTGTAGGATTCAGTAGAGGGAGAGTAGCATGAGTAGAGGAAGTTGTTGTTGTTGCTGTTGTTTGCACCTTCAAGTTGTTCCTGACTTACGACACCCCTAAGGCAGATCTATCACAGGGTTTTCTGGGGTTGAGAGTGTGTTGCACCCAAGGTCACCAAGGAGGATTCCATGGCTGAATGGAGAATTAAACTCTGGTCTTCAGGGTCTGTAGTCCAACACTCTAATTACTACATCATGCTGGCTCTCATAGAAAGGTGTAGGTAAATGCAATTACATGCATTTGCAGCTGAATGCAAACTAGAGAAAAAGTAGACCAGGTGGGTTCCGAGCTGGGATTTGAAGGAGGGGAGAAGTGCCATCTACATGGTCTGATAAGAAGTTCCAGTCATATGGTAATTTACACTGAGCAACGTTTGATACAGAAATTGCCCCTTGGTGTACAGAGAAAGTGAAGTATGTGTGTGTATATGCGTTCAAGTTGCCTGTTGACTCTATTTAATCTTACTGGCCTCAACATGAGTTACATCTTGTGCTCCAGGGGTTGTAGATAGGCAAACCACTATAGTTGGGTAGGTAAGAACTTGGGTTGGGTCATGTGTAGCAAAGGTTATAAATTCAGTACAGAATAGCTATGTGTTTCTTCATTACTTCATTACTCATTATTCTGCATCATACTAATGCAGTGATGGAAGAAAATGCCTTGATTGAATACTTCATTTTGCAAAATATAGGAGCCTTTTAGATGAAATAAGCAGCACTAAGCAGTTTCCTTTTTATGAATGCCTTTACTTTCTCAGCAGAACAGATTAAATGAAAGGCTGAATCAAATTTCTGTATAATAGTGCTACCTGTAAAGTCATGTTAGGTCATAAGCGTTTTGGTAATAATGCGAAATTACCCACAGTGTTTCACTAGCTCAGTGGCTTTCAGCTTTCTTATCTTTAGGAAACTCTTTAAACATCTTCTAAGGAATTCCTGTTCCAGTAGATTTTTAGAGTGCTTTAGGACAAATTACTGGGACTGGTTAATCCAGATGGATCTCACCGTAGCTTTGTGAGCTTAGGCTTGATCTACACATAGAGCAGAATGTAGTGATAGAAAGGATGTCATCATTCAGACTGCAGATTTGAGATGTCACATTAATTTTCGCATGTTAAAAATGCCTTCTTGCAAGTAGAACACTACCATTTCAAGATAGAGGTTTGTGTCAGAGGATGTGAGAAAATAATGATGGAAAACAGTTTTAATTTTGACAGAGTCAAAGAAGGAAGTGGTGCAATTTTTGAATGTATAGGTGAAGTGTACTGAAAGGTTGGTGCAGGACAGTGCAGGAGATGGCCTGATTTTATTCTGTTGTTCACGGGCTCACAGAAACCTGAAGTTGGTCCTGAATGTTACAAAGGGGCCTTTTGTAAGACTTGTTCTAAACTTCCCACCTTTCTTGGCAGAGTTGGTGAGAACAAAGAAGAGGGCCGCCTTGGTGGCTATGCCTAGGCTTCAGAACTCCCTGCCTACAGAAGCCAGTATGGCTCCCTCTTTGCTGTTTCTTTTTTGTTCTTCTAGGTTTCTGTGAATCAACTGCAAGGCCTTTTAATAACTGTGCTGTTTTGCTGATTTTTACCTTCTCTCTTTTAATGAACTTTTAAATGGTTTTAATTTTATAGATGAAGTGAATTTTAAAAAAACTTATGTTTATTTTGTTGGTGTTTTAATCTATATTTGTTTTAAATTTTTGTAAGCTCCTTTGAGTCCTAGAGACCAGGATTTTATTTCCTGCTTGACCATAGAAACCCACTGAGTGACTTTGGGTGCATCACGCACACATGAATGGGTGAAAAAAAATCACCATAATTGTTGCCATCATCGTACCTAACTATTGCTTGAAATAAAGTTAGGTAAATAACAACTGTCCCTTCTTGGAAGCAGAAGCCAGAGTAAGGTACCATTAAGTGAAACTTGGATAAGTTAAGGTAGAACTGGATAGGAATGAAATAGGGAGCACTTCTTGTCTACTATTGGATTCATAGCTCCTTGATGGAAGTAGGTGGTTATTACTGAGACTGGGAAGTGGATGAAGGATTTTGGAAGAGGTGGTTTAGGGATTGATATCAATGCTGTATCTGCTAAAGAAAAGAAAAAGGGAAAGGGCAAAAAGGAGAATAAAAATATAACCTGTTTCCAGAGACAAAAGGGAGACCTGGCTCCTGCTAGTGTTATGAACCTGTAGGACAAATGATGAAAATGGTGGAAATGAGTTCACAGTATTGAAAAAATACTGTAGCACAATCGAGAGAGAGTGAAAATCAGTAGCTGAATTAATGACATTTGAATACCCATTAATCAGACAGTGATCATAAAAGTGTTGAGTGACTGGTGAAAAGCTTGATTCTGCCAGGCTCTCAGCACATATTTAAGGTAATGTAGGGATTTCTAGTCTATAATAGTAAATTATGAATATAGCTCCCGGATGATCATTATTCCAGGTTAATGTATGCAGAGTAAAAAAGTATGAGATTATGAATGGAGCATAAGTGATGTACTGTGAATAGAAAGCCATGCCAGGTGACGTGGTAATGTAAATGAAAGGAAGAAAATGGTATCATGTGAGGTTTCAGTAGCAGGCATGAGAAAATGAATAGCTTTTGAATTCTTTGACTGCTTAGGCTAGATGGAACAAAAAGCAGGGAATAAGGAAAGAAACAGAACCTAGAAATTGGGATAGATGTTATGGATTTGGGATCTGATATTATCTCTACAGCATCTGGCCTTGTTTTTAGATTTTTCTGTTTTTCTCATCTCCATCTCTTAATACCATGCAGCCTGAAGAAGAGTTCTGGATATCTTGAAACCTTGTAGCTCTTTTGTGATATTTTTAGTTTATCCTAACAATGATATTGTCCAACTCTCCCTCTGTATGGATCTTTTGTGTCATGGTCCAATGTGGCCATCTTTGTTTTTCACGATTTGAGAAATGCTTGAAGCCAGCTCCTTACTACACCAAGTGAAAGAGGTTTCTTATCAAATTTGCAGATGACACCAAATTAGAAGGGGTAGCTAACACCCAGAGGTCAGGATCAAAATTCAAAATGATCTTAACAGATTAGAGAGGAGGGCCAAAATGAACAAAATGAATTTCAACAGAGAGAAATATAAGGGACTACACTTGGGCAGAAAAAAATGACATGTGCAAGTATAAGATGAGTGACACCTGGCTTGATCACAGTACATGTGAAAGAATCTAGGAGTCTCGGTAAACTACAAGCTGAACACGAGTCAGCAGTGTGATGTGACAGCTAAAAAAGCCAATAGAATTCTGGGCTGCGTCAGTAGTAGTATAGTATCTAGATCAAGGGAAATGATAGTACCACTCTATTCTGCTTTGGTCAGACCTCACCTAGAATGCTGTTTCTAGTTCTGGAGCCTACAGTTCAAGAAGGATACTAACAAGCTGGAACAGGTCTAGAGAAGGGCAGCCAAAATGGTAGAAGGCCTGGAAACTGTGTCCTATGAGGAGTGGCATAGGGAGCTGGGTGTGTTTCTTCTGGAGAAGAGAAGGTTAATAGAAGACATGATAGCTATGTTTAAATATTTGAAGGGATGTCATATGGAGGATGGAGCAAGCCTGTTCTCTGCTGTTCCAGAGACTAGGACACGGAGCAGTGGCTTGAAAGTTCAGAAAAAGAGATTCTCTCTAAATGTTAGAAAGAACTTCCTGATAGTAAGAGTAGTTCTACAGTGGAATATACTGCCTTGGAGTGTGGTAGAGTCTCTTCTTTGGAGGTTTTTAAACAGAGGCTGGGTGGCCATCTGTCAGGAATGTTTTAATAGTGTATTCTGTCATGGCAGAGGGTTGGTGGCCCTTGTGGTCTCTTCCAACTCTATTATTTTATAATTCTTTGAAGCTGTGTCTTTCAGTACTACGTGTCTGTTACACAGAAGTTTTGTATTCAAGACACAGAAATAACACTGAAGCAGTTGTTAGTGATATGCCTTGGCCTTCAAACAGGCATAAATTAAAGATAGATCTTTCATGAGCCAAGTGTTTACTGTTTTCTGAGATGAATTAGCTTTTTCAGGCATGTATACTTTAATTCAAAGAAATGCATACTTTGCTTAAAAAAGATTGTAGCCTTTCCAATAGGGAGGTTTGATATGTTGTGCAGTATGCCTTTAGTACACCTCAGGAGAAGCGAGAAGGTGTATCCTTCAGCCTAGTACCACAATTTTGCTATGCTGCATTTTGACAAAACAGATAGTTTTTCAGTCACTGAGCAAGACAGGGTAGAGTTGAAATGATCACTCATATGAAGTAATAGCATATATTCTTTTTCATACCTATGACATCCAGGCACTGATGACAGGTTTAAGTTAACAATATTAACCCATGGATTCTAAGACCTTCCAAAGATCTTGATGGTCCTCAGCTGTGTAATTGTAGGCTGCCCGGTGTGGCATCAGCTAGTGAGAGACAGTGCTGGCAGAGAAGGATGAGGTAGAGGAGAATGCAGAAGTGAAGAGCCTGCAGAACAAGGTTTCTGGAAGAACAAAAATAAGCTCCGTGTTACAGAGTTCCATAGTTAATATGTAAGTGAACTGCTCACTTCTCCTGCTTTAAATGAGGTTACATTGAATATACCCTGCAGTTAGTATAGAAAAGGTTACAGTCATTTATAAAAGATGATATTGTGGTGGTCCTCTTAAATATCATGTGTCATCAGTATAATTTCTTACATATGGCTTGTAGCTTTCAGCATCACTACTTCTTATGGTTTCTTTTTTGTTTGTATTTACTAGTGTGCTAGCAACACATACTTTGGCAGGAATGGCTCAGTTCCATAGTATGGCCTTCAGCTACTGTCATCTCAAATGTTTTCCTGCACCTTTCATTTGAGAGGGTATGTTAAAGCTGGTGACTGTCAAGCTCTCATACTGCCTTGCTGTATTATGAAAGTAGCGGGCAGATTCCTCTGTTACATGCTGAATACTTGTGGTTCACTGCAGTAATATCATTTATATGGCTCATAATTTGAGCTGCCACTCTTCTCTAAGCAGAGCTGTCTGCACTTTCCCTGAGACTGAAGGACATGGTCTACAGTAGCCATATAGGCCAAGGGTTTCCTAGAAAGATCACTTTTGACATACTAATTTGGTCTCTAGATAGAAATTATCTAAGGAAATTTTACAACTAATTTTGGTCAGAAGGTCGTTCTTGACTCTTCTACAAATTTCATGTTGTTTACAGAGATCACTACTTTGTGTTGTACTTCGGCTTTCCATAATATTTTTGCCTTACAGGAAAACTATGGTCTGGAGTTACCTAAGAATTACTTATGCTGCAAGCAAGAAAAATTGCAATTCATTTTGTGTTTCATCTTGTCTAATGGGGGCAAATGTAACTTGCCATATTGTGACAGTGCTTTCAGAGTAACTTTTCTAATTATGTTCCCAGTCTATTGAGGGCTTTATAAGCATGTGATGGGCATCATAAGAAATGATCCTTTGATTACTCCAGCAATTCTGTGTACTACACATTTCTTCTGCTATTCATATAGTCTCTTTCCCTCCTCTGTCTCCCTCCTCACTCTCCCTCCCTCCTCCTCCTCCTCCTCATTTGTCACTTTTTCTTCTCACTTGCTTTTTTGCTCTTAATCTGTATTCTTTTCCATTGCTGGTTAGCAGAAGAAATTCAGGAAATATTTAAGATGGGAAGTGCACATAACTGGCTGGTTCTGATATAATCACAGTATTAACTTTAAAAACCCTATAAGTCTGCAGTTTTCTTAGTGCTACAAAAATATTAAAAGACAAGAATAGTCACTGCCCATAGAGTTATGATCCAATAGCATTATACAAAAATAAAAAGAAGTGGGGGTTATTCACAGTACCCATGGTGTAGGGAATTTATTGCCATGCAAATCCAGCTTTTCCTATTCTGAAAAAGGGAACTTGGCTTCACAGTATGACCGCTTTGATCTCTGTATACTCTTATGAAGCATTATGAAATAGACCTGTGGATAGACCTCCCTGTTATTGAATAAGCTAGGCTAGGAGTTGGCAGTGCTTCCCTTGGTGTTTTAGTAGGGAATGATGAGAAGAGGTGTGGCTGTGCCCCCAATATCATCTGGCCCCATGAGGGATACTTGTAGTTGGGATTTGTCTTCCTATCCAATATCAATTCTTTTCCTTTCTTCCAGGTCAATAATGATGTCACATTTCCACTGTCTTAGGAAATGGCTGCCTTTCTGAAGTTAGAAATGCAAGTCCATTAGGGCAGGGAGAGGAACATGGACTTACGGAAAAAGTCAGTTGAGGGCACTGCTGTTGGTGGATGGACCAAAGTGGAATTTTCCAGCATTACTAGATTGTATACAATACTGTGTGTCTGTGCCACCCCATGTGAAAATAAGTTGAGGGCCACATGCTCTCTGTGTCAGCATAAGGGTGCTGATAATGAGAGTGAGGTGCAGAAATACCTACATAGGTTCTGAAGAGTTCTTAATCTTATTGCTTTCTGATCAATGACTAAAATGTAATAAATTTTGCAGCTTTACAAAATATGGGAAACTTACAAGCAAAGCAATCATACAGCTGTGAAAATTAATGGTGTCCAAGCTTTCTGAGAGGGACTGCCAGGACTGCTGAGATCTTTTTTGAAGATTAATGGGAGGAGCATGGCTGGCTCAAAGGGAGGACCTTTAAAGTGAAACTGCCAGTCTCCTACCTGGAGAAAACTGCAGCATGTCTTTGAGATTTATAGGAAAATAGGCCTTGATAAGGTATATAGATACCAGTTAGCCTCCCTTTCTGAAGGCTGCAGCTATACACAGCTGGCCTCTTTATTAAAGATAGGAAGTCATCTGTACATTGAAAGAAGAGACACTCCACTTCTGGTTTTAAATTTGGAACCTGCTTATGTGGCCTTGGGGAGGGTCTTTATCTTCATGCTGTCTCAATTTCAAAGGTAAAATAAGTTATTGCAAGCACTTGCCATTCTCAGAATGGCATTCATGGATTTCAGAGTATTGCTTTAGGAAGTGGTACCCGCTGAAATTTAAAATGATACTCTCTTAGTGTGGGGAAAGAGTTACTGTTGGAGCAGAGAACAAAACTACTTTTTGGAGCATTGTTGTGCCTTTGTATTGTTTATATTTGTTCATACAGAGGTATAGCCTCTTATGTGTGTCTCAAAATGATAGTAGCATGAGAGTAATACATACAGGGCAGATCTCAGTGCTACAGAATGTTGCAATAAACAGATGTTAGGCTGATCAAGCAAGATACCTCTTATGAAGATTCCTGGTTCTGATTCAATTGGGCAATTCCTAGATACATCAGTTAACAATTGTAATGATTCTAAGATTCTGTTAATAACTGCAATAAAATAGTTTTCCGGTTTTACTGTACTATTTACATTTTACTGTAAATAAAGAATGCTTCAAGGCCACAAGGAACAGCAGTGAAGTGTACATGGCCAGCATGTTTTTCAGATCCTGTCACTTATCTAGCTTTTTTCTATACCATGTGCATTTGTTTGATTTTGGTTAATGGCCAAAATGTAGCTTCTGAAAGTAAATTAGGTAAACATAATGATAGTTCAGCTCCAAATATGACACAGCTGCAGTTTATGTAGCTGAGTAAGAACCTGGAACTTACTGTTGGTTTTGCAGTCCACTAATGATTCCTGTCAAGATCTTCGATATGCTGTTCAGATCATAGCACACATTCTTTGATTATGAGAGCAAAACCATGTGGAATTTGGCCCTCCACGTTGCAGCCTTATAGTGAACTTTAGTCAGAATAGTCTTGGAAGCTATGTTGTCTTCTTGGGAGAAGATTGCAAGACTGTTCTAACATGATGTTTATCGTGTAGCTTTTTTTACTTTTCTCTTATATGTTAGACCTGCTTATCATTCTGTGTTGCCTTTCAAGGTGCTTGTACTGATGAGCAAGATTGCTGAGTGATTTTGGAAAGAAGGTAATAAGGAGAGATTGGTAAATTGTGGCAGAGCTAGCAGATTAAGCATTGATTGACAGTAGGGTATTATGACAAAACGTCACAGTAAGGGAGAAGGGCAAGCCACAGGCAAAATTTTTATCCTCATTCTCAAGCCTCTGCCACGCTTCCCCCACTACAGAGAACTGGTTTGGAGAAGCTTCAGCTGCTCCTCTGTTCAATCAGGAAATGCCAAGCTTTGACAGAGAGACTGCAGCAACAGCTGTCCAGCTTCAATAATAATCTTGTGAGCTGAAGGATATGTGTGTATTCTCACCTGTTGGCCATGTAGCCATTGCAAGTGCTGTTTTTGATTCAGAGTATGAACAATTTAAGACAAATTAATTAGATGTAAAGATAGCATGAGAACTGAAAGCAGAGCTTGGTGGATGGGTGGACTGAGACTGTTTGTTGCCTCCCTGTGTCAAGGCTGTCACAGGAAGGCTGTGGGATTTGGTTTCAAGAAAATCCAGATTTTGAGGTTGTTTCCCCTTCTCCCATCACAGTTCCTCATGTCCTTTAATGTTAGAAAAGACAATCCCTCTGAATTCAAAGAGTCATTTTGGCTAGCACTAGTCCTACAGTTAGGCAGATTGAGGTGGCCTCACATGACAGCCTTTCACAGACATTTCTTTTGGCACTCCCCTGGTTTTCTGTCATTCTTTCTTGTCACTACTTTTGATTGGTGGCTGTTGTGCTCAGTTGCCTCCTTACATTATAAATCAGTAAGTGCCACTGGGGGAAAAAACTGTGACTGAGTGAGAAGGCAAAGACAACAACAAGCCCAGGCCATCTATTTCAGGAAACTGTGTATGTGTTCCTCTTGCAGCATTTGCTGCAATAGGCAGCAAGCAGTAATGGATCATAGTGGTAAATGAACAGCAGTAAAAAGCTGAAGCATAGAACTCAGCTCTTTCCATCCTGTGGCCTGTCCTGAGTTCTGTCAGCCAGCCTGAACTATTGCCAGTGTAGACATAACTTCAGTGTGCAGCCTGCTTGGCTGCTTTATCAGGAAAGAACAAGTATATGTCTGTGCATGCCATTTTGTCCTTCACCGCAATAAAAATACAGTTGGCCTTCCACATTCGCTAGGATTAGAGTCTTAGGACCTCTGCAAAAGTGGAAAAGCTCCAAATATTAGAATGTCTGAGTGTGTCTGTCGGAAAGGGGCCAAGGCATGATGGGGAGAGCACCCAGAATCCAAACCAGGACAGGAAAAGGAAAGAGAAGCGGGTGGATTGGCATCGGCCCCTATATTCCTCCCCCCTCCCCCTCCCCCATCTCCTTCCTTGGGTATAGAGAGGGCATCAGGAGAGGGTTTGTGGTGCTGAGAAATCAAGATGCAAATTGTCCTTAGGTGGCTGGGCAGTGGCTGGAGAAGAAGGAGGAGCAGAAGCAGGTTTCTAAAGTGCTGCACAACCTGGTTGGAGGTGCCAGGAGGGAACATAGCACCAGGAGAGAAGGGAGTGAGGTAGGGAGATAAGGCATGGAGAAACTCAAAAATAGTCAAATCTGTGAAAGTCAAACTTGTGAATGTGGAGGGCCAACTGTATATTGTGTTGGCCCTTATTGAGGGGAAGGAGTTAAACTGCATTCCTTTAACTTACCGTACATTGCTTTCCTTTATCTCCTGTTTTTAGTGTCTGTTGGGGAAAGGTTTGGATTGTCTGCCTCTGCAGAAAACCTATTTTGGTGAAGCGGGGAAGGGGAAAATAACATAAATCTTCCCTGAGGAGAAGAACTGATTTGGGAGCACATCTTCCAGACCAGTTCTTCAGTCATCTGCAATTCCTTGAGATTCAGGTCACGTGACAGTGTTAGTGTGGGTGGGATCCAGGGTGGGAGTGAATTGGGATTTGTTCTCATCTTCCCTCACATCTGACCTCAGGCCAAAAAGCCACAATCATTTGGTTCCCTATTTCTCTCTGCTTCGCTTCAGGTAAATCAACTGAGTACTTGTGCCTGCATCCTCGTCCCATTTCTAGGGTTTGATTGTAATGTGTGGTGTGCAGCATAAGCAGCCATAAGCCTTCGAGGAATTTTGGTGCTTTGAGAAATGCAAGGAAGTCATGTGTTTTTACAAGTTGTGAGTTATAGTTTTCTTATGTACTTCTCAGTCTCTCCAATACTTCTTCAGACTACCTTTTGTCTCTTCCCTAATCCTGTTCAGACTGTTTCACAGTTTTGTCACAGCACATTCACTTAATAATAATAATAATATTAGCAAACAATTTAATATCTCCAGTCAAATTGTCACAGTGCCCACTCTTTTGCAAGTTTTCTGAAAGGAAACATGTCTGCATGCCTAATTTGCTGTACTAATTGTATTTTAAAAATCTTTATATTTTGAAGCATAGTGTTTTTGCTATGCACATGAAACAGATCTCAAACCTCTTTGTTCTGTTGGATACCTTGGGAGTTTTGAGAAGATGCTGTGGATGATTTTATAAAGTAGCTGCTAGAGGGAGGAGTCTTGCTTTTCACACAGTTGCTCCCATTGTAGGAGTAGCCAGTAACCTCCAACATTAGTGGTGAGCCGACACTTCTGGAAGATTTCTCAGAGACAGTGGCACCGTAACTAACGCTTGTTAATACAGCACA
The DNA here is from genome assembly GCA_948474755.1 of Ctenosaura bakeri. NCBI lineage: Eukaryota > Metazoa > Chordata > Lepidosauria > Squamata > Iguanidae > Ctenosaura > Ctenosaura bakeri. Next base: position 974,054 of record CAOLHI010000055.1, on the reverse strand, counting down.
GAAGGAAGCACAGTAAATTCCTTTTACCATTAAAACTCTATGGTACAACAATCCAAAATAAAACAAGAGATATTGCTAGACACTCTCAGGTCAGAAGTCACTCAGCAAGCAGGGCAGCTACATGTAGCACTGTGGGTAATGGTGCAACTGGACTCAAGCTGAGAGGATGTTGACTTCCTCACAGGTGAAAGGAAGGTTCTAGGCTGCACAAGACATATAGGAACATGGAATGTGAAAAGCATGGGGAAGCTAGACATAGTAAAACAAGAAACTGAATGTATAAACATTGCAGTACTTAGAATAAGTGATCTAATTGGATGGGGACATTTTCAGTCAAATAAGTATAATAGTGTTTTATTCATGAAATGGAAATCTAAGAAGAAATGGGGTGAAATTAATAGAGTGGGCCCTCCTTAGTTGGGACCTCTGGATCCACAGTTTAAAGCAACCACAAAGCATCATGTCCCATACCAGAAATGACAGAGGCATGCATGTGAACATGCTGAAGTGTCCCCATATGCACATGTTGCCACCATTGAATATAATGGGATGTGAGCATTCATGGTTTTCGGTATTTGAAGGACTTCCTGGAATGGAACTGTGCATATCCAGAGGGCCCACAGTAGTGAGGAGAGATGTAGCAAAAGCAGTGAAGGGACATAATGCAAAGTCTGACTGACTGATATCAATAAGCCTTCAGGGAAAACCCATCTTTATAACCATAATCCAAGTTTATGTTCCAGTTACAAAGGCAGAGGAATATATTGAAAGATTCTGTGCTGAAATTCAGAAGGAAACTGACCATACAGTAGAAAAGGATTTGTGATAGTTTCTCCTTAGGGCTGCCATAAGTCAGAAGTGACTTGAAGGCATGGAAGAACAAAGTACCTCTGACAGGGGGAAGTTCTTTCTAGCCATCATGTCTTTCCCCTTTGAAAACTGACTTATGGTGACCCTAAGGTGAACCTGTTGCTGAGGTCAGCCACTGGGTTTCCATGGCAGAGTCATCTGGTGCACATCCACACCTAGGGCCATATCTCTTTCATCAGGGATGCAGCAGCTGAGGTGTGTGGGTGCCAAAACTGCTCCCAAATGAGGGAGCAGTTTGGGTGCAGACTCCATGTCCCTCGGTGCCCACACCCCCCTGCTGTTGTGTCTCTGATAAAAGGTATGTGGTGACAGGTGTGTGTGTTTTTGCATTTGCAAACAAGCATTTGCAGACAAAAGAGCAGTTATGGCACCCATGCCACCCCTGCTGCCACATCGCTGTTGCTGCCACTCAGGGCTTCATGGACCTCCAGTGGTCACAGATCCCAAGTTAAGAACCCTGGACTGCTTAAGTGGAAACAGAAGATGGAGAAACTCCATTCTCTCCAGAAAAACAAGATCAGGAGCAGATTGTGACACAGCCCACAAACTGCAAATATCAAATTAGAGTAAAATTAAACAGTAAACCAATCATAATGGCAAAATGCAACTTGAAGGCCATTCCTGTAGAATTTGAAGGTAATGTAAAAAGATAGAGTTGCACTATTAAGACTAAAAGACCAGCAGGTGGAAGAACTGTGGACTGAAACCAGGGACATTGTCATGGAACAATGCAAAAAGACACTTTCTGCAGGCAAGAAAAAAGTGGATGCCAGAGGAAACTCTTCAAGCAGATAAGGACAACTAGGAAACAAAAGTAAAAGGAGAGAGAAAGAGGGTCAGAATCCTTAATACAACTGTTCAACAACTTGTGTGTATCAAGTACAAATAAAAAACTGATGGAAACAATATACTGGAGAAGTATACAAAAGAGAAGTATACAAAAGAGATGAAACAATGAAAAGTTTTGAAAGATGGACAGTGAAGAAAGCTCATAGGAAGAAAATCATCTCATTTAAAATATGGACTGCTAAAGAGACAAATTGATATTAGAGCAAAATGAGCCTGAACTCGCCCTGGAGGCTAAAATGCCTAAACTAATGCTGTCATAGTTTGATCACGTCGTGAGAAGACATGACTTACAAGAAGAGACAATAAGGCTTGGTAAGGTAGAAGGCAATAATAAAAAAGGGAGACTGCAGTACAGATGGATGGGCTCAAGGAAACCACTGGCCTGACTCTGCAAGATCCGAGCAGGGCTGTTGATGACAGGGTGGCTTGGAGCGGTCTCATTCATAGGGTTGCAATAAGTTGAAGTCAACTTGATGGCAGTTAACCACAACAACAATATAAATCTGTCCAAATATGTAAAAGCAGGTGTAATAGTTTAGAAACTGTTTGAATATGGCAATGTCAAGTTAGAGGAGAACCAGACCTTACTTTTTGTGATATAGCCTGTGGCTGTTTCACTTCAACCCTGGATTGATGTTTTTAGTTTACTAACTAGAGTGGGAGCTGAATTCAGTGTTAATCATCATTTATGCATCCCAGGATTAACGAAGTTGATGTTGTTCTTCTAGAAAGGGCAATATCTTGTGCTTCAGGGTGCTTTATCATGTTCTAGCTAGAAAGAAAGATCCACTGACACCTGCTGCAGGAATCACAGTCAACAGATCTGGCCTGTAATGTTTGAGTTCTAATGTTTCCTTAATGTACTTTTATAAATCACAATGATAGGATTATTTCCTGTCATCAAATTATTTTAACTGCATTTGTTTTAAATGCTCAAGTTAGCACAGCTCTGTAGAACAAGCCACCCTTTCCCCCATGTCCTTTCAATTAGCTTTGCTCATTGAAGCTATCATGTTCTGTTTTCCTTTGTTACTTATTAATCAATTTCCCTGATCTGAAATTTCTTCCAAGTCCTTTGCCCCAATAAAGAAAAGCTATCAACCTGAAATCAAATCTCTTTCAAGGAAAAGGGAGGAAGTCAGCTATCTTACTTGGTAATTTGAGAGTGCTTCTTTTGAGAATTAGTTAAATGTATGTCACCCTTCCCTGTCTCCCTTCTTCCTTCTTTCTTTTTAGTTTTGAGAAGGCTTATAGACAAAGAAAAGCAATTGTATGCAAAATGCTGTGAAATATACCCCTTCTCTTTTTTTGTTTAAAGAATGAGGAGTATGTTTTCTTGTAACTTGAGCTTTGGGATGCAATAATCTTGAAAGTTTTCTATTGCTGCAATAGTGCAACAATTTAAAAGAAGTTCACAAGAGGGATGATGTGTCTTCATTTGTGTACACCACCAACAGAGAGAACATGAATATTCCTTATCTCATGTGCTCTTATTAGATTAGTTGAATTTGAAAATTACTTCAGGCCAAACTCAAGTTTTCATGCCCTTCATTTTCTGTTGCTTTGATTTTCATTTTAAATATTCACATAAAAGTGGTTGAGTCTCAAATGTAGAGTTTTTGAAATTCTGTATTTTCTCTAAGAATCTCCTCAGTTGTTGTAACTAACCCTGCATGTTTGTACCCTAGAAAAATTTGGACTGCATCTTGGGCATGTATACTCCTCTTCCCCTCATTATAAGAAGTGACCCAGTACAGTCGTTTATGTTATCCAAGAGATAAATACACAGTAAGAAGCGAACATTATCACATTTTCTCTCTAATTGTAACTTAGCTGGTATAACTTCAGCAAGAATTGTACTATGGGCTTGGGGTTGTGGGTGTGAAAAATTGTCGTAGCTCACTTCATGGTTGCCCACTCCTAATCTAACAATGCCTTGTTCTTGTTTGCCTTCAAGCTGCTTCTGATTTACAGCAACCCTAAGGCAAACCTACCATGATTTTTCTCGAGCTGAGAGTATGTGATGTACCCGAGATCACTCAAGATCACTTTCTGCACTACACTGTTATAGTGCTATTATTCCACTTTCAACATCCTGTGGAGTTCTGGGGTTTGTAGTTTACTGAGGCCAAATTGTTCTCTGGCTCTGAGAACTCCCTAGATTGTAAGTCCCAGGATTCCATATGATGTTGAAAGTGGAATAATAGCATTATAACAGTGTGGTGTGGAAAGGGCTCCAGTCTTCAGGGTCATAGTCCAGCACTTAAACCACTACGCCACACTGGCTCCCTACCAAGCATACAAGAAGATCCTAAGTGGTGTTCAGGATTGCTAGTTCTTCTTGAATTACACTAGTCAGTGTATTTTTCATAAATACTTTGGTCACACATGTATTTAAATGTAGGCTTCTAATTGAACTTGTGAGATACATTTAAGAAAATAATGGGATCCTATGATTAACAATTACAAAAAATTACAAAACATACATATGCATCTAAATGTATAGATGAGCAGATATTATATAACTGTTCAAAGTGATGAAACAAAACATCTTTTAAAGCCAGGATTCTTGGTATTTTTGCTACTATATTGTTCCCCATTCTCAGTGTGCTGCCAGTCAATTTGTGATTATTCAAATTGACTTTTTTGAAAAAGTAGAAAAGATGTGTGCATGTGTAGCACATATATAATCTTTGTGGAAAGTTTTTAACTACAGGTATTTAAAAAAATGAGCAGTTGAACAACAGAAATAACTTGTTTTTAAAATACATTTTAATGCAAAGGGGCTAACATCAATACAGTTTGTACTATTATTAGGTATATTCAGCATATATCATGTGTTTTTAAAAAAAATACTTTATGTGGTTAGTTTGTAATCCTGACTTTATAGTTTCTATACATTTTATGTACATTAATATTTAATATTTATCTGTATGTACGTGCACACATTCATGAAGGAGGAAGAATTTTAACCCTGAGAAGTTATAAACTCTCTCTAGACTTGGTAATGTTTTTCTTTAGGAGTTATTATCAAGGAAAGGTGTAGGAGGTCTTTCATGTTTGCCCCCTACTCATCCCTTGGAGAGAAGTAATTAAGCCCACTCTCGAAGGTACCTACAGCAGGTTCCACATTCAAATTAGGATGGGATCCGCTGCTTTAGTAATTGGTTCTGTCCATGGCAGGAGTGAATAAAGGGAGTATGCAAGGTTGAGGCCTCATTCTAATCTTTTCCAAGTAAACTCACAAGGTGAAAGTAATGCCTGACTAGGGCTTTACAGGTTAAGGCTGAGAGGTTCTCTTCTAAAATAAGTCTTGTGCACTTAAATATAGTCCAGAGAAAAGCAAATGAAATGGGAGCAGCTGGTCCACTGTAGAGATGGGTAGCTCTGGCCCTTCAGAAGTTGCTGGACTGTACCTCCCAGCAGCTCAAGCCAGCATAGCTAACCATGAGAGCTGCAGTCCAAAGGCACCCAGAAGACCATAGTTGTATACTCTGATTACCAAAGAAGTTGGGATAGGTTCTTAGTATTGTGTATCATAAGACTAGCTTATAGTCTTATAATGCACTCATGCTAAGTAGACGTTTTTGAAGCTCCAGTGTTGGCACTGAAAACAACTTGAGTTCTCAGTAAGATTTTAAAACTTTTACAGCTTATTTATAAAGGTATAATCTTTTCCTCAGCTTCTTGCTATTTCTGACATTGCTCTAACAGGACTTTGTGTGTCCAGGATCACAGCTGGGTGTGGAAAGCGTATTGCTATGCAGTATTTACTATTAGATTGACAGCCTCCAGTATAAACATTAGTCTAAACATGATCTTATATCAAAACTCCGCCCATGCAAGCAGCTAGCAGTCTTTCTGCCACGCGCCATAAATCGTTTACGGTTTGCTCGTGCCAGCGCATTTGAGAAACAGCTGCACGCTGGGATTAGCAGTTTGTAGAGGGCCTCTGCTGAGCTAAATTAGGGCCTACTGCCCTGGTTGTGAATGCTGGTAATGGAGAGAGTAAAATAGCAGGAGTGTTTCTGTACACCAAAAGGCTATTAGTTCAGGGAATGAGGGTGGGTAGTGTAGAGGAGTGAGTAATTGTGTTCTACACTACTAGGGAAGTTATGTGCTGACATGCTTCTTGCTCATGAACTGAGTTGGAATGCCAGATCAATGGCTGCTCTGCATCGTAGAAAGATTAGCTACTAAATGTAAGGGATATGTCATCAGGTTGTTTCTGCACCATAGCAAATGTGTGTTCAGGTAGATAGGGAGTAGAACAGATAAACATGAGGAAAGTTTCTCTGGGATTTCTTCATACTCATACAGAACAAATGTATCCTCACTATTTCCAAATACCGGGAAGTAGACTATGGTGTGTTTATTAGATCTGTTACTCTCCATGATCTGTACAATGCTTTAGTTCTGTGATTAGCTGAGAGGGTTTTGCTTCAGGTTCCACTGTCTTTGGGGCTATGTTGTTCTTAGGATGTTAATTGATGTTCTGGAGCTTCAGTCCATGGGCCTCTGTCCCTTATGTCATTCTACAAGCAGCTTAATATGCTTTTGATTGCTACCTGTTCTTTTTCAGGGTTGGTGCTACTGTTTCATTTTGTCCCTTTTTTTTTTCTTTTACATGGACTCTTAGTTACATTTTTGTTTTTGAATGCTTTAATTTTTTCTATATTTTAAAAAAAATTACGTGGTAAAAACAGCATATTTTTTTGGTCAATGACCTGATCAACTCACAAAAGAAGAAGGTTTGACAGTTGGAAACTCCTCTTTCTGTATTTGTTAAAGCATGTTTCTTTGTACAGTGTTGAGATCTGCTCACATTTTCTTTAGACCCCATTGTAGTCCTGCTGAACAAATAAGATCTGTTCCCATCTTAAACAGAATTTCCCTCTTGTATTTGTTTGTGGGTGTCGTCTGATGCAGGATTCAAATGGCTCGTGATACAAGGCAGTTGCTTCTTGGCTAGACTGCGTTTCTTTCTCTTGCTGTGTCTTAAAGAGCCAAGCACAGATATGCCCAAATTATACTGCAGCAACACTTTGTGCACTAGGTCACAAATAGATGTAGTGACAAAAACTTGACAATTACCTCCTGATTGCTTATTTCTTCCTGCTTGGTATCCACCTTTCCTCCAGAGAACTCAAGGTGGTGCAAATTGTACTGCCTGCCCCATTTGTATCTTCACAACTGCCCTCTTAAGGTATATTAAGCTGAGAGGTAGTGGCTGGCCCAAGGACACAAACTGAATGTTATGGAAGAGGGGGAAATTGAATCTGGATCTCCTCTGTGCAAATTAAACAGCACTTTGTACTATTCTCCGCCCCCAATTGGCTGTAAAACATGATGTTTGAAGCTGCTGTGAGTAGCTGTATGGATACTAGTCTGATGCTAGTATGAATGGAGTGGAATAGGTATTATTTTTCTCTGTGAGGTAAAATGTTGACTCAGATCATGTGGAATTTCTTTACTTTGTTCTCCATTCCATTCTGCAATTGTGTACTGTATAGTTTCAAATTAATAACTGCATTCAATATTTAATTACCATTCGTTTTGATACCTTGTTATTTTTAGCAAATATTTCTATGGCTATTAAACATTTTCAAAATTCATTCTAAAACTTAAACAATGAGAACTGGAAGCTTCCTGGGAAACCAAACCTCTATCAGGTTCAGAATTTATGCTATGAAACATTTTACCAACTTGTGTTGCAAGCTCTGTATGTGTGTGATTGCACAGGCCACATAATTGTCTTTTCTGCTTTAATTTGCCCCCTCCCAGCAATCTTATTTACATAAATAATCCAGAAATGTGGGCAGTGCTATGTTTTAATGAGAAAATGGAGACTGACAGCTGTTTGCCTGTGTCAGGTAAGAACCACATCCAAACAGAGAAACTGGAAGAAATTTTGTGTGAGTTCGTCCTGTAGGATCAACAGAGGTACATGTGTGCAGATGAACTAGGATGAATTCATGTTAGTTTGTAGCTTGTGTGGACTACTAGTACCTGCTTGCAAAAGGAGGAAGAAATGTAAACATCTACACCTTATTCATCTTTTAATCCAATTTTTCAGGATTATCTGTAAAAATTTGAATGTGAGCCTTATAATGTCATTTTACTTGATCATCAGAACAGAACTGCTTTTCCAGTTTTGCCATATGATGTCAATAATTCATTTCTGGGCATTTGACGTCCAAAAATCATCCATTCATAGATAGACCTCCCATGGTAGTCAGTAAGTCAGGCAGGTTTTTGGATGGCTCTGGTGTTTGGTTATTTTTGTTTTGGTAATACTTCTAACATTTTGGAAGTTCTAATTTTCTTCCATATCTTCTTCCATAACCCACCTGCGTAATGACTATGTTGGTGTCCATGTTAGATCTATTTTCAAAATCAACTGGACTTTGAAAAAGAAAAGGGAAAAACAAATATGGAAGGGAGCATAGATCAAAGATATTGACTTGGAGTATTTTTTAACCTGTGTTCATACACATTATGCTAGCATAATGTCTCAAGAATAGTATAAACAAAACTTCACAAAGCTGAGGACTGCAACCCTGAGTCCGTATTCACCGAGGTGAATATATATTCTTTGTCAGAATACATTCTTTGTCAGAATTGTATGTAATAGTCCTCCCAAGGAGATGAGAGGTGTCATTTATCCTTACAGCAACCCTGTGAATAAAATTACCCAGAGAGTGACATACACAAGAACATCTGGCAAGCTTCGAGACTGTGCAGGGATTTGAAATTCAAATCTGCCCAGTCTAGTGGTTTTTTCACTGCACTCCTAGATGAAATTTATATAAAACTTGTATGAGTACAATGAATGCCATCCCAGGCTATCAGTGGATAAAAACTAAGTTGCTCATGCTGAGTTTGGCTGAGCTCCATATTTGCTGACAAGGAACTCCATTTAAAGTTAGCTTTGCTAATAACCTTGCATGCATAGAAATGTAATATTTCCTGTGTGCTTTGTGTCATTTTGCTCTTATTTCTGTAACTGCATTCCAGCCTGGAACAATTAGATAACCAGAAAACACAACAGAAATAAAACAAATAAGCAGAAGAGTGTGTATGTGCATGTTTGAGGGAGCAAGAGAGCTGTTCTTTCTTTGATCAAAATGCCTGTTTTTTCTTAATACAAAAATCTTGGAGGTTGGTGCTGATTTTCCAGTGGGGCAGTACATTCTCATCAGTAACACATTTTTAAAATATTTTTCAAGTTTCAAAAACTGTAAAAAATGATACATTATTGTGTGAGTGAACAGATAGCTTTGCATCATTTGATACACACATTTCTATTTTTCATCTGGAAAAAAGTCCAAAAATATTTTCCAGAAAAGGTCCTGAGAAGGCAGAAGTAGTTTCAGTGATGTTACTGCTAACGTTAATATGTGCATCCAGATGTTGATGGCACAGTTGTTAAATTGACAATCAGCCCTCTTCCAAAAGATGTGTGTGTCAGGTTTTAAGATAAATAGCTGAAAACCTGAAGAAACTATATGATTTTGCCCTGCAGAACAAGCCAGGCACCTTGATGTGCCAATATTCACTACTTGATTGACCCCACTTCAGCAAGAGTAGCTAAACAGTAAGAGTAGCTTTTTCTGGCGTAGGAATTTGTCTCCCATATTCTTTCTCAAATTTGTTTGGAATGAAAAACTGCATAGTGAAGCTCTGTCTTTTTGGTAATGGACTGTTAGCATGTTGCGTGTACACATAGGTCTCGTGTAATTCCTTGGCTTTTCTTGGTAACTGAATGTAATCATTTGTCTGTTCAGAGCCTACAGTACAACAAATATGTACAATCAAGGGACTTTGAATTGCTTGAACTTCTTAAAATGTTCTAGTTTTGTGCTGTTTTAGGATATGGCTTATTCATCTCTACTTACTCTGTAGGCTTCATTCTCTAGAGTATTACCTCAGTCCCTCCTTCTCTTTCTTTCTGGAACACTTGATTAAGGGTGGTGAATGTTGATCTATAAGTTGCTGGTCCTGTACTTTAGCAGAAAACTGGGACAAATGATCTGTGGTTTCTTTTTATATCAGAGATTTCTTGTGGTATGAAATCTACGTAATTGATGTTCAGCGTCTAACCAGAAAATACCATGCTGGCTAAGAACAATGCCTGCAAAATACTTTCCTTTGCATGCAGAAGGTGATTCTTCTGACTTCATCTGCAATTTTCATGAGGGTAGCATTTTCTTGTGGCATATTTTGCTTTCAGGAAACAATGGCGGGGGAAGACTGCAGTTTCAATTATTTTGGTATATAAAATTCAGTCTCCCTTTTAGTCTTCCAAAATAATCCTGAATAATTCTTTAAAAAGAAATAAAAGAAAGGCAGTATGCTCTGGAGTATAGCTATATTCCACTGCCTGCTACCTGCCAGGTTAGCCTAATTAGTGAACTAAACTTTTTATTCTATTTATTTAGAATTCTTTGGCATGCAGGGCATGAATTTTGATTTCTAACTCTCTCTCTCCTCCTGCTGGGTGTTTGCTGCTGCTGCTGGAAACTACATCCACCCCCCCAAATTCAGTTCTTATAGTCATGGCTTTCTGTTTGGGGGGAAAAAAACACCTTGTCTTGGAGACAGAGTTGTGATCTGTCTATTTCAAGAGACAGCATTTGTCCAGCAGTATTGTTGTTTGTATACTAATATAACAATTTCAATGGAAGCCAAATTATTTTCTGTCATGAGAGTGCTCAGTTTGTTGCTGGCAAGTTTTTGTATAGAAGCATTTTGGAGGTACTGAGAGCCATTTTGGAGGTGGGGTGGAAAGGGCTAAGAGAGATTATGGACATATAAAATGGAACTTATTTCTTCTTGTCTTATTCTCTCTGCCCAGCTGTATATAGTAAGTTAGCAGTACGTGTCTCTTCTTATTCTTATGAAAGTAGACTTTGTTCTCTTGGAGACTGCTAATCATGCCCCATGGGGGTGTAATCAGTTATAAGGTATTTAATACATGCAGGCAGGAACAGGCTGCCTGGCCAGGCTGGCAGATTGCAACACTACAATTATAAAGGGCCCCTTTCCCCTGCTCTGCCCGCCCACCAGTGGCAGGATGAGGGCTATGCCCTGAAATACTGTAAAATATACAAAGAATATGTGTGGGCGGGAGCTGGTAAGCTGCAGAGGCACCTCCTATGCCTGCCTGCTTGCTGCTCTCCTGGTTATCTGAATGCTGGGAGAATTGCAGCCTCCACAGACAGTGCTGCTGCAGACTCTCAAGGAATCTGAGAGCAGCTGGAGAGGGGGTGGGTTGCTGGTAGAAAGACTTCCTCTTTTTTTTTTCTTGTGTGAAGCCAAAGAGCTCTTCTTCATGGGCATGTGCTTGGAGATGAGGAAAACACATTTTAATGTAATTCTGGAGAGTGGGACATATGGAGAATGGGAATGTTACATATTTCTCACGTAAGGTGCAGCTAAGACCACCTGGCAGTCAATCTTAACTTTCTGCTGTCAGCCTTGGTACAAGTAGGATGGGGTCACTTTCAGATTTATAGCGGACGGTTTCTCCTTGAGTGTTAGAAAATCTTGTACCATTTTTCAGGTGTACTCTTTCTCCCTGATTCTTGATGTTTCATGTGGAGGCAAAGAATGTGTGGTTATTGAAGTGTGATAAACAGTTCTAGCATAACAGTGTAGCAAGCAAGGTCTGAACTATTTGTTTTTATCTTATGATAGCCCATGGTCCAGCATGCTTCTCAGTTTCTGGTACTGACGTTCTGATTTGAGCCTGCTGTTTTAAATAGAAGGAAAATGAATTTTCTTGGTGGGACCATTTTAAGCTAGTCCTGGATGTGACTGCATTGCTTTTGGATTTTTATTTTCAGTTTGAAACCAGCAAGAATGTCTGAATGTATGTCGGGTAATTAAGAGGGAAGACCTGATGTTCAGCTTGTCCTGGGCTTGTCAGGGATGCTGTCAGCAGTTCTTCTTGACATAAAGGTTGTCCTGTTTCTGTTTTTTAATTGTATATTATTAGAGTAGACTATTCATATTAGTCCTGTATACTACCAACAGTTGCTTGTTCTGGGCAAAAACCAGTACCCATTTATTTTTGATGTTGCCATAGGATTACTGGTTTGTATTATCCACTTTTCTTATTGTTGATATATATGATCATTCATAGCAGTGTGTATAAAAACTGCAAATGGATTTATAGTCATATTGCTTGTTTTCACAGCATCTCTGTAATGAGAGACATTGGTAGTATTTCACTTACAAGTGGGCAGTTGAGGCTAAGCTCTAGTACAGTCAAGATGGTTCTGTTGTGGTTAGGATTTGAACTTCTCAGTTTGCAATAGTTGCTTGATGGGAGGACATATCTCAGATTCTCAGAATATATTGTTACTTTAGCTGAAAAGAAGCCAAATAAGAGAACTTACCTAGAAATTCTGTCTGTGTATGTGTGTATGCATGCACATGTGGTATGCGTAACTCCATCTGATATGGGATGATTTTGAAGAAAAAGGTCCCTTGAATGAAACTTTACTAAGCACTTGAAACATTTGCATTGATTTCTTAAGACTACCTTATGGTGTTGCGTAGAGGTAGCTGTACGAGATGACAGAGCAAGAATCAGATCAGTCTTTGCTCATTTTGGGTAGTATATCTGTGTGAGAGGGTTGGTGGTAGAGTTGAGAACAGAAGGATATCTAAGGTAGGTTTGACAACCTGGTGGAAAAAGTTCTGCAGTTCTTTAGAACCAAATATTAAAGCAAAGGTGAAAATGGTGTGGTCCTCTAGATGTTGGTGGACTTCAGCTCCCAGCATTCCTCATCATTGAGTATGCTGGGACTTCATACGCCCAACAACATCTGGAGAGCTGCGTGATTTCATAGGTCCCGTACATTAAAAGGGCAATTGCGTGACTGTTGGTGGCTTATGTAGAACAGGACCTTCTAACTTCTTTTGTTAACTGAGATTTATAAAGTTTGCAAGCCAAGTTTTAAGCAAAAGATTGTGAGAAGTGATACCTGTTCTTAGTTCAAAATAGTCTGCTGCTATCCAACCGGCTGTTATGTTTTTGTGTATCCAAAGATTGCCTTATTTCTTGTTAATACTCTCATCTCATCCTACTTCTGTTGCTGCAGGGGACATGTTTGTGGCTCTAATATTCTCCATCTGGGTTCATGGCTGAGGCAGTAGTGGAGGTCTGTATCTGGCAGTTATGAAGGCAAAATGGGGGACACGTGGGCTTGGCTGCTTGTTTTTGTTCTCTGCATTGTGTGGAATGCAGTGTGTTTGCCTTTCTTGGTCTGTGGTTTCAGCCTGCATTCCTGTGTGTAAAGTCAGCATGGCGGCAGGCGGCGTGCTGTTCATGCCCTCTAGCTACGTGCTTTCAGCTCCACATCAAAGATGTGTTTAGTGTGTAGCTTGTGCCTTTCCTGGCCACACCTGGTGGCCTGCAGGCACGCAAGTAGGCAGGGCCTGGGCTGTGTTTGCAGACACTGTTGAAGGTTCAGACTTCTCACTTGAGGAAGCAGTCAAATTCATGGTAACTAAGGAACTCAACAGGGAGAGGCAGTCATTCTAGGGACCTATTCAATCAACAATATGATTTAAATGCCTACAGCTCAATAGCTGTTGCCTCTTTTCCTCAAATGGGGTAGCTTGTGCTTAATTTTTCTACGAAAGGTCAATTGAGGTGGGTTCATTCTTGCACTCTGCACACTATTGGCTGGATGCCTACTAAATGCTTACTTGCTCAAATAGATCAAATTTTACCCTCTGAGGACTATATCTGAAATCAGATTATGTCCAAACCCTAATTTGCACATCAGGAGAAATACTTCTGATTACTTTGATCCAAAATGGTGGAGGGTTAAGCCTTTGCTAGTTCCTGCCTAGTTTCTAGGCAGTAGAGATGGCTCATATGCAGTCCACGAGGCTGTAAACTGGCTTGGCTTGCTTTCTTCACTACCACATGATGTTTTCCTCATGTGTTTTGGTATTGGTTAAATGTTATTATATTAAATGAAAATGGTTTAATACATCCAAAATACATTAAACATCGAAAGTGCTGCCCTTCTTTGAGATATGTCTCTCTGTCTGTGCAACTGAGTAAAGAATAGCTGTTTTTCCCTGGGATGCCTTAAAAGTACCCTTGAGGTCAGATGTTTCCATGTAAGGAGGAATGTTTTTTTTCCTTCCGCCTCTTCTTACATCTACAGGTTGAGCTTCTTTGCTTTCCCTTTTCTTTCAGGACATTTCTTTGTTTGCCTAAAATGTATACATATTTTTAAACGGTGGTCACTGAATTTTTGTAAACTCTCTCCCAATAAGACAGGGCCCTTAGGCAACAGTATAATAAAATTTACATAGTCTGTAAAACTCTGTCAGGATCAGTCAGTATTTACAGTGAGCTTTTGAGTTCTTGAGTTTTAATGTGAGCTTTTGAGTTTTAATCATAGGGTTGGTGGGGAATATAGGACTTGTTGAAGAACCATTTACCTAGTATGGTGTTGGAAGCACTTAAATGATTTATGAAGCAGTGTCACGTACTTTTCCAAAGCTGTGTGTGGGATGCCCTAGAGTAATGCCTAAAGGAAAGGGGTTGTTGTCCTGAGGCTATCTTACATTGTTGGTGTAAAGATTCTACACAAGAATTGCAGGGCTGAATAGCCATGTTCTTCTGTTGTAATAGATCTAACTTGTTCTGACCTGTGTGACCTGATCATGCAGAGAGTCTGTGTGGCAGTGGCTTTTTTTAAACAGACTTACTAATAATGGAAAGCTGGGAGCTTGATTTTTTTTCTTTAAAAAAATTTGAGAATCCCTACAAGATTAGTTTTGGCTTGACCTGAAGCTCCCTCTGCTGGAACAACTGGAGTATGACAAATTTGCTCCATAACAAATACATACAGGTTGTAGAGCCAAACTGTATGGTTTCTTCTAGTCTCCAACTCTTAGTGAATACCTCAAAAGCTGATTTTTTGATTTTAAAAAGGTGGAAAAAAAGACAACTACCTGCAGTGTGTTTAATACAAAACTGACTTGGATTGTTAAAGATCTCTTCACAAGTCCCAGGAAAAATTGTGTGTTATAATTTCTGGTTTTGTTAGTTTAAAGTGCTACAAAAGAAAATAGCTGACATGTGTTAAATTTCTTGCACCTGGGCATGAGAAGAAAATCTCTTGGAATTTTCTGAATTGCTGCTCGGTCACTTATGAGTTTGCTTACATAGATTATAGACCTCTATTCTTCTTTCCAGACTATGAATTCCTTTTCTGCAGACTAAATATTGGTCAGAATGCAGTACCCTTCTATGTAAGACCCACTAGAGTCAAGGAGGCTTAAGCCTACCTAACTCTAAGCTGGATTGTGTTCTCTTTGAGTTAGGATGTTGACATATGTTGGAGGAAAATATTTCAAAAGCTGAGAGCTAAATTATATCTCGTGTAGTGTTTTACTGTAAACATTTGAGAGTTGAAAGTACTGGTTGAGACTTTTAATACAACACTCAAATTGGTAATAAGTAGTTAACTATCTTCATTGTAAAAATGGATCCTAGGAAACCCAATCCATCAATTCCCATTAATTTCCTCTGCATCCTGAAGATTTTAATTGTTTTTTCTGTTACAGATTCATTTTGGAATTTCTTTCTGCTAAGGTTAGTTCTTGGGAGGAAAGTCAGTTTTTGGAGTGTCTCCAAGAACTATCTAGTCAGTATGACTACTGGTTAAGGGGTTCTGGGATATGAAATACATTTTTTCCTAAACTCTGCTTGAAATAAAGTCTCATGATAAGGTCCTGATATCTTTGTTCATTGAGCCTACTGAGAAAAATCCCCTTCTGAACTTATTTGAGAAAGCATTAACCGTGCTTTTCTCCTCTTCTCCAAGGGGTGTGGTGTTCTTTGCACAAACCAGTTCCCAATAGTCTCCATCTTTAATGTTCTTGACTCTTGAGAAAGAGAGTAAGGAACTGGTCAGTAAGTGAAGAGATATAGGGTAGCCAGTGAGCAAGAAAGCTTTTAGTCTTTTATTTGTTTACTATTTCTGCTCCCCATGATTGAAGCCACTGCCATCAGCAGGACAAGGTTAGGCCTGGATACTTAAACCTGATTGTATCTATTTATCTAGCTAACACATTATAAACCCCTTAGAGAGCACTTAGCTGATAAGCAGTATAGAAATGCCCATGGTATCTCTTAACTCAAGACTGGGCAAGTGCCTTTAAGCTTAGAGATGGGTAAAATGTAGCCTTTCAGATGTTGGGTTGCAACTAATATCTTTCCTCACCATTGGTTATGCTGGTTAGGTCTTACACGAGTAACACAGGCATCTGGAGGGCTGTAATTTGCTCACCTCTGCCTTAAGTGTACGTCACCTGCAGTCTTAGAGCAGCCTTTGGTGCCAGCCCAGAATGGGCTAAGAAAATCTTATGAAATTCATGGGGTTGCTGTAAGTTGACAGATGACATGAAGGCACATACAAGACACATGTTTTGGCTTGATGGTAGATACGCACACACTGGCATTAGGAAAGATATTCATTTGATTTCACATTTCCATATGGAAATACCAGTTTTGCACTCCTTTAAGATTGCCGGCAAAACAGGCTGCATTCTGCTTTGGCAATCTATATATCTGCAAAACTTGCAATATATTCTGGAGGGGAAAATATATTCCCCTTGATATCTATAATGTGGACACAGGACTATCTCACTGGGAAGCTAAGATGCACAAGGAGAATGATATATTTTTTCATACCCGTTGTAGAAGTACTTTTAGTGTAGAGCTAAAACTGCTAGGTGAAAACTGCTCGGTGAAGAACAGGTCCTTCCCTATTTGCACCCCCATGTAGTTTGTTTGCTTTGTCTCACAGAATTATACATATACACATACGCACACATATATACATACATATATACGCACACAGAATACGTATTATGTTAGAGAGTTTTCAGATGTGATCTCTTGTGCCCAAAGTCTGAGGAGAGTTAATCCAGTCTCCTTCATCAAGATTCTTCTACTCTGTTCCCACTTTATTCAGCTGAATGTTTACAGATTGTGTTATACAGAACAGGTGTTGGAAACTGGCCATTAGATGCTTGTACCTTGACTGCAATGAAATATGAAAATATTTTTAGATACACATTTTTTAAAAGTAAATTGTTGTTGTTGTGTGCCTTCAAGTTGTTTCTCACTTACAGCAGCCCTAAGAAAAATCTAGCATGACGTTTTCTTGGCAAGACTTTTTCAGAGGGAGTTTGCCTTTGCTTTCCTCTGAGTCTGAAGGAGTATGATTTGTCCATGGTCACCAAGTGAGTTTCCATGACTGAGTGGAGATTGGAATGCTGATGTCCAGAGTCACAGTCCAGTGCTCAAACCACTACACCATGCTGTTCCTCCAAACAGTGAATACACCTTGATATTATGGTTGATACCTCCAAACAGATATCAGACTGTCTAGATTACTTTCTCAAGCAAACAGTTTGTTTTCTCTGTTTGTACATACAATCTTGTATGATCAAAGCTTGATATTTGCCTTTTCCTTGATCAGTAGATGGTAACCTTTAAGAGCAAAGTAAAAATGAGGAATATTTCTGTTCCGTTTCACTTTGCCATTCTTAGTCCAGTGAAAGTGACAGCATGCAGACTGTTGACTGCAGCTATATGGGCTAGTATCAGAGAAATACCAAATAATGAAGACTGTGTTTCTTCCTTTTCATTCTTTCAACTTTGTAGAAATAATTTGTTATAGTGCCAGGATCCTGAAAGATAAATGCAGGAAAAATTGAATTTGTTGAGTCCTACTTGATACTATTCTATACCAAAATAACTTTAAGAGACAGAATTTGCTCACCAAACCCTGCAAAGTAGTTGACTTGTTTCAGCTTCTCTCTGTATTTTAGCATCATAAAAGTAATTGCCTGTAGTTCTTATGAACCTGATATCCGCCAGCCTGCTGCTTTGTTAGGTGTGTTTTTGTATGCTGAAGTGGGTACTATAAATTTAAGGAAACCGAGTTGTTCCTCTCTGAACTGCCCATATTTCTATTTGGTAAGCTCTTTTAAGAATAACAAAGATCATCCAAAGATTGCCCCTGTTTCTTTAAAAGCTGACTACCCAAATCTTTAACTTCCTGTTGCAACCTGTTTTTTTACCCAGCTGTGCAGCAACATGATGAATCTGTTTGTGATGGTTGGAACAGGGAGAGTCTGTAGTTGATTATGTTTACAAAAGGCTTTAGAATGGGAGGTGCTGAAAGGGAGGTGAAAATTTAAGGCAATAATTTTCAGTGCAGTAAGATAAAACATGATTTAAAGGTAAACAGTGATGGTACATATGAGTTGAAAATAGAGCTGTTTTGAGCAGCATTGAAATGTGAGCACTTCTGAAAATATTTCCCTGGATTAGTTTCTTTGGAATAGTAAGAGCTATTCTGAATGGGTTCCTTCCCCAAGCTTTTAAATGTCAGGCTTAATACCCAAATCTGCCAAGGATTCCACTAATGGTTAACTGTGGCAAAATAAATTATTTTAAGAAGGGCTTGTTGCTAACCCTCTCTGTGCTGATTAACTGTCTTTCTTTTACTCATCACTGTGTGACTTTGGACTAAGGAAGATCTGTAGTTAAGTTTTATTTGTGCTAGAATCTGAAATTTGATTAACTCCTTTTTTTTTAAATCTTATAAGAGCAAGCTGTGGCTCTGCACTGATGGCTAATGAATCAGGGTAGTAGAGGAGCTTTGAAATGTTGAGAGGGCTGCATATGATAACATAACACTGTGACTTGGGGGATCCTGGGACTGGACCGATCTAGGCAGTAACTTAAGGAATGGAGAGAGAACTTAAATATCCATAGATAATAGTTTCCTTATATATAATAGAGGTAATGTTAAAATCACAGATGCAAATGGTGAGACCCAAAGCTTCCATAAAGCTTACTTGAAGGGGCTGTACTATTTTCAAGTTTTCTGTGGTTGTCCTTTGATAAGATTATTTCCTAAAACCAACTAGAACCAAACTTCTGATTCTGTGCTCTGTGTGATGGAAAAGGTTGTGTACTTTTAATAAACTAAGAGATATTCTTCAGCTGGGGAATCTGTCTGTTTCACTGCAGATTAAGTTGTTCTTTTGTAACTGTTATAACTGGAGCTTCAAAAGTGACTTTTTTAAAAAAATTAGTTGCAGTTACAGTTTCAGTCCACCCCCAAGCTATAGTTGCCTCTATGGTTATTTTTTAAAAGCAACTTTGCTTTTTTGATTCTCAAAATAGACTAGTTGTTTTTTTAAAAAAATGTGAATGCTACAAGGCATGAAACACATTTTCCTCCTATCTGCCTCATCATCATTGGGTCACTCTTAACAGAACATGAGGCTGTAGCAGAAATCACAATGTGAACCATGTATTAGTCCTCTTCTTACCATTTAGTGAGGCCATCTCACATAATTATAAAAGTTTAAAAGTTACAGTTATTCCATAGATTGAAGTTAATCCTTAAATGCTAGTGCAGTACAGTTATAGTTCGTTATTTGAAAAATAACTACTACTAAGCCACTACTTATTTGTAGCTAGTTTTTGCCATGCTCCTTCCATGATCAGCTAAGAGAGTAGAATAATGAACATATCTGTGCAATGCACAGAAATCTTCTACCCTAATGCAAATACTTATCAAGACACAGGATGGTCCATAAACACTTTCCCCCAGATTTGGACTATCAAAGCTTTAGGCTTTCCTTAAATCTTTGAACTTTAAAGGGGTTATTTCAAAGACCATTCTTCTGTTTTGTTGAATTGTGGCTTAATGCTCAAGTTTACTTCATTATAGAAAATCTGTGTTCACTGTTGATTGTATTCTGGCATATGACTGTGGTTTTCTTTATGTGTTTTCATGTGTCATGCTGATTAATAATTTACAAAAAGTTTCCTTTCTCAGGTTTCAGAAGTCATTGGCCAGATGCTGTCAGATGCAACCAGGAAACTTCAGAGTCAAGAGGAGAGACATGTTTGGCCAGAACATCACTTTGGGTCTGTAAATCCCTTATTTTATAGGATAATAATTTTGGAGATGCTCTTGATATTTCCAAGGGTTTTACAATGATACTGTGAAAACTGTTTTTCTGAAACAAGAGGAGGGTATTTTGCGTTCTTGCTATATTTGGCTATCAATGGAAGTTTCTTCCTACTACCTGTGTGTGTAGCCTTTTTCCCCAGTCATTTCATCACCTAAACTATGTAAACACAAAAGTTGGTTGTATTTGGTGAGTGAGTGTGTCAATCATTTGAGTCAACTTTATATCTCATGGAATGACTAGGATTTTGATAGATACTTTATCCATTCTAGCAGGATAAATTTCTCAAGTGTTACTTAAATTCCATCATTTTCCATGAACAGACCATCTTAGTTGGTCTTTCTCCTCTGTGGAAGAAAAAAGACACTGCAGGAAGTATTTTGATCCCAGCTGTTGTTTTCATGCTTGGTTATCTTTCCAGAAGAGCTAGAAACTTAGGAAATGGCAAGATTCTAAGGATGGTGGACTCTGCACCAAATGACAGTAATCCATGCTCACCTGGTGCTTACATAGAATTATAGAATGTGCCTGAAAGTCTGTTTCTTCCATAATATTGGTAGGAGCTGTGCTGAGTTAGCCTGTGTCCTGGGACTTGTTTGATTATCTTGGTAATGTGTAGATCTAACTATTGCTCTGCAGTCTACGAGCAGAGTAGCTATGTTATTGTGCGCTTGTTTGTTCTGTACTAGTTGAGGCCCGAAGAAAACACTATAGTAAGGAAAGTGGCCAAGGAGCTTGTTGGGGCAAAGCCAATACCAGGGCATCTCAAAGGCTTGTTTCAGCAGCTCCCTAGCCCAGCACAAGCCCTGTTGACTTCCTGTTCCATTATCTTTGTTTATGGCTCTCCCTTAGGGCTTTTGTACACTCAAGATACCATCTATCTCCAAAGATGGATGTTGTTGGTAGGGGTGAGTATTTGGAGGGCCAGGGAAGCCTTCAGCAAAGCATCCTACCAGATTGCCTGTTTAAGTTGATGTGAACCAGAATTCCTTTTGTGAACCATTGATGTGTCTTCCTATTCATTGTGCTTTGACCCTTCATGAAGTCGGATTACAATTATCCCATATAGTTGCCTGTATAGCATTGGATCACTTATGGTGAGAGCTGGATGTGAGAGAAAAATTTGTATAGTGAAGTAGTTATAGGGGTTTCCATTTAAGAATATAAAAAGCTACCACTAATTTTAAAACAATTGGGAAGGATTTTTCACCTCCTCTGTTACCTAAAAATTCATCTTGCAGAAATGGTAGACTACAGGGTCTGTTTCATGAAAATAGATCAGTGTTTGAACTTGGTTTTCTGGTGAAATAGTGATTAGTGCAATAAAACTGGTTCTGAAATTTAAATGATCAGTAGTGCCCTTTAACATAAAAGGGAGAATAGTTCTACCAGAGTATTTCCTAGAGACAGGGCTGAACGAATAGTGCCCCCCAGTACTTCTGGAGTACATTTCCTTGTTGTGGTCTCTGTGCCTCCCACAAATGGGTTTGCAACTGTGCAGAGCAGCTAACTAGAATCTTTCAGGTGGCTCAGACTTTTGGTAGTAACCCAAGTGCCTGTCTTTTAAGTGGTCACATTTGGTGTTATAGATTCAGTTCTTCATTGTCTGCCTCAATAGCGGTATTCTTTGAATACTCCTCTAGTCTTCTGTTCATCTAACTTTCTTTTCACCCAAAGACTAACGGCCTGTTGTGTTCTCTTCTGGATATGTGTAGTTTGCAGCTGGAAGGTCTCTTTCTCTGATAACCATAATAAGTACTTACTCTGCTTAGATAAGGCCAATAAGGTTCAAGTGTGCAGAACGTGCTGAAGCTTTCCTGCACAGACACGTTCAAAACAGGGCAGAAGACTTACATTGCTTCTGCTAGAACAGCTATTCAGGGAGTCCCAACTACTATGCCCATGTTGACAGCAATGATTTGCAAATCCCTTGGAGTCCTCACAAATATATTAAGTGCACAGGATGGCTCCAACCATGATGCTATGACCTCTATATCATTGGTAGCTCTGATATCAATGATTTTTGGTACTGAGTAAACCTCTACCTTGTAGCCTTGTGACTGGCCCTGTAAGTTCAAGTGGATGGACTTGAGGGTGCCTCTCAGAATAAGAAAAAGAGGCAGAAGAATACTGTAACCCTGACAGAGGAAGCTCAAATACACTTGCCACTGACAATTTCAGGCAGAGCTGTCAACAAAGTTTTGGGACCCCAGCTCTTGTTGCAACACATTATCACTTTACCAGATGAACAGACTGATCTCCAAGGGGGAAGTCTGCAAAGACTTTGCTCAGTATGCCAACAATGTGTTCACTCTCCATTACTCTCCACCTCAAGCCCTGAAGTGCCTCAGCAATCCCCACCTCATGAGTGGTACTATGAACACCACTATCATGCCCGATACTGCTCCAGGTGCTTGATTCTGGCAGAATGGTACAGCTTACCTTCCAGTTGTCACCTGGAAACCCTGAAATGGGATGCTTATCATAGCCATAACCATCTCTCAGTATCACCCTGGGCTAGAGATCACTTACATGGCTACTGCAACCACCAGACATACTCACCAGATTCCAGATCTCCTTCATTCAGAGACAATCAGTATCAGTATTGCTATATTCACTGTGTTAGAATCATAGAATCATAGAAATGTAGAGTTGGAAGAGACCACAGGGACCATCCAGTCCAACCCCCTGCCCTGCAGGAACACCCTCAAGCACTCCCGACAGATGGCCATCCAGCCTCTGCTTAAAAACCTCCAAAGAAGGAGACTCCTCTACACTTCGAGGCAGCACATTCCACTGCTGGACAGCCCTGACTGTCAGGAAGTTCTTCCTGAGGTTCCGGTGGAATCTCCTTTCCTGCAGCTTGAATCCATTACTCCTTGTCTTGGTCTCTGGAGCAGCAGAAAACAAGCCTACTCCCTCCTCTATATGGCATCCCTTCAGATATGTAAACATGGCTATCATGTCCCCTCTTAACCTTCTTTTCTGCAGACTAAACATACCCAGCTCTCTAAGTCTATCCTCATAGGGCATGGCTTCCAGGCCCCTCACCATTTTGGTTGCCCTCCTCTGGACTTGTTCCAGCTTGACCATGTCCTTCTTGAATTGGGGTGCCCAGAACTGGACACAGTATTCAAGATGAGGTCTAACCAAAGCAGAGTAGAGTGGTACCAGTACCTCCCTCGATCTAGACACCATACTCCTGTTGATGCAGCTGAGAATTGCATTGGCTTTCTTGGCTGCCGCATCACACTGCTGACTCGTGTTCAGCTTGTAGTCTATTAAGACTCCTAGATCCCTTTCACACGTACTGCTATCCAGCCACGTGTCACCCATCCTATATTTCTGTATTCCATTTTTTCTACCTAAGTGTAGGACCTTACACTTCTCTTTGTTGAATTTCATTTTGTTAGCCTTGGCCCAGCTCTCCAGTGTGTCCAGGTCATTTTGAATTTTGATCCTGTCCTCTGGCGTATTAGCAACCCCTCCCAATTTGGTGTCATCTGCAAATTTGATGAGCATGCCCTCTATCCAAGTCGTTGATAAAGATATTGAACAGCACTGGGCCCGGGACAGAACCCTGTGGCACCCCGCTAGTCACTTCTCTCCAGGATGAAAACCAGCCATTGGTGAGCACCCTTTGGGAACAGTCAGTCAACCAGTTACAGATCCACCTGACAGTAGTAGCCCTGTCCAGCCCACATTTTACTAGCTTCTTTGCAAGAATGTCATGGGGAACTTTGTCAAAGGCCTTACTGAAATCAAGATATGCTACATCCACAGCATTCCCTTCATCTATCAAGCTAGTAACTCTATCATAAAAAGAGATAAGATTAGTCTGACATGACTTATTTTTGAGAAATCCATGTTGATTTCTCGTGATTACTGCATTGCTTTCTAAGTGATTAGAAACTGACTGGTTAATGATCTGCTCCAGGATCTTTCCGAGTACTGATGTCAGACTGACTGGGTGATAATTATTTGGGTCCTCTTTTTTTCCCTTCTTGAAGATGGGGACAACATTTGCCCTCTTCCAGTCTGCTGGAACTTCTCCTGTCCTCCAAGATTTCTCAAAGATTATAGCAAGCGGTTACGAAACGACCTCTGCCAGTTCTTTTAATATCCTAGGATGCAATTTATCTGGCCCTGGAGACTTGAATTCATCCAGTGTGGCCAGGTATTCCTGTACCACCTCTCTACCTATTATGTGCCTCAGTTCCCCAGCTTCCTCACCTGCTCCCCAACCGCCAGGTTGAGTACTTGTATCCTTCTGGGAAAAAACTGAGGCAAAGAAGGTGTTAAGTAGTTCTTCCTTTTCTCTTCCCCCTATTAGTAATTCGCCATCTTCTCTACGCAGCGACCCTATCGTCTCCTTCTTTTTCCTTTTGCTGCGGACATATTTAAAAAAGCCCTTTTTATCGTTTTTAATGTCTCTGGCCAGCCTAAGTTCATTCTGTGCTTTAGCCTTTCTGACCTTCTCCTTATATCTCCTGGCTACTTGCTTGAATTCTTCTTTGGTGGTTTCCTCCTTCTTCCATTTCCTGTACATGTTTCTCTTAACACTTAGCTCAGCTGAGTCAACTATTCTGGTTTCTTCAGATGCCTTCCATTTTTCCTCCTTATTGGCGCAGTTTTAGACTGTGCCTTCAGTATCTCCCTTTTAAGAAATTCCCATGCCTCGCGAACTCCTTTCTCTTTCACTATTCTTGACCACGGAATTTCAGCCAGCAGCTCCTTAAGTTTACAGAAGTCCGCTTTTTTAAAATCTATGATGAGCGTCTGGCTACACTTATCTTCTCCTTCCCACTGAATGCCAAATTCCAGTAGGGCATGGTCACTCCATCCTAAAAGATCCAACCACTTCTACCTCATTCACAAGGTCATCCCTGTTGGTCAGGATCAGATCTAGAATATTTGATCCCCTTGTCGCCTCTTCCACCTTCTGGACCATGAAATTGTCTGCAAGACAAGCAAGAAACTTGCTGGACCTTACTGTCTTGGCAGAGTTTGACTGCCCACATATATCTGGGTAATTGAAATCTCCCATTATTATTGTATCTCTCCTTTTTGAATGTGCAGTCACTTGGTTGAGGAAGGCGTCAACAAAGTCCTCAGTCTGGGTTGGAGTTCTGTAGTAAACCCCCACCAGAATATCCCTATTGTTTCTCACTCCCTTAATTCTTACCCAGATGCTCGCGACCTGGCTTTCTGGGTTTAAGTCATGGATCTCTTCACAGATGAAAACATTCCTGACATACAAGGCTACTCCTCCTCCTTTCTTGTTTGGTCTATTTCTACAAAATAGGCTATAACCCTTTAGTCCTACATTCCAATCATGAGATTCATCCCACCAGGTCTCAGTGATGCCTATCAAATCGTATTTATTTTGTTGTACTAGGAGTTCAAGTTCATCTTGCTTGTTTCCCATACTCCGTAGGCATTAGTGTAGAGACACTTAAGTCCCCGGGCCCTTCCTGCAAGTCTTGTACTACAGTTTCTACCCCTCCCTCAATTGGACGCTTGTACTACTTGGCCAATATCATTTTGGCCTTTTCCCCCTGCACTCGCCGAGTCTTTGCCTTTAATAATATTGTCTCCCTCCCCAGCAGAATTTAGTTTAAAGACCTCTTAATCCTCCTTGCGAGATTGTTTGCAAAAACATTCCTGCCAAGTTTTGTGAGGTGTTGATAAGGAAGGGTCTCCAGGTGCATTATACTGCAGACACTTGCCCTGACGCTACTGCCAACCATGCTACCTCTTATAGACATTTCCATGAACACTCAGTATCTGCTGTGATAAGAAGCCCAGTTCAGCAACTCCCTTGAGTTACATCTGTGGTTACTGAACAACCTCTGATTGCTGCTTTGGTCCTGTATACCGCCCTCTCTCTGCTGCTAGCATACATACAGAGGACCTCAAAGATCCCAGATGCAGCAATCAGATCCCTTATCACCCCTCTATACTCCCCACAGAATCAACAGTACCAATCTCCACTGCTCCACCAGTGCTGGCAACAGTTTCTGCCATGCCAACACTGGTGCTGACAGAATCTGTAGTACCACTCCCATTCCATATACACAACAAACCTCAGAGACTGACTCTGCTTCTATCCCGTCATTGTCCTGTGTTGCCAACATCACATCTTCCATTCCAGATGCTCTACTAGATGATCCAACATATGCGTCTCATCAGAGAGCTGCAGGACCCATTCAGACTTACTCATCGGATTGGCCAAATACCTACAGATCACTTACAAGTAGGAAGTGCCTCAAGCAAATGATTCAGTTTTCTTTGTTATCCACTCCAGTCAGTATAGCAGCTGTTTTACATTCCTGTCTCCTCTTCTTACATTGATCAAAGCCATATGGAGTAAACCAGCTTCCCCACAGGTGTCCTTGTTCATGATGGAAAATCTGTTGAGAGTGCAGGATGAGAACCTGGAGTTCCTTTTCTAGCACCCAAAGGCTAACTCAGAGATTGTTGTGTACACCACCAGCAAAAAGTCATCATCTGTCCCTGCAGACAAGGAAGGCAGAAACTTTGACAATGTGGGATACATTGTCACTGTCTCTATTCTTCTGCTCAGAAGTGGTGAATCAACAGGCCTACCAGATGTTTCTGTGAGGCAAAGTAACTGGTCTTATGGATCATCTATTACAGGACAAGAAGGACATTGCCAGGATGTTCTTTGCTGAAGTAGACAATTTGGCCTGGGTGCAGATTAGCACCACCAGACAAATGGCCAAGTGTACGTCCATTGTTCTACAAAGGTACTCTTGGTCTTGACAGACCAGTTTGATGAGTAATATCAAAGGGAAGATTGAGGACATCCTGTTCAACAGCCTTAGATTTTAATTCCAAGAGTGACAATCCCTCACTGCCTCATCTGCTCATCCAGATCATCCCCAGCACTCATTGAAGAAATGCAAAAACTGCTGGCGAAATCAGAGTCCACCATCTTGAAGAATGGAGTGCTGGGTTTTATTCCTGGTGTATTCCTATGCCGAAGAAAGATAGGAGACTTCACCTGATTCTTAGTCTGTGGAACATCACTGTCCACATTGCAGCTCAGCACTTCTGAATGGTCATGCTATTCAACATTCTCCTGTTGCTGAAAAGAGAAGATTGATTCATCACAGTTGATCTCTGGGACATATATTTTCATATTGCAGTTTCCTCAGAGCACCGAAGGTTCCTGAGACTCTCATTTCAGCATATCTGCCACCAGTCTGCTGTCCTCTATTTTGGATTGTCAAGCATATCCAGAGAGTTTACCAGAGTGATAGCACTTGTTGCTTCAACTGTCTACTGAAGTGACCTTCTGCTGTTTCCTTCTGTATAGAGCTCATTGTTTCCAACTCTAAAATGTCTGGGATGTCATCCGTACTGCTTTCTGTCAAGTGCCTTATTTAGGATTGTGCATCTAAAAAAGTTGCACCCCACAGTGACCCAAAACATAGAATTCAAAGAAACTCAACTGAACCCTACCATCTACTCAGCAGCTTTACCAACCAAAAATTGGGCCAATATAATATCCCTAGCCACGTGCATGAGAAGTGCAGACACCATTGCCATGCTGACGCATTTCACGACATCAGTTGTAGGAGAACTCCTCTTTGCTCACCTTCACGTGCTGGCTTTACAGAGCTGCTTCCTTGGCTGTTTTCACCCTCAAACCAACCTGAAGAGGAAGTGCTTCTGTGTACCCCACAATGTAACCAATCACCTAGAGCAGGGCTTTCCAAATGGTGTGCTGTGACACATTAGTGTGTCACTTGAATTGTGTAGGTGTGTTACCTACAATCTTGGAAATGTATGTTATTATTTATAAATCATATATTTTTAAAAACATATGAAAGGTTTTCATGAGATATGTTGTGTCCCCATACATTTTGTTATTACAATTTATGTCTGTATCTCTTACAACGGATTGCTGCTTTGCTAATAATAATTGATGGACTAATAATTGCTGTGTATTTTAAGGGGTTGGTTTAGGTGGGTTGGTGGGTGGGGAGGATTAGGTATGTTTTTAATGTCTTTTAATGTATTTTAATGTATAATGTATTTCATGTTGTTCGCCGCCTCGATCCATGTGGAGAGTTGGGATAGAAATAAATTATTATTGTTATTGTTATTGTTATTATTATTAGTTTAACCTCTGGTTTGCTAGTAAAACTGAATTACTGTGTCACAAAATGATGCATGTCTAAAAAGTGTATCACCAACGTGAAAAGTTTGGAAAACTCTGACCTAGAGTGTTGGACTAATCTGTAAGCGTGCCATTTGTCTGTCATCAAACAATAACAACAGATGCCTCCTTTGTGAAGTGAGGAGGCCACTGCTTGCACCACAGGATACAGGGCCACTGACCCCACACAAATCCAAGTTACACATAAATTTGCTTGAACTTATGGCAGCCAGTGAGTCATGCCTTGCTTTTCTGCTCCTGAGGGGAAAGGTAGTGATCTGGTACCCATGGTATTGATGGATCCAACATCAAAGGAACAGTAAGTGATGCTGCATCCTGCTCTTCTGAATTAACTCTTCCACCAAGGGGGATAATTCCTGGATATGTTTGCCTCTTATGCCACCAGGCCTCTTCATTTGTATTGCAACAGGGCAGGTCTCAGCAAAGGTTCCCTAGGAGATGTTTTTCACTTTTCTGTGGGGATTCAGTGCTGTACCTGCCCTCCCACATTCCCACTTCTAATGAGGCTGGTACCAGAAATCAGGAGGGATCGCATGAACTGCGTCCTGATAACCTCTTTGTAATCAACGCAGACTTGGTTGCCTCTCCTGCCATGCATGCCTCAACCTAATCTGACAGGAGGCAATGTCCAGGGACAGGATGTCCATTTTAATTCCAGAGGTCTAGCCCCCTCAAGCCGATGACAT
The DNA here is from genome assembly GCA_948474755.1 of Ctenosaura bakeri. Taxonomy (NCBI): domain Eukaryota; kingdom Metazoa; phylum Chordata; class Lepidosauria; order Squamata; family Iguanidae; genus Ctenosaura; species Ctenosaura bakeri. The sequence continues at coordinate 945,401 of CAOLHI010000055.1, read as the reverse complement.
GGCGAACACAGGGATCTGGTGCCCAGAAACCCTCCACTAGATGCTCCTACAGACTTAAATAGCTGACTTTCTGTACAAAGTATTCAAACATAATTGCAACCCAAAGACTTTTTGCTTTCTGAAGTTTTTCTTTTTTGATTTCTTTCCTTACCAAGGGGTCATCCATAAGTTTACTGGCATCTGTCAGTGCCACTCTAGCATTTCTGCTGCTGCTTCCATATCTTTTCTTAATGCCAGTCATCAGATGCTTCCTGAAAGGAATACTGAACTTTTACCTGCCTCTGGCCTGGATTTTCTCAGTTTCTCAGTTGTGCTAACAGCTCACCAACTCTTTGAGCTTCTGGGCAGAGGCTCACTTCAGCATCTCTCTTATCCAGTTGCATTTCTTGTTGTGGTGATGACAGCACAGCAGTAAACTGACCTGCTATTTGACTTAGGGTTAAGGTGCACCCTAGACTAGAGATCACCTTTCCAAGTAAAATAGTTTCTTCCTCCCACTGCATGCGAGAAATAGTTCTTCTTTGTGGTCTCTGTGACTCACAAATAAGGGTCATTCTAAACCTGCACAGAGATCTTTGGAAGCTTCTAGATCTGTGTTTTGGTGGTAACCCCACCTCCTTACTTGCATTAGTATAAGCTGTGTATTCCCACCAAAACCCAGTTTCTTTTCATCTACCATTGTAGTACCAATGTTAGGAAGTCTTACCATTTTGCCATTTTCTGCATTGTTAGTTCTCCTCCTCCTGGGTCTTATGGCCCCAAAGGTTTCTTCAAGAAGTGTTTAGCCTGTGGGGTAAAGATCTCATTTTCTGACAGTCATTTTTCTCTCTCTCTCTCTGTTGTTGTTTTTTTTTTTTTACAATTTCTAGTTTATAGAATACCCTACACCCTGTATATTCTGTATAGAACTTCTTTAGAAAACATTATTTAAAGTAAACCCAACATGTCTTGAAAACATGATGCCTATACATTCAGTCTTTCAGCACAATAACTGACAAGGCCCCCCACCCCATCTCTTTTCCAAATAGCTACAGACACCTTCTCATTCTTCTTGGTATATATTCAGAGATTTGCCCAGAGATTTGCCCAATATAGAAAGTTTGTCAATTTGCATCAAATTATATATCTCAAACAACCAATCATCTATTTCTGGCAACTTCTCTTTTTTCCACTCCCTAGTATATAACAATTTAGCTTTGGTTATCAGGTACAACAAATTGTTTTTGTTTTGTTTGCCAACATATCCTTCAGTCAGCTCAGTCATATTCAACAAGTAACACTCAAGTAGCATAGGGAAATTTTTGTTTAGCATTTTTGTAATTTCTAAATGAATGTTTTTCCAGAACATTTTAGCTTGTTTACAATCCCACCCAGAATAAAAAATTTCCCATTTTCAGTCTGACATTTCCAACATTTCTCATTATTCTGCTTATAAATCGTAGCAAGTTCTCCTGGTGTTAGATACCATCTGTTAAACGTTTTATAATAATTTTCTTTAAATGTTTGACATCTCGTAAAATTCAAATTTTTCCACGTTTGTTCCCAATATTGTTATTGAATGAGGTGCCCAGTATTCTGCCCAGTAATCATAGTGCTTTTAATGGAATACTGCTGCAAATCCCATTTTAGAAGTAGTTTATAAAATTTTGCTGTTAAATGTTTGTCTCCAGTCTCTAAGATAAGATCAGGATCTGTCTTCTCATTATTTATCTTCCTGCCTTTACTGTCTTGTTTAAATCAAGAGAGCAACTCTGCGATAAGAACCATGGACAATCAATCCCCTCTTCTAATAGTTCTTCTCTTTTCTTAAACATGGATCTGCATTCTTTGAATTTTATCAATTCTTCTTAAGTCCACCATCTCTGAGGTCTGAACTCATCCAGGTGAAAGGCTAATAAGGGGGATATGCATAAAGGCAATTTTGGACATCATTGATGTTTATATTTCTTCCGTGTGAAATATAAGATTTTCCTTAAAGGATGTTCAAGAAAGCCATTCTGTGGTTGATTTTTCAAGTACCACAAATAGGAGTGCAGACCATTTTCAATACTTACTCTTTCAAAGAGCAGAATCTTGCTATTGTCTAGTCTTAACCAATCTTTATTCCAAGACAGAATATTTACGTATAGATACTGTCTGGGATCAGGGAGTCCGAGACCACCTCTTTCTTTAACATCAATCACGGAGGTTCATTTGATTCAAGATTTCTTCCTGGCCCAAATGAAGTTTGTAACATCTTTCTTTCAACGTTTGAAAACATCAGTCTTTATTATTAGTGGAATATTTTGAAAGGGAAAATTAATTTGGGGTAACAGCACCATTTGAATGGCTGAGATTCTTCCCAGTAGCAAAAGTTTTAGTTTTTCCCACAGTTCCATCTCTTTTTTAATATCTTTCCATTTCTTCTCATTGTTATTGTTGAACAAATCTTGATTATTCATTATCAGCCAAATTCCTATATATTTAATCTTCTTTTCTATTTTAAACTTAGTTTTCTTTTGTAATTCTTCCTCCTCATTGGGCGTCATACTCTCTGTGCTCACCATCTACCTGGTTTGTTAGCTGACTCAAAATAGTGTTGTCTCATCTATATCAGTTTTTTATCTACTTGTGACGCCAATAAAATTACATGTTTCCAGGAGGACTGGTTATGTTTTAATGCTTTTAATGTATTTAATGTATTGTTGTAGTACCGCCTCGATCCATGGGGAGAGGTGGGATATAAATATTATTATTATTTATTTATTTATTTCAGAATTTTATGGTTATCTGGTGCTTTTTAAAATTTATTTTCCTTCTCTTTTAATCAGTTGACTATTTGGACTTTTTTCTCATGCTGTCTTTTTTTAATTTGGGCTTCTTGTGAAATAATCAGACCTCGGATAACCAGTTTAGCTGCATCCCAAACGACGCACATGGCGGTCTCTTTATTTTTCCTTGGAAGTATAGATTTATTTGGTGCTTAGTTTATTGAACTACATTATTGTCTTTCAGAATGTTATCATTCACTCTCCAGGCAAATTTGGCCTTGTGTTCCCTCAATACTAACACAACTGGGTTGTGATCTGATAAAAGTAAGGAAGAATTTCAATTTTTTGAGTCTCTTTGAGAAGATCTTTCAATGCAAAAAACATATTGATTTGCGACCATGATTTATGTCTCTCCGAGAAATACGTGAAATCTTCTTCTGTTCCCTTTTTATATCTCCAAACATCCGCCAATATATATCTTCATGTAATTTAAGAAGTTTTTAGATAAATTTCCTGACAGCCATATTTTTTCATGTGGTTGACTCCCGCCCATATTGCCAGACTTTTGTTCAGCAAGCAAGGAGTAATAGAGCTTCCTGTCTAAAGCTCATCGATGGAAAGGAGCCCTCCAGACTGCAGCACTTGCAGTTTGTAATAAGCCACTTGATACACCTTCACTGGTTATCTGCTCCCGCCTGTGTCCAGCCATGGAGCATCAGCTTGATTGGTTGTTGAGCCAAATTCTTTTTCTCCATCATTCTCATCACCCCATGGTGGCCTCAACAACTGTGGTTCTCAGTCTCAGGCTGTCTGGTGGCAACTTTTACCCTTTTCCAGGACGCACATCTCTCCTAGACATGGACACACTCAGCCCGAGCATTTCATGAGTCCACTCTCTTCGGAGCTTTCACATGACATCAGAGAAGTAATGTCTGCTGCCTGCAAGCTGTCAACAAAATGGTCCTATTTGTCCAAATAGGCTTCCTTTCTCTTGTCATTACTTCTGCTCATAAAGCGAATTCCCTCTCCCTTACTTATGCTTTCACAAGGACAAAGTAGTCCTGCCTTTCCTCCTGAAGGTGGTTTCTGCCTTCCATCTCAACCAGCCATTGGTTCTTCTCATCTTCATGCAACCCCTTCTTCTGACTTGGAGTGTACCCTCAATAGATTAGATGAATGCTCCTGTTCTATATTGCTCAAGCAAAACAGTTCCAGAAGGCTTCTTGTCTGTTTCTCACCTATGGTATTTGTAAGACAGGAACGGTGATTTTGACTTATCTCTCCCATTGAGTGGTGAATACTATCCATATGCTCTGTTCCCTTGCCAGGAAACCACTTCTGCAAGGGGCTAAAGCTCATTCAGCTCAAGCAAAGGTCAATTCATTGGCATATCTTGCAGAGATTCCTGCCCCAGAACTCTGCTGCACAGCTATGTGACTGCAGCTAATTACATTCCTGTCTCATTACAGGCTGGATGCTTTGCCCTGAACCGAGGCAGCTTTTAGTAGGGAGGTCCTGTCTTCTGTCCTGGCATGACCCACCACTCTTAGTGAGTTAGCCTGCTATTCTCCCATGCTTATGAGCCACAGAGAACACGAAGAAGAAGAACAGATTGTTTGTCTGTACCTATGGTTCTTCAAGTGATCATCTGTGCACTCACACAACCCGCCTTCCTCCCCTCTTCATGCCATCCCTTTATTCTAAACTTATTGCCAGTGGACTTGGAACTGGGTTTTGACAGGAATGCACATCCACTATGAATGAGGGGGCAGGATTACTATCAAAATGCAGCTCTAGAAGTTTCTAAAGATCTCCACACATGTGCAAAATGACCCATATGTGTGTAATTACAGATGACCACTGAGAGAACCACAGTTACAGATAGGCAATCTGTTTTTCTCAACCTTCTTCTCTGATCCCTTATTACCTACCTCAGGATATGTTGTTACACACTCCAGATGTCAGAAGAGGCCTGGCATTCTACGCTTCATTACTCATATTTGTTGCTAGACTTCTAAATTGTGCATCTGCCATTCAGGCCAATGCGAGGAAAAATTCTGTCCCAGATGGTGCTGTTGAAATGAGTTACTAAAATGATACTCCTTACTACAGGTTTATGAAGCTGCGTAAGCATTTCACAGTCACAGTCATGTCATATTCTACTGCCTGAGTCTGAATCTGTACATGGTCACTCAAGCATAGGAACAGCCACTTCAGTCACCCTTATTCAAAAGTATTCTGTAATGCCTTCTTTGCCTCAGTCTTCTCCCAAAAGAAAAATAATATTCAACCTGGAGAAAATGGGACAGATTATGTAATAGAGGAAATGCAGCACAGAATAGGTAAAGAGGTAGTATAGGAATACCTGGCTACTCTAAATGAATTCAAGACACCAAAGCCAGATGAACTAAGGATATTAAAAGAACTGACAGAAATCATTTCAGAACCACTGGCAGTAATCCCTGAGAGTTCCTGGAGATCAGGAGAAGTCCCAGCAGACTGGAGGAGGGCAAATGTTGTCCCCATCTTCAGAAGGGGGGAAAAGAAGACCCAAACAGTTATTGCCCAGTAAGCCTGACATAAATACCATGAAAAGTCCTAGAGCAGATAATTAAACAGTCATTCTGTAAGCACTTAGAAAGGAATGCTGTGATCACTAAAAGTTAACATGGGTTTCTCAAAAACAAACCATACCAGACTAATCTAATCTCTCTCTTTTTTTTTTTATGGAGTTACAAGATTGGTACGTGAAGGGAATGCTGTGGATATAGTATATCTTGACAAAATTCCCCGTGATATTCATGCGAACAAGGTAGTAAAATGTGAGTTAGACAGTGCTACTGTTAAGTGGATGTGTAACTGGCTGACTGGCCGAACAGAAAGAGTGCTCTCCCATGGTTTCTCTTCATTCTGAAAAGAAGTGACTAGGTGCTACAGGGTTCTGTCCTGGGCCCAGTGTTATTCAACATCTTTATCTGTGACTTGGATAATGGAATAGAGGGCATGCTTATCAAATTTGCAGATGACACTAAATTAAGAAGGATAGCTAATATCTCAGAGGATAGGATCAGAATTCAAAATGTCCTTGACAGATTAGAGTGCTGAGCCAGAACTAACAAAGTGAATTTTAATAGGGAGAAATGTTACTACACTTAGGAAGAAAGAATGAAATGTACAGATGTAGGACATGTGCAAGGGATCTAGGAGTCTTAGTGGACCACAAGCTGAACTTGAGTCAGCAGTGTGATGCTGCAGCTAAAAATGCCAATGCAGTTCTAGGCTGCATCAATAGGAGTATATTATCAAGATCAAGGGAAGTTGTAATATCGCTCTATTCTGCTTTGGTTAGACCTCACCTGAAATACTGCATCCAGTTCTGGGCACCACAATTCAAGAAGGATATTGAAAAGCTGGACAGTATCCAGAGGAGGGCAACCAAAATAGTGAAGGATCTGGAAACCATGCCCTATGAGAGGCAGCTTAGGTAGCTAGGTATGTTTAGCCTCATGAAAAGAAGGTTAAGAGGTGATATGATAGCCGTGTTTAATATTTGCATGGTTGTCATGTTGAAGATGGAACAAGTTCCTTTTCTGTTGCTCCAGAGACTAGGACACAGAGTAATGGATTCAGACTACAGGCAAAGAGATTCCGTATAAACATTAGGAAAAACTTCCTGACAGTAAGAGCCATTTGACAGTAGAATATGCTGCCTCAGAGTGTGGTGGGGTCACCTTCTTGGAGGTTTTTAAACAGAGTCTGGATGGCCATTTGCTGGGGGTGTTTTGAGTGTTGTTCCTGCATGGCAGGGGGTTGTACTCGACGGCCATTGTGGTCTCTTTCAACTCTATGATTCTGTATGTTAAAGGTATGCAACCAGTTTTCTCATCATTCCTTCAGAGGATATTTCAACTTTAGGTTTCTGTCATTTTCCAGTGCAGTTTTGCAGAATCAATATGTTTCAGGGATCTGGGATGGGGTGGATTCTGGTCATCAGCAGAGGTTTACATTAAGCTATGCAGTACAGCAATCCTAAATCTTTATACCTGGCAGAGGAGAGAAGATGATTCAGGTTTCAGAAACCCCAGTTTCTTTTTTTTAAAGAGAGAATGTTGCTGTGCTATCATACACAAGACTATTTAGTGATGGAACAAGCTTTCAAATTATTACTCTAAATCCATAAATTAAAATGCATGTATGCTTAGCATTCAATAGCTTAGTTATTATGTTGGGCCTCTCAAAATGCCAAAAGTTTTTGTTTTGCCATGGCTGCAATATGCAAGCCCTTGAAACCTTGATTTCCAGTACTATTACATTCAGAGTGGCACGAAAATAGTTTTAACAATCTGAACTTTTAAGATAATTTTTTACTTGAGAACCCATGCTATTATTTCAAAAACAAAGCAAATTTCCTGTCTTCTAGGTTCTAACTGGAGTTTTATGTTGTGATGAAAATTTGAAAATTGAAGAGTCCTGCTTTGTACACAAAATATTGCTAGTCATGGAGAAAGTGCTGTAGACCAGCCATGTCCTGGAACTTATAGTGTCATGAATGAGTGCCAATTCTTTCAGCTGGAAAAGAAGGGATACCATTGGTTCCCATGTTAAATTCTCTTTGTTTTCTTCATTTATATAGATTATTGGACTGAATACTGCCTTCATGAGGTTTCCAATTGCAGCCCAGGTTGGTAAGTACTTTAGTACTTTTAAAGTCCCGTAGATAACAAGTACTGCGCTGTTCCACACAATAACCCTGCAATGAGATTAGACAAAGAGACCTGACCCAGTCTTCAGTATGAGGGAAACAACTGATGAAGTTGCTTTATACCAAGTCGGACTTCCTGTCTGTCTCATTCTGTATTATTTCCTCTCACTGATAGAGGCTCTTAGTCATACTTTTTGTTGGCAGTGGTGTTTTGTTTTAATATCTGTTATCTGATCCCTTACACCAGAAACTGAATTCTGTCCCTCCTATTGTTGGAAGTGTTTGTTGTGGTGCAAGATTTTCTTAAGGTCAGCTCCATCTTTTGGTGTGATCTCTGAATAGCTGTCCTTGCTAACTTACAAAAAAATGTTTCTTTTTAAAAAGTTTCCTAACATACATTCCAAATGTTAATTTTGTAGCCATTTCTTGTTTGCTTTCCACATAGATTCTTCTAGAACTCTTTATGAATTACTAGATGTCTTTTAGAAGCTGTTGGTGACATCAACTTCAGTTGTTGTTTCTGGATAATATTGTGGCAACCAAATGTTTGGGGTTGTAAATGCCTCCTTTCGAACTTCAATACTGTAAACATGTCTTGATTTGTGCAGTGGGATTGTGTAGGGGACACTTACAGTAGGGGTTAGCACCAGACAGTTTAAGTGCAAAAGAACTGTGGCCTCTTTACCCCAATGCTATTTATTTTATAAGAATCCAAGTGTTTAAGAGTGTGAAATATTTCAGAGAATCTGCATTCCTTCCCTTATCCTCATTTATCTCTTGGTCAGCTATAATTATTATGAAGGCTGAATCTTGAAGGCTGAGAAACCCATCATGAATATTAGTAGTTTATGCTGTGTGTTGACTCAAAAAATGCATTCCTTGTACAGGTGGAAGAAGACAGGAAACTGCTTGCTTAAAATGATGATACAGATCCATTCAGTAGAGGGTTTTCTGAATTATCATGTTCTGGCCCTATTTGTACCTTCTGCTGTTTTTTACTACTCTTTTAGAATAACCACTCCTTTGCAGTCTGTTCAGTCCTGATGGACTTCTGTTATGAACACTCTTTGTCACTTCTCATCAGTGCTTCTTATGCTGTTATTTGATTATATATGTGTGTTCATACCTGGTGTTATTAAGTGAGATCAACATTAATTCTACTGTAATGCTTAGGAACTGAAGCCAAGAGTTGCACAAAGTCTAACAGAAGGTAGCTTCACTTGCATTCTGTAGCGGAGATTGGCAGGAGATACAGGTGCTGTTTACTTGATACGAGATTGCATTAAACAGCATCCCCTTCTTTTCTTATGACTTACAGAAGGAAATGCTGTTTGTAGGTAACATAGCTTGTGAACTTTTCAGGGGCTATTAGGACCTAAAGCAAAGATAGGAAACTGTTATGGGTTGGGAGCCGCATTGTCCCTTTTGGATCCTAGAGGGTTGTGCACTACCCAGCCAGCACAATCCTTTGCTGTCACCCCATTCCCTGCTGCACTCCCATCTTTGATTTAAAAAAAAGGGGGTTTCAAAGCCCATTAGGGGATGTGCAAGGAGGCTTGGCTATATTTTCATGGGCTACCGAACTGTTTTAGGTGCAGGTGAAGCTTTTTTTTTTTTTTTTAATGAGGAAGTTAACTAGAACTCAGCTTCTAGTTTATTTCCTTGTTCAAGGCTCAGGAGAAGCTAGTGTTCAACAGCCTGAGAGGATCCAAAGCATGGTAAAATTGCTTCCCCCCACTTTACAATAAGAACCTTTTTTTGAGGAAAAGAGAAGATGAGGTCAAGGAGCTCCAGAGGGCACATGTGGTCTGTGAGCCACACTTTCCACATTCATGACTTAAAAGACAGATGGAGAGCTTGATTTCTGCTACCCTCTTTACTGTACAAGGGAGGCTTTCATGGCTAAGTTTACATGAAACCTGCCTAATTTCTGGAGGGTTGGGACGTTCCTTGTCTTACAGTTATTAACAAGTTCGTAATCTTAGCTAACAGTAGCTTGAGCCCTACCCTTGCTTGCCATTCTGTCTACCCAGCAGAAGGTGGAAGCTTGCTTATGTCTTCATGCATATCACATCAGTTCTGGCCAGCCTCCTATCCTGTCCTTATAAACTAGATGGTGCTTCTGTCATATGTAGTCTGGAAATGGGTACAGGTATGTAAAGTTCTGGCCGATGTATTTTTTTTAACAGAATGCAGACATCTTCTCAAGTCTGTTGTGTTGTATTTTTACTGCCTTGGTAGCTATTGGAAGGGGGTGGGGCTTTCTACATGCTTAAATATATAAATAAACAAACCTGATGCAGCAACATACCTCAGTAGCTTTTAGCAGTGTCTTCAGTTCCAGGAGCATCTCCAGCTTTGCCCTTGGCCTGCTGAGAAAGAGAATGGCAGCAAAAGTGCCTCCCTCTGCTATTTTTTTTCCTGTCACACTTGGGAGCAATTTGGCTTTACCTAGTACAAGCGCATAACTCCTCCTGTGTACTTAATGTCTGAGACTCTCTCCCATGTAGTCCCTCTTGGCAGTGACAGCATGAGATCAATAGCTGCTGCCTGGCCTGTCACTACTGCCTGTAAGGTTTTCAGTTTCCATATCGGAAACAGCCTTTCCTAAAGAGCCCAATCAATAAGCTGCTCTGAGGCCTGTTCTCATTTGCTATATATAATCTGGACACATGCTGTATGTTAGTGTGTGTGCTCACAAATGCGCACACAACAGAGAGAAAGAGGATGAGCCAGTTCTCTGCTCTTGCTGGCTGGGATGACACAGCTGTGTTTTTTCTTCTGCTCCTTGTTTTTCCTGCAGCTGCTGTTCCAAAGCTGAGGCCTGTCTCCTGCCTCTGTTCTCTGAATGGATGATTGCTCTGGGACACAGAGTACCTGATCATCTTGTGGGAACATCTCTAGGCTGAATGGGGCATCTGTGACTCCCTGTTCTGTGCAATTTCTGCTGTTGCAGGTAACCTGTTGTGAAAGTACAGTGAGAGGGACGATGACGAGTGTGGTACCTTCCAAGAAACCCTACCGCAAGGCTCCTCCACAACACCGTGAGATTCACCATGAGCTGCCCATCCTGCGTGATGACCAAGATGGTGTGATTTTGGCGGAGCAAAGTCAGGTAACTGAAACCAGGGCAGCAAAGGGCCTGGTCCCACTGCGCCAACAAAAAGGGTTTAGTTACACCAAGGCAGGCCAGCTCAAACAGCAGGTGGATGGGTATGAGGTTTGCAACGTAAATTTTTCTTCCTGGTCCCTGGAATCCAGCAGTGACAAAGAGATAGCAGGGTGCCGAGCAGAACTAAACCTGAAGAGCCGGACTCTATCACCTGTGTTATTACACAGCGGGAAAATGGGGAGGCGGAATGTGAAACACTGTCGGCATCCTAGCCGTGGCCGGCTCAGTAAATTCATGAGCCGGAGTGTAGAGACAGTAGTGGTTTCTGGAGATGAAGGCCGGCGGCCATCCTGTTCTTTCAAAAGCAGAAGCCTGGAGCGGTCGCTTATGTTCAAAGAACCTGCTGAAGTCTTAGCACCTAGGAAGTATCGTGTCCCATCTACACACCTGCCTCTCAAAGGCATCTTGAAGCAGACAGAGATGCTGGCAGTGCAGCCAGAAAGCCTGCGCAAATCCCATTCGGTGGAGACCCTAGCTCGTGGCTGCCGCTCTCGCAAATATAGTGACCCTCAGCTGTGCCTCAACAGAAATGACAAACATGCATTGGAACACAGCAGCGTGAGCTCTTCTGAATCCCTCAGACGAAAAGAGAAGATCACAGAGGAGAAGCTCCAGTTCTCCAAATTCCTGGATGAGATCACTCACAGAGTGCTGAGCCCTGTGCACTTGCATTCCTTGGGTGAGGGCAGAAATGGAGAAGAAAGCCAGGACTCCCCCACTTCTCCCAGATGTTCCACTCCAGAAGGCCAGAAGGAAAGCCAGCCTGGAGGCAGTAAGCGGGCAACTGAGAAGAACCCTCGCCTAACTAGGAAAAAATCAGAACGGAAGCGTGAGGGTCTTGAAATGGTATCCTGCCATAGGAAATTGCCGGAGGAGATGGAGAGGGCTACAAGGCTAAAGAGGAAGCCTATCCTGGTGAGGAAGGACAGGAAGGAGAAATTCCTCTCTGTGGAGAAGCGGGTGGTGGATTTGTGTCAGTATCAGCTGAGGCGTCTGGCGGAGCTGGGCTTGACAAGGGTGGCTTCTGAGCAGCAGCATCTGCCTTCATGGAAGACACCTGGTCAGGAGGGAGGGAGGGGCAAAGGGAGAGACCAGAGTGAGCGCTCACTGCAGCATATGCGGGTGTCGGCCTTGGGTTTCAGACCCACCCAGAAGCCATTGCTGGAGTCAAGCTGCATGGAGAAAGGGTTCTTCTCCCCTAGCTCGCACTGGAACCAGGTGGAGGGCAGTGGCTCACCTAGAACCTCCCCTTCTTTCAGCTTAGCACTAAACAAGGTAGGTGTTTAATGAGGAGGCACTGAGGAACAAATACTTGTCTTTAAAATTTTATTGTACATATTGTAGTTGTGAGCACTAGGGTGGTAGATAGCTTAATCTCTCACTGGTGAACTGCTGAAGGGATTTACTTCTCTTTTTTCAGCCATCTCTCAGAGGCATTGATTTATTGCTTTATACTTGTTGTTTGTATAAGGAAATTATTAATTCAATAGGGAACTAAGAGCATGTGCTCAATTCTGCATACATCACACCTTTTAAGTCCATTAGCCTGAGTTGTTTTTTCCTAGCATCAAGGCTTACCTAGATTTGTTTGTGTCAAACTGTTCACCCCCTTTTCCCCCAGTCACTCTTACCACTGTGGTCCAGTTGGAAAAGTTCTGTGCAGATGGGAGAACAGGACAGTGGCCATTCTCTTTCTTTCTTTTACATTATGTTAGTCTCTATGATTCCAGCCTTTGTTCCTTATGAGCCTTCCTGCCTGCATTGCTTCCTATCTGTGTGCAAGTCTAGAGTGCCAGTTTGCTGGATGGAAGGAGGCAGTCTTACATATCTACTGCAGCTTACCCATTTGGTAGATAGTCTAGTAAATGCTACAGGCACCTTTGTTGAGTTGTAATTAAGAAAAGCTAGGAATTACTTTCCCTTCTCTAATCAAGGAAAAGGATTCTGAAGTCAGAGGCACTCTAAAAGAATGGTGTCATTTCTGTGTCCAGCATTTTTACTCATAGTAACAGATATTAGAAGGAACTAGAAAGCTGCAAGTTGCTCCCTAAAGTTGGAACCACTGGATTGTCCTCTCAGTTTTGTAACTGGTGATGAAACAATGTCAAGTCAGGCATTAGCATGGCTGGGTCCAGTGGTAAAATTCCCTCCTCAGGACTGCTGTCCCTCTTGCTAACAGCTTGCTTGCCTGTCCTACCCGCTGCCCCTGAAAGACAGAGTGAACAGATAGAATGGAAATGAGGAGGAGAAGCTGCTTGTTTGGTAGCTCTCTGTTTAATAAATAAGCCTGCATAAAAGTAAGGCACAGGAGCAGTTGGCAGCCATGCCTTTCTTGCCCAGTGCTCCCCACAGACCTGGAGTCAGCGCTGTGATGAACATTATCCATTGCAGGAGAAAGGTGGGATTAAAAGAAAAGAAAAATGTTGTATAGTGATATGAAGCCAATATAGCATTGTATCTGACTAGGAAAGAAAGCCTGGGCAGAAGTTCCTGCTAAGCCACAAAGGTCACAAGATGATCTTGGGCCGTGAGCACTGTTGTCCTAACATACCTCAAATAATTGTTTTGAGGATAAGATCTGGAGAAGGCTGTCTTCATTTCTTTACAAGAATGATAGTGAATTTATATAAATATTACTGCCTTCCTGAACAATGGGAGTGTGGTAAAAATGTTCCAAGTTATTGATAACAGTGATTTACTAAAGTGACTTACTGAAGGTTCATCAGAGCAAAGTAGAAGGGGTTGCAGCATTAGCTGGCTTGTTCAAACAACACAATGACATTAAATGGCTGTTCATAGGTAACAAAACAAGTAGTCAGCTCGGTCTCTGTCAACCTCCTTTTCAGTAAAGGATCATATTTGTCATAAGGCAAGTCTTGGGTACTGTTTGTGTAAGAAATGCTGTAAGGCAGATAACTAAATCCATTTTGTAATGGTGTCAGAGCAGAATTTGATTTTAATCTGAGCTGCTTTTCCCTCTTAATCATACCTTCCATACCTCTTATTTTCTTCTAATGTAGACAGTCTCTGAGAAATGTGGGATGTTGTGTGACCAGAGCTCTTTGCCGGAAATGAGAAGATATTGTGGTTATTTCTCTGTGGTACTTAAATATTTAACTTTGCCATTCTTTTGTAAAGAGGTTCTTACTTCTGCTTCTCTTTTGTGTAGGAGCCCTTGACAGATGCAGAAAGGATGAAGTAAGTATCTTAGTCTCTCTTTGGTCTTGTTTTGTTTTGCCGATCTTCTGTTTTTCAGGTTGTTACATTTGCACTCATGTTGTAGTGGCAGTGGCTTGCACCTCCATTAGGATCTACACCTGTTAAGAAAAACTGAAGAAGTAATTTTAGCTGAACATGTTCTCATGTGCCACATGGTACCCTAACAGAAATGGCCACCAAAGAACTAATATTGTGCCCAAGCACAGACATCTGCAATAGTGGGGCAGAGTTCTGTTACACTGAAGCCTGTTGTTCCCTGTAGTAGTATTAAGGAAAGGCCTTGACATTACCTTTTCTTTAATGGTATTCTGTCTGGAAGGATGGAAGTAAAATCATAGAATCACAGATGCAAGGAACCCCATGGGCCCTCAGATCCAATCTCCTGCTCAGTGCAGGATCCCCAGCTAAAGCAACCCCAGCAAGTGGCTGTCCAGCATTTTTGAAGATATCCAGAAGAGGAGACCCCATCTTTAAGCAAGTGGTTCCATTGCCAAACTGCTTTTACTGTCAAGAAGTTCTTTCTAATGTTCAGCTGAAATTTGCCTCCTGTAACATAAAACCATTAGACCTAGTTCTGCCTTCTGAGGCAGAGAACAAGCCTGCACCCTCTTTGAGAGAACTCTTGTGGTATTTAAAGAGTGCAGTCATGTCTTCCCTCAGTCTTATCTTCACCAAGCTGAACATCCCCAGCTCCTTTAATCTCTCCTCATATGTTTTGTTCTCCATACCTCTGATCATCCTCATTGTCCTTCCTTGAATTCACTCCAACTTGTCTATATTGTTCTTAAAATGAGGTTCCTAGAACAGAACACAGGACCCTAGACAAGGTCTGAGCAGAGCAAAATATAGTGGGACTATTGCTTCCCTTGACTTAGAAATTGTGCTTCTATTAATGCAGGCTAAAAGAGCATTTGCTGCCTTTGCTGCAGCATCGCACTGCTGGCTCATGGTCAATTTATGAACAACAATAACACCAAGATCTTTTTTGTATATACTACTGTAGAGCCATGTATCCCCCATCCTATACCTGTGCATTTTAGTGGCCTGAATGGAGACTTTTGTATTTGTCTCTGTTGAGTTTCATTTTATTAATTTCAGCCCAGTTTTTCTAGGCTATCTAGATACTTTTGAATTATTTTCCTATCTTCCAATGTGAAAGCTGCCTCTCTTACTTCTGTATCATCTGCAAATTAGATAAGTATTTCCTCAACATCATCTAAATCATTAATAAAAGCATTGAGGAGTGTCATCCCCAGGACAGAACCTGGAGGCACTCTACTTGAAACTTCCTTTAAATTTGAAGCACAGCCACTCATGACAACTCTTTGAGCATGGGTTTCCAAGTAATTACAGATCCATCTGATGGTGTTTCCATCTATTCATATTTAGTCAGTTTGCTAATCAAAATATCATGGGGGATTTTGTCAGATGCTTTGCTGAAATCCAGATGAATGATATCAACAGCATTCCCACCACCTACTAAACTTGTGACTCAATTAAAAAAAAAGATGCAAGTGTAATTTGGCAGGATTTGTTCTTGATAAACCTATGCTGCTTCCTACTGATCATTGTATAATCATCAAGACACTTGCGAACGGACCCCTGTATAAGCTGTTCTGATGTTTTTCTGGTATTGTGGTCAAGCTGATTGGCCTGTAGTTTCCTGGAAGATCTTTTTTTTTCTTCCCTTTTTTGAAAAGAGGGACAATACTCTTCTCTGGTCCTCTAGCACTTCACTTGTTCTTCAAGATTTCTCAGAAATGATGACAAGTGATTGGCGAGTATGTCATCAAGTTCCTTCAGTATTCTAGGATGCAGTTCATATGGCTCTGCAGATTTAAATTCATTTAGGCTAACTAGGTGATTCCTGACAAACTCCTCATCAATCTTGATTTGCAAACTAGATTTCTTGCCAAGGTCTCAGCTGATGCATGGAACAGTTCTCCCTTTTGATTGTGATCCATTAGCATTTTACCATGCTTACTGAGCAGTGGTGCCACCAATTCCTTCATCATTTGCTTGCTTTCAAACATATTTTTAAAAAACCTCTTTGTTGCTCCTTGCTTGCCTAGCCAGTCTCATCTCATGTTGAGCTTTAGCTTTACCTACACTGCTCCTGGCAAGTTGGGCTACACATCTATAAAAGGACCCATTGCAACACTAACTGTTTGATTTAAATCCTGAAGACATGTTTTAAGAGCTATTATTTGTGTGTCATAATGTATAATTTGCTTTTTAGGGCGGTATGTGCTTTATGCGCTCTTTGTGAAACTGTTGGTAATATGTTTGCATGAAATACTATTCTTAAGTCATGCATGAAATACTATTCTTAAGAACAACCCAAGTAAAGTTGACAGATATTTGATAGAATGTATGTATGCATGTGTAAAAACCAGTGTGATGTGGTGGTTTGAGCATTGGGCTATGACCCTGGAGACCAGGATTCAGTTCTCCACTCAGTCATGGAAACCCACTGATGACCTTGGATGTTTAACACACTTTTAGCCCCTGAAAACCCCTCGATAGGGTTGCCATAAATTAGAAACAACTTGAAGGCACACAACAATAACATATACATACAAATGCATGGATAGAGTAACATAAACCTGCTATGTCATGCTTCTGAAGCTGTTTTATATTTGTCTTATTTATTTCCACTCACTGGCTTGGAAACTGGGTCAGTTCTACTTTGCTTGTACAGTACTGAATGCATGGTGAACAAGGACTAATGTTGACAAATTCTCTTCTGTTCACTCTTGCTTGACTTTCAAGACAGCACATAAATTATTGAGTGAGTTTCAACTTCCAGTGGAGGATACCTGAGCTGCATAGCTGCATCTGGCTGCTGTGTTTAATCTACATAATGTAAACTGAGAAGGAGATGCTGGCATAATGTAAACTGAGAAGGAGATGCTGGCATGGACAGGTGACCTACTGCTGAGAATAAAGCTGCTTGTCTTTGCTCTCAAAGTAGTATGATCACTTGTAGAATTTCCCTTTTGTGTCCAGATCAGATATTCTTATGTACTGATTCCAGCACTCACAAGGGCTTGCAACTCATAAACATAATCTGGCAGCATGAGACCTAGAAACTTCTTTTCCCCGCACATAGTCTCTTTTTGCATAGTGTTGCTGACTGTGAGCATGCATCCTATTTCATGTGTGCCTCAGGCTCTCTGCTTCCCTTTCTTTGTGGCTAGCAGGCCATTCTTCCTCAGAATTTGGAGGGACTGGAAGAATCTAGTTTAGTTTGAATTGTGCTTTTGAGCACATTCAGAAGTAGAGGGAGTGTCAGAGGTGTCATCATAAAGGATAAGGAACATCAGAACACCCATTCACAGAATAGGAAGCCAATTTCCAAAATTAGTATGAGTCATGTGTAACAAAAACACAAATCTGCATTATAAGCACACAACAAATCTTAAATTTTGAGGGCATTTTCCCCAGAGTTTCTCCTCGTCTCTAGATAAACCCTAAACACTCACTCACACTTGTATCCAGACATATATACTATCTTCCCCGGCCACCTAGGTCTCTATGCTGGCTTTTCTATCCTCTTCCTCACTTCAGATCTTACCAAACAACAAGGGTTCTCTTTCTTTTTGGTAGCTGAGTGTTCTCCACAGTAAAACCTCCACTGGCCAACCAGTCACCGTGTTTATTTCGCTAGAGAGCCTACTGGTCTGAGTCCAGAGGCAAAGTGAGGAGACGAAAATGGTGGCTGAAAGCCAGGTTCTCACCTTGAAGTGATATCAACCATCTGGAAAAATGTACAAGTTGGCTCAGTGGATGTCAGGGGAGATTTGTGGGTAGTACAGGAGTCCATGAGGATTGTCTTCATGATCCTAGGCTTTGTGGTAATTTTCCTAGAGTAGGAAATACATATTTGCCTGGCAGCAAGACTTGGAGCAAAGTGTGACCAGTGACCTGTATGTCCTCCAACTTCCAGAATCTACCAGTGGCCATGTGGCTGGGGGATTTGGGAAACTGTAGACCAGGAAGTAAAGCTTCTCAGCACTGCCCTAACTAAGAACATTCAGCATGATCTTTACTTTCAGTTCCTTTGACTTCCACTTCATAAATGTAACTCCATTGTGAAAGGTAGCTTGCAGACAAGGATCTTCTGTTGGTAATCAGTTTCATTGCATGGAGATGCAATAATAATATCATCACCCTCCTCCTCCTCCTCCTCCTCCTCCTCCTCCGCTTAACTTTTACATGCCTTGTGGTATTTGGTGGGCGTGAGGGAGCATACAGAGAAATCATTAAATTTATGGAGCCACTTTCTGCAAAAGGCCTTTCACTGTTGTCACTTTGCAATTGAACCTAAAGGGTATTGAAGATGAACTGGATGCATCTTTTTCTGGATGCATCTTTCCATAGTCATTCAAAAGTGAATCATAGACTTCTGTGTATTTATAATTGATGACTGCAAGTCTTGAAGTTCAATTAAAAATATGTTACTGCTCTTTATACTTTAGGCTACTGCAACACGAAAATGAGGAGCTGCGTCGCCGTCTGGCCTACGTCACCAACAAAATGGAGGCAATGGAGAGGGAGTTGGAGTCTGGACAAGACTATCTGGAGATGGAGTTGGGTCAGAATCGTGAGGAATTAGAGAAATTCAAGGACAAATTCCGTAGGTGTGTCATCTTTAAAAACATCAAAACAGCCTGAAAGAGTTTGAGTGAGTTGAAAAGCAAAATAAGCCTACTGGACAGCAGCATATGTTCTCCCTCTGGAGGATCTCAGGTGTACCTCCTGTACCTGGGACCACCACTTTCAGGGATGTTGGAGGAGCGTTAAATGTGCACTGAGCCCTTTCCATAATAGATGGTTGCCCTCAGGCTTCCAGTCATGCAAATCTTGTTCATCATCCTGTGTCCAAGAATGTGTGTGTGTGTGTGTAAATGCATCTTAATGTTCAAGAGACTCTCTTGCAGAAGCCAAGTATTATCTTCAGCATTTGTCATGCTATGACTGCCTGGGTTAACATTAGGCAGAACTGATAACAGTAATTTTGTAAGTATACGTGACACATTTTGTCACAATGCCAAAACACAAGTGCAAAAGGTACCCAAGCCTTGCACTCAAGGCCTGCCCAGCCTGACACCTCTTTGTGATCAGAACTGAACAGCCAGGGAGATCTCTGAATCAAGCCAGGGCCAGGACAAACGGATCTGCCTCAGTTCTCCCTCTCTGAGAACGCATCCCTTCCTCACTCTTGTCCCCCCTTGGCTTCTTCCTTTCAGGACTCTCCCCCTTTACTGCCTTCCCTAAATCTACCCTTTGCCCAGGTGTAAGGATCAGCAGTGATTTATATTTTCCAAGACTGTGGTACTGTTGGCACTAAGGTCAAGATGTTATTATTGGTAGCATGTATATCTCAGGATTCAGAATGAGACTCTAGGAGACTGTTATCAGGAACACAGAACTTCAAACATTTATTGTAACACTGTTGTTTTAAATGTGTTTTTTTATCTAAATGTTTATAAACAGTACAGCAGTCTTCTTTCTTTCTCTCTCTCTCTCTCTCTCTCTCTCTCTCTCTCTCAATTCATTCAGTATCTTTCATACACCCAATTTCTCGGTTCTCTCCTCCACAGATCTATTCAAATCTCCAACCCCCCCAAACACACCACAAATCACACTCTCTTCAGTCACTCTCCACACAGTTAAAATCCATTATTTTTCTCTTTCCACCAGCCCCTCTCCTGGGCTATCCAAGGTTCCACTTCACCAGCCAATCAGTTTATACACACTCAGTTGCCAAGGAGGCTCTGTTGTCATGACCCCCTCCCATCAGGTTCATCACAACAGTCTAAAAAGTTTTTTAAAAGAAAGGAGGAGAAGAGGGGGTACATACTATTCCAGTATGTTTCAGAAATACAGTCTTCCTTCCACATTTGTGGATTTGACCTTCATGAATTTGATTATTTGTGAGACACACGTGTGCCTCCTCTGCCCCACATTCTCCTCCTCCCATTCCTTTGCGTTTTGCCAGGTATGGAGAAGGAAGGCAAGCACCCTGTTAAAGTAAAGGGGATGCGGGAAGAGACAAATGCACAATTTCCTTCTGCCCTCTGGAGCTCGTCGCTCTGATTCCCTTGCCTCTTGTCCTGGCATGCAAAAGGAAAGGGGAGGGGAGGGGAGGGGGATCATGGGGGGGTGGAGTGGTTTGTGCTTTTTCCACTTTCATGAGGGTTCTGCACCCTGAACTCTTGTGAAAAAGGAGGGGCCATTGTAAAAAGAAACTCAGTCAAGGGTGGGAATAAAATATTGAAGCTGGTGCCAGGAATTACCAGAAACAGCAAACAGAAATGTTTTGATTTTTTTTCCCAAAGACAGAGAACTCTAGCAGTGAATGTATTGGAACCTTCCAATACATTTTGTCCATCTAGAGAAGTGCTATGTTCAGCTCATTTCAGATCATAGATCCTCATCTTAGAAACAAAGACGGTGGTAACAAAATTATTGTCCAGATAAATTGATTATTTTTAAGCATTTCAGAGGTGAGGAAGAAAGGGGATGAAGAAGATAGATGTTAGAGGGTGGGATAGGACTCACTCTCATTGACCAACTTATTTCCAATAAAGATTTGGGAACCTTTTCTGAATCCTGTCTTCCTTAAACCTTCCTGTCTCTGTGCTGATGCTATCATAGTTTCAGTCCCCTCCTATAAGTCAGTCTTGCCCTCACTTCAGGATCTCCTTTCGTACTTCTTTACCCTCATTCCATTTCAAGTTCTTGGGCTTGCTAAGAGAAGTTAAATGCCTGTAACTTGTGTCACAAACAGCTTTGTGACAACCAATACACTGGAACTGTGTAGAATAGTTCCTTTTATGATGGGGCTCCAGGGTATTTTGTGGTTCCTCAGTAATCTGAGCACTCTTGTTTCTGTCTCTAGGTTGCAGAACAGTTATACAGCCTCACAAAGAACCAATCAAGATTTGGAGGAGAAGCTGCATGCCCTGGTAACTTACCTGCTGAACCTTTTAGAGGAAGAGTGGGTTGGCCAAATTCTTAGCTAACGGGTGGATGCCTAGGTTATAGGATTGTTGTGTGGTTACACCAGAATGTGGACAGTCAGGTTTAGGAGAGAGTTGTGAAGAAGGGCAGGTGGGGTGCCTTCCGGACCTTTTGTATTTTGTTGAAAGAGTTTGGGTGCTCCTGCAATGCAGCTGTGTGTAGCTTTGCTTTGTATAAGCTTTTAAAAAGTGCTGGAAGTGTGATGTGTTTGCTTTCCAGAGCATCTGGGTGGGGAAGTTCATCATGGGTTGTGGGCTATCAGATTGGAGCCAACATTTGTGTATTGTGTACATTCATAACACTCATGGCTGTTTCTTTTCTCTCCTCTCTCTCTCTCTCTTTCTGTCTCTTTTTTCTTCTTATGCTGCTGCTGGCACACGCTGGGTGCGCTCACCTCTCAGGCCTCTCTCAGTCAAAGCTGGATTTTTGCAGTTGCGTCTTTTCGTTTGTGTGTTTTTCTTTTCTCCTCTTCACATGTCTCAGCCTGTCCAGTTTCATGTTGGTCATGCATTACTCCAGTCCACTTGCACTGTCCTTGATGGGGTCCCTGAAGTTGGATCAGCCATCAACTTGGGTTTGAATAAAATGATTAATCTTGGAATTGTGGCCTCTTCTAGGCCACACATTGAATCAGAATATATTACTCCATCTTACTATGGTGTCCTAGTCTACTCCAGGAAAGAAGTGTACTCTATTAAGAGAAAACTAGTATTCTTGGGCTGAAAGGGAACATAGGATCTTCTTGTTTTCATTTTGCTATTCTCTCTGTAGGCACATGGATGAATTTCTAATAGTATGCTGGCCATCTGCATGTGATGCCCCTTGTCAGTTGGGACCTTTTGGAGTTATTAATTGTACAGAAGCCTAAAGAAGTTAACATATTTTAAAAAGGGATGTCCTGTTTCTTCTTGAGCTGTTGCATGAGACTATGTTCCTGTGACTTTTAGTCTTTCACAAATCATCCCTACTAGTACCAGCCTCACAACATGCCCTGTACAACTCCCCTAACCTTTTGTCTTGAAGATTTCAGAGGATCAGGAGAAATCTAAGATGAATAAATTTCCTTAACTGGAACTCATAGGAAAAGCCAGAGGGACCAAACTAACAAGGCCTAAAGAGGTGTGCACAATCAGGATTTCTCATTCCAGTACATCCATTCCTGATCATTTTAGCAGACTATGTGCATTCTACTGATCCCATTCATTCTTCATCTGGTCCAGCCTGTCACTCTTCTCATAGAAAGAGAATGGTGCTAGGCAGGTTAAGGTCCAGCTCTGGTAAACCTATTTAGAATTTGTTGCTGAGGAAAGTCTTGAGAGTGATGGTGTCAGTGTCCTTCATGTCAATACCAAAATGGGAGAGGTATGGAAGAAGGCAGAAGAGTAGAATTCTGACTCCGTCTTTTTGTATAAAATCCCATGTTTTGTAATAGGGGAAAAATTTTAGTATATATATTTGTGGGGTTATGTGAATTCTACAACTCTGGTTGCATCAGATAAGTGCATTTTATGCACTTTGTACATAAAAGCTGAAACCCTGTTTGCTGTTGGTTGTCCCACTGGACACACCCTAATGCTAATTTCTGAGTAAGATTGGACTATGTGTGAACAAGGTAGGTTTATAAGTGAATGGGAAATGCCAAGTGAAGTTTCAAAGGAAAACTTCCATTGAGCAGAGTTCTCTCCCCATCCCTGTTGTTGAAAGAAGCAGAAAAAATTATGAAGAGCATATGTGCGTCATTTGCATAACTCAGTAGTGGGCCCCAAAGCATATTTGCATTCTCCAACTCTCCTTGAATCTTTCCTGGACTCCCCTTTTCTTGGCAAAAATGGGTGAAGTTTCCAGGAGTAAATAGTTTGCAGCCCCTCCTCATTGTTTAACATAAATATCTTTTTTTCAAAACTAGAAGAGGACCTCTGGACACTTACTGGGTTTGGAAGCATTTTGAGCGGTCTTTACAGTCCCTGGAGGGTCCAAGAAGGCCACCACATGTGTGGTGACAGTTTTCTTGCTCCAGAAGTTTTATTCTGTTTGTTAATAAAGAATATGCAGAACTCTTCATGTTTCCAAATTTGACAGTCCTGCAGAACATTTTTTTTAAATAGATGTAGTTGCAGGGGAGAAAAAGTAGTTAGAAAGGTCAAAGAAGGGACAGGCAACTTCAGTGAGTCTCCCAACCCACGGCCATGTGGCTGAAATTCAGTGGCAAATCTCTGAAATTCAGTGGAAGACCACTAAACCCCTTGCAAGTAAACAGAATATGCTTGCTTTTAATCCTTTCTAAGACAGATATTAATAGTTGCTAGGCTTAAGAGGAACAGAAGAGGATGTTACTAAATGGGAATATGGCTAAGTGATGGTCCAGATGTTTCTTGGATGACAATGTTCTATACCTATAAATTGTGTTTTTACATGCTACCTAACTAAAATATATGTCAGCTGTATGCTTAGAGACATCTTAACACCTCTGGGGATCATTTCCCAGGCTCTTTGCTATGTGTTTCCCTACTGTCATATCCAAACCCTGATTATCTAAGGGACAGTGCTCCCGTTCTGCATGGTCTGCTTGCTGAATAGATATGAAAAACAGCTGCACCAGGGGACATCTCAGTGCAGGTTGCTTTCATACCTAGTAAATGTGTAAGTTACGTCTTTCAAGCAAATAAATGCAGAGTGACTGATTCCATGTCTCCCTCCTTTGCTTAAGCAGGGAGGAGAAAAAAGGAGTTAAACTTTCTGGAGTTGGATGGGGTATGGGTTTTATTTGAAACAGAGTAGGGCAGAAACAAAATCAGTCTGCTCTTGAGTAGCAGAGGTCATAACCTCCGTATTCCTGTATTCCAGATTAAGAAAGCTGAAATGGATCGGAAAACCCTTGACTGGGAAATTGTGGAGCTCACAAATAAACTTCTGGATGCTAAAACAACCATCAATAAACTGGAAGAGCTTAATGTAAGTAATATTTGCTGGGACCATGCATTCAGTACGAACATATAGAGTGGGAGCAAGAATGAAGGGGTTTCATCTTTCTAAATATGGACATGAATATAGGCATCTGGTGTGGCAACTGTGTGAAAAACTGGGTGTTTCGATCTCATTGAGGATCAGGGAAATAGAAGTCCCAAGAGAAGACTTACCATTTATACTTCAGTCTAAGTCTGAACTAGAACTAGGCAATATTATGAGTTGAACCTTTGCAAGGTATCTTGGCATTCAAAAGTTATTTGGAATTCATTATCAACATACTATTAAATTAAACATTCTTTGAGGGTTGCCAGCTTTCAGTTATTTTACTTATGCTTTTGGTACTTGTTCTATGTTTTGCTGTTCATTTTGTTGTACTATAATAACAATGATTAATGTTTCCTACTGAACTCACAGAATGATCTGTGCTCCAACCTGCTGAAAAATTTGCCAGGCCATATGTTCTTAGAGTCTCGTTTATCTCTCATTGACTGGGTCTTTGTTTCTAAAATCATAAGTTGGTAACTTTTCATGCATTTTGATGTAATTATCGCTTCACTTAATTTTGGGCATCTAAGTATTGAAATTACTGTGTTGTATTTGAAGACATTCATGAAAAGGAAAGCAAAGAGAAGGAGTCTTCCACAAAATTAAAAGCTCAACATACTTGATGTAACCAAGTAAGATGTGAGTTCTTACCATTATTGTCCAGTTGATAAACAATTCTAATCCATAGCATTTGAATTTAACTAATTTTAGATTTGATTGATTAAATTGGTTTAGATCACGTTTAAACCCGGATAGTGTCACTGGTGGATTAGACGTCTTCTATCAGCCAAAGTGGAGGAAGAATACAGTACAAACTAAAAATAAGGGTGAGATATTTGAAATACAGCAAACATGTAAGCCGTATAGGACAGCTTCCTGACGTGCTTTGCTTGAAACCTTAACAGGAACTTTCTTTTCTGCTGAAATGAGTGTTGGTTGCAAATAAAGTCTTTTGATAAGACTAACAGAGAAGACTAAAGAGAGAAGATGATGCAGTCATTACTGGTTCTTCCATTAGCCTAAGAGAAGTGGTCAAGCTTATGTGACAGATTGTGGGGTACAATTAAAGAGTAATTGGCTATCTGTCATTGTAATCACCTTTTTATTTTCTGCCCCGGGCACCAAGATACATAAATGTAACTCCCCAGTGACCATGTGTTTCTTTGTTGTTGTTTTTTGACAGGAGAGGTATCGACAGGACTGTAACCTGGCAGTGCAGCTCCTGAAGTGCAACAAATCTCACTTTCGAAACCACAAATTTGCTGATGTGAGTAGAACCTTGCGGGAGTTGATAAAGAGACCTTGTTTTTAAAGATGGCAGTCTGAAAAGAACTTACAGAATGGCAAACTTTTCTTCTTTTTTACTCTTTTGTTCCAGCTAACCAATTCATTCTGTGTGAATCCTCAGCTTACTGAGTTGTGAGAAAGGACATAGTAACTTGATAGTTTTAACCCACTAAGTTTAGCAGTGTTTCAGTTGGACAGAAAATAAGAGGCTAGTTGGTTTTCCAGAGCACAGCACCATTTTATTAGTAGTGGTAGCAGTGTACTTGAACCATTTTTCAGCAAAGTAACATACAAATAAGATTGCAGTGAGATTTAAGTTGCCACAACCACATGGGGAAGCATACAGAATAGTTTGCAAAGTTTTTTGGAAGCCATAATTGAATTGATAATTCAGTTCAGTTGAATTACTGTTTTACTGTTTGCCTAAATGTGTGCACAGAAGTAGCTAGATTCATGTCAGTAGGAAGCGTAGTCTACATTACTGGAGGCACCACAAAGAGGGCCCCATCATCTGTGTAAACCCACCTAACAAAACTTAATGGCAGACACTTGAGAAAGACCCCTGACAGACATTATAATAGGGAAGGTTGTAAGGGTATAGATGGTCTTTCAAATAGGATAGTCCCAAACCATTCAGAGCTTAAATCCTAAGTTCAGGACTTTGAACTGGGATAAAATACATACTAACACTTAGTACACAATTATGATTTTTGTATACTTCTGTAAATTGCAGCTTTTTTATACATATGCACCCTTAATGTATAATGATATTGTCAGTCACCTGCTGAAAAATACATTCCTTGATTGGAAAGTTATACAAGACTTCTGAAAGAAACTTTAATAGAAAGGAAAAGGATCTAACTTCAGTTATGTGATTTCAGAATTATTCAGAGGGCTTTTTATAATTATATCAATGTCATACTTCACCACAAAGATGATTTTAGGGGTGTTAACTCTCTTCCATTTCAGAATTCCATATAACTAAGAATACAGCCAGCTTTAATCCTTGTTTTCCACCAAGTGAATGTGTTTTTCTTTAGAATGACCATCTCTTAGTTGTTGCTGGCCTCTTTCAGCTCTCTTCTTCTTAAGTGTTTCATATTTTTTGTTGTAATGGGATATTCATTCCCTCATGGGCTGTTATTTTTTTAAACAAATAAGAAACAAAAACATGGTGTCATTCCCATTCCTTTAATATTTACTTGCTGTTTGTTCTCTAACTGAAAGCAGAGCTAGCATAATGATAGAGATTGTTCTTCTTTGTGTGTTGTTTCATAAAATTTTGGACAACATTTAATCCTTTTCTGGAATGTATTTGATTTTTTTCATTCCTGTCTTGTCATTATGTTAAGGGTGGTTTCCAAAGCATATTAAACCAATAATATCCATCAAATAATCAAGGATAGCAATAATAAATCCTACAACATCATAATACACTTTCTTGAGACTTTATAGTTTAGAATAAAAGTTAAAAGGGACTGTGTTAGAGGTTAATAAAATTATGAAGTTGAAAGATGGGGTATTCGGAACAAAGTTCTTTACCTAGAATCAGATTAAGCTATGGAGTTTGCTATCACAAGATCAGTGATGGCCACCAACATAGCTGACTTTAAAGTAGAATTAGATACATTCAAATTCTAAAGGAGAATTAGATACATTCACAGAGGAGAGATGTGAACAGCTACTAGTCATGACAGCCAAATACTATCTTCAAGACCAGAGTCAATTCCTGGAGAACAATAGTGGAAGAGGGGCTCATGTTCTGCTTTTGGACTTTTCAAAGTCAGTCAGTTGACCACTGTGAGAAAGGAAATGCTAGACATGGTAGATCTTATGGTCAGATGCAGCATTTTGATGTTCTTGTATTTTTAATCCCAGTAGTTTTTAGTTTACACTGTAGTCTAAAACACACCTACCATCCATTTTTCTCAGTGACGTTTATGTTGAAGTCAGTTTACCTGGGGTTGATCATTTCTGGGAAATGTCATATGTACCAAAACCTAATTCAGCATTTATAGCAGAAAACTAAAATTTAGATAGACATAAATAAATACCCTTCTAATTATATGATTCTATGACCCTATGATATTTAAGCTTGATGGGTTCAAGGTCTTTTTAATACAATCTACAGACTAGGCTAGTAGCCCTAACTCATAAACATTTCTGAAGTCTACTCTGCATAGCCTACTTAGAAAAAAAATTAGCTTTCTGAGAGGTTTAAATTCAGGTGGAAGAAAAGGTCACAATGGCATGACTTTACACACTAAGAAAATGAAGTTTCATTTTGCTATAAAAGTTGACTTAGGCCTTTGTGCATCAAGATATTTCTTAAAGGATGCGCTAGAGGTAAATCTCACACTTTAAATCTTTGCTTCTCCTTATTTCAAAGGCTCAGTATGAGTAATGTGTTCAATGCCAGAGAGAAATTTTAAACAATAAGCAAAATAAACAATATAGTTCATGTTTCTCCCAGCAGTTTAACTTTGTGTTGTATGAAAAATTGCCAAGACTTAACTTCAGCCAAATACAACAATGTTTTCACCATTGCAATATTATGCACAGATGGTGGCATCAAGGGATGCATATTTGATCACTATTACTGGTTGTGATAGAACCTCCAAAAGGAGATGAATTCTAAGGTTTTGAGGAGTTCAGCTCTCTTAGCGATTGGCATTGACAGTTAAAGCCTGTTAGACTTTAGGGCAAAGACTCCTAGTGAGTGTCATAAGTATATTCTACTAGAAGAATTAAGTGTTTCATGAGCTAGTTATTTGAGAGCTACTTAAGACAATCCATATTATTAAGCAATGCAAAGGGCTTTGTTCACACTTAGTATGTAAATATGGGAGTCCACACACCCTAAAACTCTCCTCTTCCTTTCAGTTGGCTCAGTTTATAACGTCCGTCAGGGAGTGAGAGACACTCATTAGGATCTTGTATAGGATACGTCCATTCAGACCACAGTCCTGCTGTGATTCAGGGGAGCATAGCTCCTTCTGGTCTTCACTGTCTTGATGCAAACACCTTTGTGCCATCTCCAGCTGTGCCTTTTTTGATGCAACTGGCATAGGGTGATCTTGGACAGGTGGAATTGCCAGGCTGCTCTAAATCTCTAGAGTCATAAAGTGCTAGGAGAACCATTGATTCTTATACCAGGGCAGGCTGCCAAGGCAGTGGCCTATAATTACTACATGCTCCCTGGGTGGTGCGAATCCTCATAGTGGGGGGTTGGTCACTCAGTCCCAGCTAATTTTTCCACCAGTCAATAACACTGTGTTGGCCTAACATGCACTAGCAAACATGTTCAAGTTAGTGCCTATGCTCCTCTCCATTTCTTTTAAGTATCTTGTTTGTCAGATCTTGTTTCTTCTAAATACCTTGCTGGATATAAATGGAAAACACTTCTTTTTCAGTTACCGACACAGAAGTGGATACTCCTGTAAGTTGCTAGTGGTTTGAATGCATCTTTAATTATATCATGCCTTGGGACAGGTTGTTTGGGTTAGGCTAGCACCATCTTCCGAATACGGCTCCATATATCTGGCTTGCCCTATTAGTTCTCCTGTCTTCCGCTTGTAATCTGCATCCCAGTGTAACTTTGTATCTCCTTTCTCCGTAGCTTCCCTATGAACTGCAAGACATGGTCAACAAGCACCTGCACAGCACTCAGGAGTCTTCTGGACCTGGCCAGGAGGCACCACACACCTTGGCTCCAAATGATGTTGTGCCCACTTCAGTCATTGCTAGAGTTCTGGAGAAGCCAGAGTCCCTGGTGTTGAACTCAGCTAAGTCTAGTAGCGGCAGTTGCCCTATGGCTGAGGATGTCTTTGTGCATGTAGATATGAGTGGAGCGCTTCCTGATACTTGTCCAGCCCCAGGGCAGTCTGGAAATGAAGTATCGGGGGGAGCAAGGCAGCAAAATGGGAGCTGCAAGTCACAGGGCTGTTTGGAGAGTGATGTCCCCACTTTTGAGAAATTGAGTCCATATCCCACTCCACCCCCTCCCCATCCCATGTATCCTGGGCGCAAGGTGATTGAGTTCTCAGAGGACAAGGTAAGGATTCCAAAGAACAGCCCCCTACCAAACTGTACTTATGCCACACGCCAAGCAATTTCCTTAAGCCTGGTTCAGGGAGAGGACGAGAGCTGTGACAGGCAGCGCACCCTTCCTAGTAGCCCTGCTTCGGAAGGGCAACGCTCTGCCTCCAGTTGCTCTTACCAGCCCTCCCCCAAGGTGAGCCGACCCCATGGCTCTTCACAAAGCAGCCCCTTCAGCAGCCCTCCACAGGTTCCCAGCACATTTGCTAGTTCAGCCAGTTCTGAGGAGGATTTGCTAGCTAACTGGCAGCGGATGTTTGTGGAAAAGGCTCCCCCTACCACAGATCGAGTGTTAGTGAATCGCACATCTTTTAGCCGTGACACTGCCCAAGAGCTCCAGAAACGTTTCAGCCGCTCCATGCAGGAGCTGGGACGGGCAGCCTCTGCGTACTCAGATGGGGAAGAGTCAGTGCAGAGCTGCAGCTGGACTGTGAGCAGAGACTCAAGTGTGGACACAGACAGCACAGAATCCCGGGCACGCCGGGGTCACTTCTCTTCTGACTATGGCACAGACTTCTCCCAGGAGGAAGCCCGCAAATTGCTGCAAGAGGCTGGCAGCGAGGGCCTGCCAGATCCAGCCAGTTCTTCCCCAGGGAAGCACAAAGACTACGTAGATCTTGACTCACCAGGGAGTCCAGCAGAAGAACAGGGAATGCTGTTGCAGGGAAGTAAAGAAAGCAACCAGGATGGGGTTTTGGAGCAGAACACAGAAGGTGGCAAAAACAAGCCTTCTGGTCGCCCACATCGCAGCCCCAAGAGGATGGGGGTTCATCACCTCCATCGAAAAGACAGTCTGACACAGGCTCAGGAGCAAGGCAACTTGCTCAACTGAGGGTAGGGAGGAAGAATGGCCTAGGCTGCCCTGGTGCAGTATTGCCTCCAGTGTTGTTCCCAAGGGCTTCACCTCTAGTCCCAAGATCCAAAGGATGACCACCATGGTACTCCTTACCAGGAATTCCAGGCCATTTTTTATATATTGTTGTATTTTTACTACATGTGAAGAGTGGAGACAACTCTTCTGCAGCACCTGAACAAGACATTTTGGGTGTATACCAGCACACCCTTTCTGTGCTCATGTCTTCACAGCTCAGTTTGCACTCATTCTCATTCTGTCAAAGTTCAGTTCTGCCTTCACACTCCTGTTCCTTCTAACTAATGCTATACCCTGTTACTAATTCTGAGTTATGCCCTGGGACACCTCAAGCCTGTATTCCTGCTTTTTCAGTTTGTGCCAAGACACAGGAACATACTGTCCCTATTTTTCTCATCTGAACCTTCTACCAACCCACCATGATAAGGCCATGAATGAGGTATGAAGGCTTCCATAGGTGGGTGTCCCCAACTGTACAAGCTTTTGGTTTGTTTCATTTGTGGTTTTTTTTCCTGCTATTGTGTGTATATGCATAGGTGTGAACAAGTTGGACAATGCTCAGTGAGTTCTCTTGTCTCCTGAGTCATGATCAAGGCATGCTACTTTTTGGGATGAACTTCAGACTCTGAAACCGAGGTTTCTTCCCCCCAGCCTGGGATTCAGAGCTTCCAGTCACCCAGCAAACTGGCCTGTTTGTCATAGTGGGCTGGGTTATGTGTTTGTCTTTGTGTAACTGTCATGTCAGCTCTCATTTGGATAGTCTGTATTTCATTTGGATGTCATTAGCCTGTGTATGTTTGTATATTCTTTTAGGTCTTGGGCTTTTAAAATGTGATTTTTGTAAATGAGCAAAAATCTTGTCATAAGGTTCAAAGAGTACCTGCTGTGCAAGAAGTGACACATTTTATTCTTTGTTGTTGGTATTGCCCTATATCAAATCCACACAGTTCCATCACCAGCTGAGGAAAAAAATCTTACCGGTCAGGCCTAGACAGTGCAGTCATCTTGCCTGTTCTTGGCATAAAAGATGCCTGTTGTCTGACTACCACTCCCAGAGGTGATTGATGGCAGTGGGCATCTCTGTTTGGCTTGGGCTCCATATTAATAACTAGTGCCTTTCCAAGGCCTTCTCCAAGGCCTGAAATTCCCCCTCCCCTCCTTGGTTTGTCTTTTTAAAGTGTTTTCTGTTTATTTTCTCTGTAGTGTTTGTGTTCTCTGTGTGTGTGCACGCTCCTGGGGGGAGGTGGATTGGGAAATACGGTGTTAGGAATTTTTCACTGACGGATCAAGCTCCCACAACTTAATCTGCTCACCTGTACTAAGCTCTTGGTTCATTCAGCAGAATGTCTTCTGCGCTCAGTCACATTGTCAGATGCCTTTGTCTGAATGAGGTCTGTGTGATCTTCCACTTGAGACTTACCCTTTTTGAAGCCTTTCTCCTCAGCACAGGGAGTGTTCTCCCATGGAAACACCAGCAAAGCAGCCAAAAGCTGCCAATAAACCCCCACTCACAGCTCTGCAAGACCAACAGTGTTAATTTTCCAGTATCCGCTAGATGGCTTGTATAGCGTATGTTGCATACATCTGCCTGCAGCATACAGCACTTGTGCAGTTCCTGTGTTGTCTCCCAACTTAGCCAGGGTCTGCTGTGCATAGCCGTGGACAGTCTAGCCATAGCTGACTACAGATGTGGCCTTGTTTAAATACTCCTTAAGTGGCCACTCCTTTTGTTAGGCAGCTAGGTACTGGATCGTGGTGTTGGGGTGTGATTCAGTATTTTTGTTTAAGCTATGCTAATAAATTGGTGCTAAACATGAGCACTTTTCCTTTAGCTTACAAGACACTATACCCCTTAAAGCAGTGCTCATCAAAGGGGTGGTCCAGACTGCTGCTTCCACAGTGAATATCCAGAAAACTATGCGAATATAATAATAATATGGAAAAAATATGGTACCCGTCCCTGGAACTTTTGGGCGAAAATGCTGGTCTATCACATCAGATAGCTTGAGAAGCATCGCCTTACACTTCTGATTTCTACAGTCATTGGCAATTCATTGCTCTGCTCACCCACTTCTGCTCTAGCCTTTGGTTTCTTGGAACTTCGTTTGCTTTGCATAGTGCGAAATCCAAATTCCTGTTTCTTTCTGTTGGAGTCCTGTAGTATTTTCCCTTGCAAGAGCTGTTGGAGATATGAAGACTTCAGGGCTGATTGGTGGCCTCTCATGTATAGCCAGTATTCGACAGTCAGAGTGTTGGTTGAAGTCTATCCCTGTAGAATCGTGGCCCTTCTTATGAGCTGCTTGGCTAAAATTTAACAGATTCTAGCACAGCTAAACTGAATAAAAGTCCTGAGGACAGTTTTTTGTGGCTGCACAACTGTCTTAAGGCAACCTGAAACTGACAGTTGTAACTACCAGAGGATAATAAGCAGGTACTACCGTATTGGTTGAAATACGTATTTTTTTTTCTTTTAATCATGTTGGGTTAAAGGCAGGGAAGGAAGACAGGAGATAAATCTTGAATGCAACTGACCAGTGCTACTTCTCATAAAACTACATGGCAGTGACTCTTGAAAAAGAACTGAAGGGCTGGGGCATTAGTCCAGGAGCAGCCTTCCTTCCAGAGCTTCTTGTGTGCAGTCCTGCCTGTTAGCCCTTTGTATCTTGCTCATCTCTCGCAGTATTAATTCTCATGGGGAGCATGAGTTGCCTTCCTTAGTTGCCCCACGTTTTGCAGTTTCCCAACTCAAGACTGTTAATCTGCAACTAATGTTTTTTTCTGAGATTTTGAAACTGATGATGTATATTTTAAAGCCAGAAATAAACTATTTTAAAAATATGTCTCATATTTTTTGCTGAAATGAAGAAGAATGCTGACCACAATAAACTGTGGAAACAGGCTTTAAGTCTCTTGGATTTCAGCACCTTTTCTAGGCCATCATCTGCTCAATCTTTTTCCATTCAGGAATGTTAGGACACTATGCATACTGTCAATTTACCTGTGGAACTGCTACCAGTAGTGTTCCGATCATTGTAAGTTTGTATTCAGCCCTCTAATTAAAGGAATATCGGAGTAGTAAGCAGGCTGTTGGTTTAAGGTGGGGAATTCTCCTTCAAAATTGAGGCAGATTGTACATGCACGCTTTCACTGCATAGTGTCAACAGCTGCATCTCTCTTCCATGGTTCATTTAACTGCATGCCAGCCTACATTTCTTCAAATTTTTGGACTACAGCTTCTAACTTTTCTGGCAAATGGTCAGGAAGGTGAGAGATGCAGTCCATCAAGAGGAGCCCAGGATGGGGAAGGTTTGCTATGCACCCCTGCAAATCATGGGAAGATCATTTCCAGAAAACTCTTATTAGAAATTATAGGACAGTGCTGCCTCCTAGTGGCATCTATGGCAGTTGTGCTCTTATTTTGATAAAGGATTGAATACCACATGTTGTTATATTTCAGAGGAAGGAACTGGCAAAACCACCTCTTGAGTTTCCTTGCCTAAAAAATACACTATGAAATCCATGGTGTTGCCATAAGTCAACGGGCAACTTGAAGGCACAGACACACACAGTGGTTAAACTTGCATTATTAGGTAGCTTGATGAGCCTGTGGTATATCAGAGCTCTTGCACAAACCATAGTGAAAAAGTATGACCTTCCCTACGTGGTATCATCACTACTGTTGTTATACTCTGAACTCATGTTTGTGCATTGTAAGGGAGGAGGTATTAATTCCTTCTTCCTTGAGCCATTCAGGTATATATACTAGTTTAATCTGGGGAGGGGAATGTAAATGTTTAGTAAAGAAAACTGCTGGAAGTAAAGGTACAACTACATGATCAGTTCTGGCAAATGTTCCCCCAAATTATCCTGCTGAGGGAATAAGGGCAATCCATGTCTGCCATTTCATATCCATAGTTGCAGTAGTGCTGCTGAATGGATCTAGACCATGTGTTGATAACTTCAGCTGGTCTGAAGGCCAGTATTCTATCCCTGGGATCCTCTGCAGGCTGCATGGACTAAATCAGAAGTGTCCTCATTTGAAAAATTGGGGTTTTTTTATATTTAGCATTTTCTTAAAAGTGTAGGAGGATCTTGCAAAAGGTAAATAGTATCCTAGGAGAGGCTTTTTTTTTTTTTAAGCAACCAACTCAAGAAGCCATATGTAGCTCCTAGACTTCACTTTTCCCACAATTGTTTTAGACACTGTAACAAGTAACTGGGTAATAAACTTAGAAATCAGAGCCTGTGGTGACCTTTTGGACGGGAAAAATTAAAAGAAGAAAAAGGTTAAGCAGCTCTACATAGCCCAAGTAGAAATGGAATTCAACCATGATAGCTCCTTCCCCTGCAAGACAGAGCGATCCAGTTCTACTAAAATACACACATTTCTATGTTGTGCCTCTTACATTACATCTATAATGAAATAGATTATATTGACCTCAAAAGTCTGATAGTCCTGTTCATGTGATTTTCCCCAACTGATTTTTTTAAGGTCCTATCTTGTCTAAACTTTACAGCTTCTTGAGGAACCTTAATTTTAGGATCTGTTTAAGACAAAATGGCTGCTTCTGAAGTATTACTTCAAACTGCATTAGCACGACGTTCCGTGCAATGACTACAATTGTCAGGCCCTACTTGTATACCACCATAAGACATCACAGCTGCTGAGAACATCAAACCATGATGCTAGAAACAAAATTATGTGCATTAGTCTATAGAAGAGTTTGTGGAAGGCAGTCTTTGACGTTGCATTTCTGTGTTACATCTTCAAACACAGAAGTGGAGCAGGAGCTAACCACTCTAAGTCAGTTAATGGTCACTGCACCAGCTTGTCCTTGCTGTACAGTTAGAATGATTCAGTTTTCTACTGTCATAGATCTTTGCTTTAAGACTACTATATTCAAACTATTCCCATGTGTACTATTTTCTCAGATACTGCTAGGACTGACCATGACTATTTCAGGTAGCTTTTGCCTCTAAGTGTCCTATTGCAATTTAATTTATATCCCCCTGTCCTGTTTCTGCTTGCACAGGACCTAAGGCAGCTTTGTAACCTTTGTGATATTCAAGGATCTCACAACAAGGTATTTGAAAGAAGTCTTTTTGCACAGTGGGCTTTAGAATAAAAAAGGCTCAGTTCTTATTACATTCTTGGTATCATGAAAATCAACTCTCCTTAGGGAGGTTCTGGTTTTTCCAATGGTCTAATGAGGTGCATTCTCAGACTGCTGGAACAAACAACCATTGCTGTAATTGTACTGCACACATACTTAGCTGAACTAGTCTTGTGCCCCCGTGCAGTGGTTATCCCATCAAAGTCATCCTGCCCATATGTGGTTAGAAATGACAGAATCTCATGAAGCCATATCTATTTCTGTGAACTTTATAAAATCCTACTCAGGACATAGATACAACCAATAAAAAGAATATCTGTTATACATAAATATACACATCTGAATAAATAGAACCTCCCCAAAAGGTCAGCTGAGAGTGGGTGGAGAGTCTGAAAAATACTGCAACTGGACAATCACAAGCAACTGACAGTCACAGAACACATTAATTTGGGTCAGGTCCCAGTGTAGAGCTAAAAGGTGACTTCAGTAAGACACAGTGTGTGGATCTACAGTCAGAGCAGGCCTAGTAATTGCACAAGAGCATATGAGCTTTCAGACTTTGGCCTAGTGCATACACTCACTTGCAAACATACAAGCACTGTTGGCACTCACACATGCGATGTGTGAATGCACTCGCATAAACACACAGTCTTCCCACATACATGGAGCTATATTTCTCATCAGAGGCTACTGTAGTTCGTTGATCACATCTCTGTTT
Organism: Ctenosaura bakeri; assembly: GCA_948474755.1. Taxonomy (NCBI): domain Eukaryota; kingdom Metazoa; phylum Chordata; class Lepidosauria; order Squamata; family Iguanidae; genus Ctenosaura; species Ctenosaura bakeri. The sequence goes on along the minus strand of CAOLHI010000055.1, from coordinate 909,429 downwards.
CTGCCAAGAGACTTTCTCCAAGGCCTGATGTTACCAAAACCATCTGGGAACTGGAATCTGAAACAGAAAAGTGTGATTTTGTTTAATGAATTGGAAGGCAGAAGTGATCTGTAATAAAGCACATGCACAGTTCTAGGACTGCTAAAACTGTTACCAAGGAAAACATCAGAAATAAGAATGCAAGTTATATCCACAATCTTGAGTGGTCCTGAAGTGAACATAAAAGATAAACAATTTAAGATAAACAATTCATCCCTAGCATGTGTAGTCAGTGCTCTTAGACTAGGGAGTTTTGTTGAACCCTACCTCCTACCTCTACCTCCTATCATCCCTTACCATTAGCTAGGCCAGCTAGGGCTGACGCGAACTAGGATCCAACGTATCTAGGGAATCACAGGTCTCCCACGCTTTCTGGGTCTGGTGCCCTACATATGTTTTGGACTGTATCTCCCAGCATTCCTGATGACTGGCCATGCCTGAGGCTCATGAGACTTGAAGTCTCCAGAGAGTACTTGGTTGGCAAAAGGCTGTCCTGGTTATGTGGCTATGTCCAAACAGTACCCCTCCCCTCAGTTTTAGGATACAGTGCTTCTAGAGTCTGCTGTACTATTAATGTATGACTACACAAAGAGACAGCCTGTCTTCTGTTGTAACCAAGGAAACCATTACTTTAAATGCAGTAGTATAATTCCTGTACAGATGTGCTGCCTTCTTGAACTGAAGTTTGCATACTGCCAGTTTCCATTCCCAAAATTTGGTCTGTTAATGGGAATCTAGGTTAAGGTCTGCGGGTTAAGTTCCAGTAACAACTACTTATCACTGTAATAAGGAGACAGCAGTACTTTTCTACCTGACAAGAAGATGGGAGTGCTAAATGACACACTAGACATGAAGCAGATTAGTCTTAGATATATTTTGAAACACTGTCACATCTACCTTTCCAGTTAAGGCTTTGCTTTACTACTGCAAGCCAACAAACCCCAAGAGACTAGATCATTTTGTTGTTACTGCTGTTGATTCTTATATTAACACATCAGTTTGTAATTTTAAAAATGGGTTTTTAAAAAAGCCTTCATGGATCAAAGCAGAGGCTTATCCATCCCAGCATTCTGTTTACAGAGTGCTCAACAAGTTGCTTATGGGAATTCTGCCAGCAAGACAGAGCAACGGTACCCCCCTGCTCATGTTGCCCAAAACTCCTTATATGGGGGCATACTACCTCTGATGCAGGAGAGAGTATGTCCCTCATGACTGGTAGCCATTTTTCCTTAGAAAACTACTCAGTTAACAAAGACACCAACTGCTGAGTTGCATTCAAACTTTAGTGTTGTCATTTGGAGAGGGCAAAGGACTCAACTTCACACTTCAGGGAGAAGATTTTTCATTATGAGTGACCACTGGGATGAAAACAAGACCCACAAAAATAAGTAATGAAGTTTTGTGGTTTTTCTGCCTTTTTAAAAAATGAGCTGAGCAAAATGGTTCCCCTTCTTGCTAACTTCCCATGTCCCATTTTCACAACCACTTCTCAGTGGGGGCTCATAAGCCTTACTGCTCTGACAGATCCAGGAGTTCTTCTCTGGCCATGACTTCACGACTCTCAGTCTCCTCCTCTTCCTCACCCTCAGAAAGTAGGTCAGAGATCTGCTGCTGGAGTTCAGGGCTGATGTTGTTTTCTGACAGGATCAATGTCCGTAAAGCTGTTGGATAGTTTTCCACCATGTCCAGCAGGATCTGAATAGGATGAGAGCCAGAGGCAGTGGTATCAGACAGCTCAGCTTAAGAGTCCAGACAGAGAAGGTAAAAGAATGCCAAGAGACTCCAATCTGCCCAACATACAATGGTTCAGGACTGAATTTATAAGCTCTTTATTATATTTATTAGTTGCCTTTGGAACTAAGCAGTTCTAAAGAAAATGTAATCCTACACTAAAGTCAAACAAAAGATTAAATAGAAATAAGTCAGAATTAAAAATGCAGCAATAAAAAAAAGATTCTTCAGCGATAGGAAAATTTCTCTTTATTACAATATGACAGGCTTATGAACCCATGAACCCGTGTTAGATCCAAGAAATTTCTGGTCTTGTCTACTAGCTATAGGTGTATCACGCACAGTTTCTAGGGCTATATCCCATTTCCAAACAAACAAAGCTATTGCATGTTTGCTAGCTATTACCTCAAAATTAGACCAAAGGTAAAGGTATGCAAGGTCTAGCTGGAAGCCAAAATCAGACATTTGTGGGCACTATAGATGGCACAAGACACTTTCCCATTTCAGTCAAAGGAAAAAGATGGATTGTTACTCCTCACCTTAAGTTTACTTATAGAAACTAACTGGACTGGGATCTTAATTCTCCCCTGAGGAAGGGACAACATCCTCCACTTCACTTGGGGTCAGAAAATGGCTGGGGTGAAGGTGAGTCAAGGCAGGCCACAAGAAAACTCTAATTCCTGGGGTTTGCTGTTACTGCTGCTGCACCTTCAACATCATCTCATTTGGCACCTGAAGTTACTTCTTTACTCTGCCAGTCCTGACGAGCACCAAGGGCTACACGGTTTGGTTCTGAAGAGACTTATGAACCAAACAAAGGAATTCAGCATCTGCAGAATAAGAGAACTGGGCAAGTCCATGCCTTACATCAGTGGTAGGTGAAATGCTACCCTGGGACTACATGCAACTATCAGTGCTATTTATATGGACCCCAAGGTTCACAAACTGCCCTTTTCTGATGGGGAAAAAGTGAGTTGCCTCTCATGGAAGCCTCCAGAAATGATGATTCACTTTTTAATTAGATTGCTGAGGCAACTTGCACTGTTTAATATTTAAAAGCTGCATTTCAAAACTGTAAGTCAATTTGCAGATACTTTCCATATTTCAGATCTCTCCATATCAGCCTGTCTGCACTTTGAGATCTTTGAAGGAGTCCCTTCTCTTGGTTCTGCCACCTCCATAGGTATATGTGGGGGAACACAGGAGCAGGCCTTCTCACTGGCTGCCCCAGCCTTTGAGATTATTTTCCTCTTTCAAGAACTGACTGCAACAACTTTTAACAGTGTGCTCTTCCACTGATTTTATCATTTTAATGGATATGTCTTAAGTGGTTTTAATCTGGCAGTTTTTTATTTTAACAATAACCTTTTGTGCTTTTACCTGCACATGTTTTTATTTGTATCTGTTTTAATTTTTGTACCCTACCTCGAATTCCAATTCTGGGAAAAAGGTGGGATGTGAACAAACAAAAACAACTCCTCTATTTGTGGTGGGGTTTTTTCCCCTGGTTTTCCACATTTTCACTGGTCTGTGTTGCACACAGAGTCCTCCAGGGGCTGAATACTGGCCCCCAGAGTGACCAAAACTGCCCACTTCTTTTGTGTATCAACCTAAACTGGGATATGCAGTTTCTGAAGAGTCAACCCTCTTCTTTAGCTGTGTTGGTACATAATATGGGGCATCTTAAGTGCAAAAGATGTCCACAGTATAAATAACAGTTTTATCTTCTTTTTTCAGAATGTGAAAGGCTTGAAACAGCCATGTCCTATATCTTGGCATGTGTGTTAAAGAACCTTAAGTGTTGCTGGGAGTCAAAACCAGGGCAAGATGACTTTGTCATCTTCCATACCATTTCCGCCTAAGGAAGCTGACGGGACTTCCCGTTGAATCTTGGATCTTATACTGGTGGAGGCACACCAAACCTGGATAGATCAAATCTCCTCCTGATCTCAAGTACAGTAATGAGACCTGGAACCTGAAAACCAAAACCTAAAAGCAGGGGTGGGTAGAATGAAGGGAGGAAGACTCTTCCTGGTCTCCAGCAGACAAAGACCTTTTATATGGGACCTACAGCTCCTCAGGTTTTTTATGTAAGGAAAAAAGAGTAAATTTGGGGTAAATGGTATACAAGCCACTATTGCTGACTATTATGACCTGGAAAAGGAAATGAAGGCTGCAAGTGGCCAGTCTCTCCTTACCAAGGCTGACTGGTTGGTAAGTCCTGTTCCTTCCAAGTCCAAAACCTCTAGGGTCCGGCTGGATGCCACAGAAACTGCCAGCATTCCCGCTATCTGGTCACCTAGGGAGCAGAAAGCCAGAAGACATGAGTAGACCTCATGCAGGTCATGTTCTATGTGCCAATAGCAATAAAGTTCAAAGGGCAGTACAGCAACTCCAGTGCCATGTCTTTCCTGCACCTCCCCATCAATCTCTGAGTGCCAGAGACAGATTCAACAGGTGCTACTTCCCCATTTCTTGATAAATTGCCACACCTGTTGAATTCCTGCCTGTTAAAGCAAAGACACGGGGTGGTGGTGGAATGGTAACTAGATGTTTATGGTTACTGCTCTTCTTTCCCTTGCAAGCTGGCCAAGAGAAAACTGATGCTTGTGAACATGGCTGGAATGCTGCTCCCTCAGCCCTGGGTAATACCAAGAGAGCTTGCTCTTCATAGTAAAGGCATGGCTTCTGCCAAGTTAAGTCAGGGCCCCTTGCATTCGACAATCTAAGCCTTGGCAAAGGAAATGTAGAAGGAAAAAATGCCTCACCCAGTTTGAGAGGGCAGGATCAGGTAGATGTGTGCGTGCGTGCTGAGGAGTGGTTCCTGATCATTTCCCTGAGACAGGATGGCAAGAGAAGAGCCTGCCTGGTCTAGTCTCGCTCACCAGCTGCCAGTTCTGCTCAAGCAGTGCAGCTGTAGAGAGAGTAAGTTTCCATGGCAACCACTGCTGGGGCTCCACTTCTCCTTGCTATTTTTTGAAGAAGAAGCTGGGGGCAGGGACATGTTATGACTGCCAAACCTAGCAAAGGGGTCCTACAAAAAGATGCATGTGTCCGAAAAGGTAATACTGAACTGTGGAATACTCTTCTCAGCCCAAACGGCAGCCTAGGGCCATTTCCGCACCTGGCCCCTCCCGAAACTGCAAACCCCACGATTCCATAGGATGTTGAAAGTGGAATCATAGTGCTATAACAGTCTAGTGCGGAAATGGCTTAAGAGCAAGTCTCATTGCTTGTAGAACATGGGAAGCTGCCATCTTATTCTTCCAGACCAGGGTTGAAAACTGATTTATTTTTATATTTTAAATGTCCAGGACTCTTTCTTAAGGCAAGGGTGTGGAACTCTTTGGTTCTCCAGATGTCCTGGACTTCAACTCTGAGAAGCTGCAGTTGATCCACCCAGAAGTAAGGGATTGTAAGATCTGTGGCCCAAAACATTTAGAGGGTCAAGGACTTCCCACCCTCCCTTAGGGCTTCTCACCTCATTGCAGCTAAAGAGATGTTTGGTTACACATAAATACCAATCTTAGCAGGAAGAGGAAGGGCTGTTTCCCCTGAGGTAGAGAATGTAGTCAGGCAGGAGAGAACCTGTCTGACATCTTGAAAAGCCTTTGCCAGTCAATGTAGACAGCACTGATCTACATGGACCAACGCGCGGACAGTATAACATAAGCACCTTCCCTAGCCATAAAGGACTGGTGCCTCTTTGTTTAGAATAGCTAAAGGGAATCCAGTAACGAGCAAAGGCCCATTCATACTAGACAATTACAGGGCTACTATTCTATTTTAACTGCAGTGGTTCCATTCTATGGAATCCTGGGATTTGTAGTTTGGTGAGGCTCTAGAACTCTCTGCTGAGAATTCTAAATACCCCTCTCTAAACTGCAGCTCTCAGAATTCCATAAGATGGGACTATGGTAGTTAAAGTAGAATAATAGTACTGTATTTGTCTAGTGTGAGTGAGTCTCTGGATATTCATTTTATTAATTCACTATTAACCGTTGTCAACCCAACAAACCCACCACAACTCAAATAAAAACAGTGGGGAAACACCCATATGTTTGTGCTCCTCTCACCTAGAGGATTGTAGTCCAAGTTCAACACTCGCACCTGGGAACTGTGAGCCACTGCAATAGCCAAGCGCCCCCATCCTTTGGCTGTGATGCCAGGGTTAGCACTCAGGGTCAGTTCCTTCAAACCTAGATCATAAGCAAGAAGCCAAGTAAGAAGCATTCACAAGATTTCTTTTGCTCTGAGTTAATCAATCAATACAGAACGCATACAGCCTTTTGTTCCACCTGAAAAATTAATGGCTATAGATAAGGATCTCCATTTTAGGCTCAATTTCCAGATCAATGTCATTAGAAGGACAGATAACATTTTAAAAATGGTGTTTAAAATAAGGGCCAGGATCCTGCATTGTCCAATGTAATTACAGTGAGGGAGCTCTGTCATCATAGCTACTTCTGCCAATTGCCACTCCTGCCCTCTGCAAAAAACCCTACCTCTAAAGCCAGGCAGTGCCCCAGCTGAAGGGTTTCCAAGGTGCTGCAGACCAAGGTATGGGAAAATTATTACTCTAGCTGCTCACCCAGTCATGGGCCATGATGTGACAGGCAACTGAAAAGGCCCCTTGGGGCTCTGCTGCAGCTGCTTATCTCAATGCATCCCATGACCAGGAAAGCACTGCAATAATTCTCCAGCAGCCCAATTGGCAGTGCCTCAAAAACTTTTCAGTTGGAGCATTACATGGCTTAAGAAGTAGGATGGGGGGGGTCACATTTGGTCATTAACAACCATGTGTTTCAAGATCATAAGTCTGGCTTACAATCTCACAAATGTTAAAACAGTGTAACCTAAGCATAGGCCCATTATTTTAATATGTGTACTACTCTGGGATATTACAGATAGATTTTAAAAACTGCCTTTGTTTCAGAGGCAATATGTGTTTGTTTGCTTTCTGTACATGTATCATTAGATGCTTTTAGAACAAAAATGTTCCAAATCTGGAGGCTGACACAGAAAATCAAACGGCATGCATCATGATGATAAAAGTAAGAAAAAGAGTGCCAATAAAGCAGGCAGTGGAAACTATGCTGTCTGCCAAGTGTTTCTGGGTTGACTGCAGCCCCCAGCAGCACTAGCCAGTGGGAAGGAACGGTAAGAAGTGCACCATTCCTTATGGAGGCCCACATAATTCCTACTCTGTTTTTTTGGCACTCTGCCACCTGAGGTGTGTAGCAGTAGTACTGGTCTGCTTTTAAGAGACAAAAAAGGATGGTTACCGCATATAAAAGGGAAAATGAAATCTGGGCCAAATCATCTTGTGAACACTTTCTTAGAAGATGACATATTTATGATTGCCCTAAAATTGTGAATTCATTTTATTCCAGATTTTTATAACCAGGAAAAATGCTGCTGACTATTCTGTTGACAAAGTTGTTCGTGACCACTTTGTCCACAATGAACATAAATTTCTGGCCAGTTGGGACTGATCATATAGTTAGAAGTGCTGTTTAAACTGGAACCAAGATAATCAGAAATTAGAACATGTCATACTAAGGCTGGAATTCTGTCAGCGACATGATGTTGCAGATAACACCCAGCAACTCTTCTGTGCAATGCTCCCACAGGCACATACCTTACCTCTCTTTTGCTGGCCTTCTGGACCTCCCCAGTGTCCCCCAGAGGTCCAAGAGGACCACATCTGCCCCACATACCTCCCCAGCCATTAAATCACTACAAAGGAGGCGGCACACCAGTAGTGCAAAGGTAGATTCCATATGTTGGGAGGAAGCACAGCCATGCCTGGCAGAGCATGCAGGATCTCAGCCTAAATTAGCTTATAACATGTTAAAAGTAGAACATTCTGAAGCATAGTTAAAGAAGGATTACCTGATGAACGACTATCTGAATTCCTTTGCCTACACTAAAAGTTGGGCACCTGATCTTCTTATTCGCACTGCTTCAAACAAAGGAACAGTAGGTTGCAAAAAAGAGAAGTGCTAACATGAGCAGAAAGACAATGGTTCTTAATGAAAGAGGCTGGTGAAACACAAAAAGTGGGGAGTGGGGAACACAAATTTACAATATTTATTTGTAAAGGGTCATCTTACTTGTAAACATTAGGGTGGTTCCATGCACATAGGACCTTTCTTTTTCAAATACTGAGACATTAGGTGAAGACAATAATGAAATCAAGAGCAGAACAAGAGGACCTGAAATTCAGTCAAAGCCAGAGTTTGTATTATCAAGCCCACGAGCCTTTGGTACTATCTCCTTAGAAGAATTTGACTTAACCCAAGAGCATTACATTTTCAGCAAAAGAGTATTTGATGTTATTTCTGAAGAGCATTTGTGAATAACATTTACACCAAAAGGTATTTCAGATAAACAACTGGCTTCATATGCTGACTTTTATGTTACAGCATCAAATTTAGGTTACCAAAAAAAATTACATTACCACATACCTATAGACTCCATGGGAAAGGTCAGTTGTGGTTTATAACACAGCAAAGTAAAATTATTCCTACTCGCAATACATTCTTTCTCAGAGTAGAAGTCCACTTACTCATAACTCTCTGATGATTTCTCAGTCAAGAGAGTGACTTCACTAGAGGTGTGTGTGTGTGTCCTTGTGTGCAGTGTGTATGTGTCTTCAAATCACCTGTTGATTTACGGCAACCCCATGAATCTCATTAGGATTTCTTAGGCAAGGAACAGAGGTGGTCTGCCATGGCCTTCCTCTTAAATATAGCCTACAGCAGCTGCTAATCATTGGTGGTCCCCCATCTGAGTACTGTCCAGGTCTGACCCTGCTTAGCTTTCAAGTTCAGACAGGATCTAGTGCTTTCAAGGTATTTATCTCATGTGGCAGAAAGGCAGGAAATCAATCAATCAATCAATTAATTTTAGGCTGTCCCCCAGAGTTGTATTGTTCAGAGTCTCTTGAGGCATGCATTCTACTTTTCCAACTTGCTAACAACAATAGAACAGCTTGAACCACTACACTCTCCCACTCTGATAACAGAAAAATAACAGTGTAACCTAAGCATAGGCCCATTAGAATTCTGAAATATGCATACAAGTCCTCAGCTATTCTACTGATTACCTGACTTGGCTCCATCAGGAGGGAGAAGCCCACAGATCAAATTGATTCCTTCATCACCCAGCATGCAGTCCCCCAAGTCCAGGGCCACTAGTGAAGGATGGATGGAGAGTGCCGGATTAAGGAGAGCCAGACCAGCATCTGTTAGCGGGCTTCCATGGAGGCTATATGAATAAAAAGGTTAGTAATTACAAATTTCCCTTCCACTGAGTAGCGATGAACTAGTGGAACAATTATAGACGTACCTACTCAGAAGCAGGGCCCATTGATTTCAGCTGATTTACTTCCAGGTAAGTATATATAGTGTTACAGTAAAACTAATAAGTCAGATTGGTTGCACAATAAATATTTTGTCTGGAACACATTGCGATGTGCTTTTAGGAGTTGCAACCCCATTCATTAGATGCTTGCAATGGACTCTTAAATAGGCTCACTTAGGTAGGCTCTGACCCATGTAAATTTCTACTTTAACTACAATGTATCTGTCAGTCCTTAAGATGTCCAAGGATTCTGACCTTTTTCCTGCAAAGAAAGCAAGCTACCACTCCAGAATATTAAGAGCTGCAACTATCCCACACTTCCCTCCTGGAACAACAAATATCAGAAAGTTATTTATTTTTCTCTGAGGAGGAATGCTGTACAGCAATTACGAGCAACGTGTGTGTTTGTGCCTTCAAGTCACCTGTTGATTTATGGCAAGCAATAGTTGCACCTAAACAGATACAGCATTCCAGTTTGAAAAACCAATACGCACAAGGCTTGTGGTAGGACCCCGGGAGCAAAGAAAAATACAGTTTAATATTCTGATTTTAGATTCATAACGACATATGCCACACAGATTGCTGGATTTAAAGCTTCTCCAAAGAGTTCAGATAATGTAAATTAAAATTGTAACAAACTTCAGTCATAATTACTTGATCACTCTCATCCCACTGCACCACTGCTAACCAAAATTCAAAAATGACCAATTTATGGGTACTGTCCTGACCCATTAAAGCACTGCAATAAAACACAACATTTAGAATATTTTAGCACAATGCGTGTGCTTTTCCTTTACTCTGCATAATAAATGAAGCAAGATGTATAGACGGTGTGCTTTTCATTCTATCACTGGCAACTTCAGGAAGCATTTCTTTGCTTCACAGCAGAAGCAGGGTACCTGTGGCCCTCTAGACTCCAACTCCCATCAATCTAGCCAGCAGGACTAATGGTTAGTGGTGAGGGAAGTTGTGGTCTAAAAGCAGAATATTAATTGATGCTGGTTTTGCTTGTTAACTTCCCACCTCAATCCATAGGGAAAGGTGAAAAAGAAACAACAACAATAATAATACTAATTGCTAGTAGTAGTATTAGTACTATTCTAGACAGATTAATCTAGAATGTTGTAACTATCAGCATTTTGGATTAAAGTCCCACCTTGCCCTTAAAAACCTTCTGTGTGTATGTACCACAGATACATGTACGTGCACAGGTGAACAGAAGATGTTCAGGGGTAACTGAGCCATGCTAAAAAGATTTTAGGAATCCAGAAATGAGGCTGCAATCCAGTGCATAATTACCTAGGAGTAAACTCAGTTTAACGCATTAGGACTTAACTTTTTCAGCAAAAATGCCTGGGATTTAAATAAACCAGCAGCACAAGTCACCCTTCCCTGATATGTACTAAAAGCCGGTACTCACAACAAAGATTGAATTGAGCGATTGGTCTTCAGGGCTTCAGCCAGTTGCTTGACCCTGTTGATGTTGGAGACAATCCCCAAGTTAAGATTGAGTTGTGCCAAAGAGTGAGACTCTGCTACCCCTCGGCAAATACGACCAAAATCTCGGTCAGAGAGCTGACAGCCCCGGAGTGACAGGAGTTTGATGGAGTTCTCCCGCAGGCTCTCGCAAATATCTCGAATCTCAGCGCTTGATAAAGTCTCCCCAGAGATCTGGATAGACCCGGGCAACATCTCTGTACCTTTAGTAAGCAAGCAAACACCTTCAACGGCTCGTGGCGAAAGCGCCTGTGCTAATCCGGATTTCTGCAGGCAAACAACGTGTAATCCAGACTGGTGCAAGGGGCTGCTTTGGATTTGGGATCAAGAGGTGCCAGGAGGGCGTTCTGGAAATTAGTAAACCGAAGGTTGTGCAATCCTGTGCAAAGTTGGAGGCTACTGTGCGACGTGAAACGCCAGAGTTTAATGTGCTAATCAGATCAAGCCAAAACAACAGCGTGCCATTCAGAACGGTGCGCTGCGCTGTCGCTCAGACTGGATCCGTGCTGAAACTTCCAGGCAATCGGGACGCACCAAGGCAAAAATTCGCGCAGATCCCAATGAAAGAGTGCAAGGAACGGCGATGCGTGCTACTGTCTGGGCTGGTTAAAACGGCAGCGTTCCCCTTCAGCCCATAAGAATAACCGGGAAAGGTGCGCAGACCGGTAAAGCGCCGCAGGCAGAAGCCAGACGATTCGAAACGCCGGAACAGGAAACGTAATCCGGAATGGATTTAGATTCTTCCAGGATACGAGCAAAAATCCGAGCGAAGATTTTGCCTATCTATATATATTCTGGTCCCTGCGCGATCCGGGGAGGCGATGGATGGCTCCGCCGGGGAAGGGGGGCCGAGGGCTGCCTGCCGCGTCCTTCTGGCTTTAGTCCCCTATCAGGAACCTTCCCCCTTCCCCGGCGCCCTCTTCCGATCCACGGCGCAGGAGCCAAGACGCGGCGGCCGGTCCTCCTCGTCCCCGTCGCCCTCCGGCCGCCGCACCTGCCGGGCTCGCTCTCCCCTTGGCACAGGCGGGAGGGACCTCGCCAAGCCCGGCCGCCCGGCTCCCGGCTCCGTCCTCCCTCCCGCGCCTGCCGCGGCGTCTCCTCCGCTTACCGCACCGGCGGCGCCCGCGACGGCACCCAACGGGACATGTTGCAGCGCCGCCGACGCCGTCGCGAGGATCCGGGCGGCGCCGTCTCCGCCCTTCTTATAGTCCCCAGGGAGCCGGCTGGGTGCTGTGGGGCGGGGGGGCGGGGAGGCTCTAGCTTTGTTTGGCGCTGCGCCGGTTCCTATGGCCACACAGGCAGGCAGGCAGGCAGGCACCGCAGCCTCCGCCTCCTGCCAAACCGCCGAGCCACGCGGCGGCGGCGGCTCGCGCGCTCCCCGTAGCGCCAGGTTCGCTGCTCTGCCCCCAGGCTGGAAACGTCGCACTTCGCCTCCCCTTCCTCGTCGGCGGGAAAGGAGGGGGGCTGGCGGTGAGGCTGGAGTGGCTGATTAGACTCGCAGCAGCGCCTTGGTGGTTGGCTGGGAAAGAAAGAAAAAAATGGACCGGAAGCCCCTGTAGGCTCCAACCCAACCGCTAGCCTCGAGTGCTTTGCTGATGTTGTCATTTGCCCCTCAAGTCGACTTTGCCCTTATGGCGACCCTATAAGAAATTGAGGCGCGCTCTCTCTCTCTTTTCCCTGCTCCAAAAGACCCCAGGCCTTGTAAACTGAGTCTCATGGCTTCTTCCTTGGTTGCCTCAATCCACCTGTAGTGTGGCCTCCCTCTTTTCTTCTGCCTTCCACTTGACCAAGGGCTTGTCTTTATTCCAGTCAGTCGTGAGCCACTTCTGAACTATACTGTTATAGTGCTATTTTTCCACCTTCAACACCCTGTGGAATTTTGGGGTTTGCAGTTTAGGGAGGCCAAAGAGCTCTCTGACTGAAAATTTTAAATGTCTCTCCTTAAACCCAGGATTCCATAGGATGTTGAAAGTGGAGTAATAGCACTATAACAGTGTAGTGCGGAAATGGCCTTGGAAAACCCTATGAAATTCATGAGGTCGCCTTAAGTTGGCACACACACAGGTCATATATCCGAAGTATGACAGCCTCAGTTTTAGTCATCTTCCCTTCTAGTCTGGATTCAGGCCTGAGTTTCCCTTGGGACCGTTCATTTATCTTTGTCCTGGGTATCCACAGAACTCTTCTCCAGCACCAGATTCCAAATGAGTTGACTATCTTCCTGTCAAGTTTTTCACCTTTCTTTCATAACCATACAAGAAATCTGAAGTACTATTCTGACTTTGGAATGTCATGTTAGGGTAGAGTAGACCCATTGAATCAATGGGGTTTAAGTGTTTTATGACATTTCCATTGATTTAGTTTAGTGCCAGTTAATTGTTCTGCTTTAGTTGAGACTATCATTTGTAGCAATCTGTGTTGTTCTGCTTCTTGGATGTTTCTGCACAGTGAGGCTACACAGCCTCTGACGTGGAAGTCCTGAAAAGATGGGGGTGCAGGTGACATGTGGGGTGCTTTCTCAGCAGTGATGAGAAAATGAACTCTATGCATGCACAGAAGTGCTCTGACACAACTGCCAGTTACAGAGCAACACTCAGCTGTCAAAAATGGGTCTGGGAACTAAGTCTCAAACAGTAAAGAGAAACGTAGCCCTTTCTGCGTGTCTGCGTAGAACAAGAAAGAGGGAAAGTCTCAGGAGGCAAAAGGAAATTAAGCCTTAATTCCAGCACATATTACTAAAAGGGCTGAGGAAGCAGACTTGATTATTGTACTGACCATGTTTTCTCAATAAGATGCCTGCAGAACTTTAAAATTCAGCTTTTTTTTTAAGCTGAAAAAATACAGATAGGAGAACAGCATAAAGCATGGCTTTTAACACATTATCCAGACAGGTTTCTGGAGACAATTTTGTGGCAGAGCAGGCAGACCAAGGCTCAGTCTAGGAACATGAAATTATAAAAATCATTCAGGTCAAGGCTGGTGCTGTAAATGCTTCACACCCCTTTCCTGGGGCCTCTAAACTAGCCAGTTCCCTTAAATGCAGTGGAAGCTGCGATCACAACTGTAGTTCAGAGCCAGAGGCCAGGCCAATCCCCTTCTGTACATCTTGTTTTTTTTTTTACCTCAGGCAGGAAAATACTTTGGGCCAGGCCTGCTCTGCTCCTAAGTGGCTCTCCTCCTGCATTCATTAGCACTGTAGGATTAGGGAACAGCCGCCAAAGGGCAGAGGGGGCTTGTACTGTATTATAGGATTACACTTCTTAATCCAATACTCATTTTACCTCTACTTTTCATATAAGCAGAGAAGTACGGTAATACTAGCTGAGGATAAAGGTAGTCCAACACATCCAGAGGGCATTTGCATACAGAAAGAGGCAACCCGAGCATAACAAGGCCTATAACCATGCCTCTCCATTTACTCCTATCTCTTGTTTCCCATTCCTTTCTGCATTGTTTCCACTGTGTCCACTTTTAAATTGTAAACTCAACAGGACTGGGACCTGTTTTCTTTTTCCTACAAAACGCCTATGCTGCTATCTAACTAGCAGAGGAATCCTGCAGTGATTTATCACTAGAGTGATACCACTACTTCCTAACCCTTCTGAACTCACTATAGCCTGAGGGCTGGTGTGTGTGTGTGTGTGTGTATGAATTTATTTATTTTTTGCTAGTCTTATTTTTCCCTGTCCCATTGCAGATAGTAAGATTCTACTATTATTACTATCTTGCTGACTGATTAAAATTAAGGGTCCTTTCATACTACACAATTATAACACTATGATCACACTTTAACGGCCGTGGTTCCATCATGTGGAAACTTGGGGTCTGCAGTTTAGCCAGAGGCCTTTAGAACTCCCTAATTCTTACTGGCACACCCGAGGGCTAATTTTATGGTTATGGTATGTGAACAAGGGTGTTTAAAGTCCTGTAGATTTTGATCACCAAAGGCACATCTAAACATTTTCTTCTGTGGGTAGACAGGGGTGCCTTCAGTTGTGTTGACTCTCCCTGTCAACCAGTAGAGCAGTATTTATGTTGCATCCTATGGCCCTTAGCTGGCCTCTAGCTAGGTTTAAGATTATGCCTCGGAGAGATAGCTAAATAATTATTTATCTACTATATAAAAGTCAAAGTTTGTCTGTGAATTTGTCTGTCTGTCTGCATCAGGCAGGCAAAGACCTCATGTGATTGGCTGACTGTGAAGATTCTATGGAATCCTGGCGTTGACAGTTTAGGGAGGGGCCCTTGGAAATCTCAGCCAAGAGCTCTTGGACCTCAGGCCGGTTGCTATGGAGATGAGGTCTACCATCAATAAGGCATATGTGAGAAAAATTAAAGTGACGTACACAACATAGTTACAAAGTCTTCTCGCCTCACACAGTAGATTCTATGGGTTCCATATGTGAGGAATCTTAAAGTTGAAATTCAAAACAAAAAATGCTTCCAGAAAAACATAAAGCCATTGCACAAATTCAACAGAGAGCAAAAAAATTCAAAAGCCAGAGAACACAGATTGGATTCAGGACTATGGGGAAAAGTTAGAGGTACTGGAATAATCTGGTTGCTATGGAGACAATGCCTAGCAGCAAGGAGGAAGACAGTGCATTCCCACAGGAAGCCAACCTCTGTATATTAACAGCTATGAACAGAGATTGGATTGGGGAATATGGGGACCAAATATTTTATTGAGAAGTTATGGCCTAAATCCTTTGTTAATCCTGACTAGGGGAGACACATTGAATCAATTGGATTTATATATGTGTTGACTCAGCATTTGACAAACAATTCTACTTTAATTGGCACTAACCAACAGGATTTCTGCCATTTAGTGGTAGAAGCCTGCTTGACTCCCCAAAGATTCCATTTAGGAAGAGTACCTAATTAATGTGTGTCTCTGGATTTCTTTTTGGAAAAAGTCCATGGAAGAATCTTGGTGCTCCGGGGTGACTGTGTAGGAATAGTACTTGAAAGTGAAAAGCACTGATTACTTTATTTTGTGTGCTAAAAACTAAAGAAATAAGAACCCATGACGTGATCCAATGGATAATACATATACAGTCATCCCTCCGCATTCGCTAGGGTTAGGGGCACAGAACCTCTGTGAAAGTGGAAAAAATGTTAATAACTCTAGGCCCTCCCAAACCATATTTAACACATACAAAAGTATGATTACCATAATCAAACCCCCCATGGATTCCTTTGAGGCATCAGGGTTCCTTCACAAGGCAGAAGTGGCTGGCTGGTGGGACTTACTGACACCTCCATTGCTGCCCCACATCATTTTTAATAGGGACTTACAAGCCTAGTTTGCAGTTTTTCAGTCTCACGAGGCTTGCAGCCCCTATTAAAAATGGCATAGGGAGGCAGTAGAGGTGACAGCAAATAATCCATTAATAATAAAATTTGCAAAAGTGAAACCCACAGATTATAGACAGATCTATATAGAGAAAGCTTCTCTAATTATAAATACCCTCAAAAGTAAAAACTGCTACTTATAAAAAAAAACTAATAGTCAAATCCCACAGCTAACATATTGTACTCTTTTTCTTGCAAAAAGCAAATTGTTTCCCAGTTTTTCACAAAAGTCACTACTGATCAATGTTGTCAGGCAATGTTGCCAATTTACCCATTTAAAGTCCAACAGATTTATTAGACAGTCCTCTTTTGTTGATATACTTCTGTGTGTATAGTAATTGTACTGCAGCGGTCATGAATTGTAGTATGTTGCCATAGTTTTTCTCCAGTTGATCTTCTACTAATCTCAACAAGTATAATTCAGGTTTTAATTGAACAATAACTTTCAAAATTTTGCACATCATAAGAGTATATTTGATTTTCAGAATTTTTTTGGCTGCGAGTCCATCACATGTAGTAAAAAGATCCCACTGCTTGTTCAAATTTCCAACATCTGTTTGAAACCTCTTTATGCATTTTGGCCATTTTTTCTGGTGTTACACATCAGTGGTACATCATCTTATAAAAGTTCCTTTGAGATCCTAACTCAATATACATTTATTTCCTTCTGACCACATTTTATCCCATTTCTTCAACTGTATATTATGACCAAAGTTTTGTGACCACTTTTTCATACAGTTTCTAACCATTCATCTCTAATTTTAACAAAAATGTATACATCTTACCAATCAAATGTTCATCTGAGCACAAGTGTTTTTGAAAATCAGATTTTTCAAAGTCATATAATTTTTCGTCAATTTTAAACCTCTCAACTATCTGTCTGTAAGAGAACCATTGAAAACTAGCCTTCAGATATTAATTCCTCACTTGATTTTGTTCTGTAATGTTCTTTCTCAGTTTTGAGAAGTTCTTGATAAGTAGCCGATTTTTCTTTTGTTGTTGTTTCCTATGAAAGGCTTCTTGAGATGATACCCATAAGGATGTTTGAAAACATTCCCTTGATTTACATATATTCCATATTCTTAACTGAGTTTTTTTCACATAATGGTTTTAGTTTATTTTATTTTATTTTTTTTCATACTGCAAATAACCATACCACCACATTTCAATCCATGCCCTTCTAATTCTAACGCTCTCTTATTTGTCAGCATTATCTAGTCTTTCAGCCACACCAGGCAACATGCAGAAAAATACAACCTGAAGTCTGGTAGTCCCAGTCCTCCTTTTTCTTTGGCATCTGTAAAATTGTATACTTTACTCTAGATTTCCTCTCTTGTCATATTGAGGTGTGCTTTATCATACTGTCCTGCTGACTACAGAGGATGGTGGTATATTTCAACACAGGTGAAGAATCAGAGGGCAATACATCAGGTATGTTTTATTCAGTGACCCAGTCACCGAGATGCTGCCACTCCCATTTCCAGTATCTTGTTATCTTTCCTGGCATTGCTGCTCCTAGAGGGTTGCTGTTGTGGTGCTATTACTGGCTTTTCTTATGGCATTATGTACAGACATCCATGGCATTGCATGATGACAAGGCCACCAAAAGGGAGGCATTTGCAGCCAACAAAAAACAGCAAACTGGCGGGAGCAGTCTTGATGCCCAATGGCTGTATGGCACAGTGTAACATAATAGTTCTGTGTGCCCAATGCACACCATCCCAGACTGTCAAGCCACACCTGCCCCTTCCATTGCCATTCTGTGGCTGTTGGAGAGTGTAGAGGTGGGGTGTTGATGAAGCATCAGTCTATGTCCCCATAGTCAGATGCAGAATTATTAAATATCTTCTTAGATCTGTTGGGGTTCTCCATGGATGATGTAATAATTCTCCAATCCCTTTCCTCACTCTCCACCGACCTTGGAATGGCCATGGATGGAAGCTGCAGTAGCTGAACTTTATTTGGGGTGTGCGTGGCTTAGGTTGTTTCAGAGGATGGAATGGGATACCAAGTTCTACAGTGAGGGGGAAAAAAGGGCATTTGTAGACATAAGGTGAACTAATACTTGCATAACCACTAACAGAATGCCAGCCAATATCAGCAGGTGTGATTAGTGGACTGTTTTTAGTAACAGTTGAGATAAGGGATACATTGGGGATCAAGGGGAAGTCAGGAAATCAGGGAGCCTCTCTTATGGTAGAAGGTTCAAGGAATAGCAAGGCTATGAAGGCATCTATTTGGAACACACTCTGTGATGTAATCCCTGCTTGGAAGAGTTTGTGGTCTAAACTAATCTAGCCGTTATTTTCCTTTTCCTCAGCTGGAGGGTGGCAGCTGGTATTAAGGAACAGCCTGGCAGGCACACAATTTTTACAAAGAAGCTTTGCTTACTTCAGCAAACATACTGTGCTGGGTTTTCTTGGCTGTGTCTCAACATGATTAATTACATGCAAGGAATGCAGGGCAAAGGAGCATGAATCACTGATATGCCTTCCTTCTTCTTGGCCAATGGACTATAATGTGCTTGAGAAGCATCAGGACAGCCAGGAGATTTGTACTGAAGAGATAACAGCTAGAACTGAGTCCTCAATAAATGATGAATAAATGCCAGCAAGGATCCATGGTGGTGGGGAAAATAATGCAATAAACCAGGTAAATAGGCAGCTTTCCACATATAATTAATTAGCTAAGGCAAAGACTTTAACCTCCAGTCAAAATCCATTTTATCATGTAATTAAGAAGAAGAGTCAAATGAGTAATTGAGCATTAATTGCTGGATAAATGAGAGGAAATGGAGAAATAAGAAACAGTATTGGGGTGTATCATAGTTTTTCCTTCTTTATAATTTGGAAGAGATTATTTGAGAAAGGACTTACATTTAATTTGATTCTGGAGTGACAGCCTACTGTAAGGAGCAGCAGGACAAGCCGGGTAAGACTCAGGACTCAGGTAATAAGCCCTGAGACTTTTATATGATCTGTGTCATTGATACAACATTGAATGGCAAGAAAGGCAAACAGCATCAGTTGACTACATTTATGTGGTGACTATTTTGAAGTTACACAGGGCATTTCCATCATAAAGGTACCTAACTCACCCAGTCTAATCACAGATTTCAGAAAGACAGATTCACACAACATCATTTACAATGTATTTGGAATCATCCTTATCTAACTATAATGTGGCATGTGTTCTCAATTGGTTTTAGAGAGAAAGAGCGAGTGCAGTCTAGTATTTTCAAATCTGAGCAGACTCACTTGGTCTGCTCAACCAATATAGGTGTTTTTTGTTATCTTTACCAATATCCAAGGCAGCTTGCCTAATAGAACTAAATCTACAAAGTGCAGTTCAATCTTAGCTTAAAGATTTAAAAAACAAAACAAAACCCAAGCAGATACAGGAACCTTACAGGATAGCTCCATGTGTGAATTTGATGTCTATTTATTACTCGCTTAAAATGGAGATAATTCGCAGTTTTTAATCTAGGAAAAGTATACAAACTTTATCTAAGTAACGGAATATTTTCCATAAGAGAAGAGGCTGTAGAGGCAGCCAGCAAAATCCCTTACAGCAGTCAGATTATTGTGGTTAAACACCATTTGAATAGGCATTAATGAAAGTATTACTCAAATCCCACAGAAACTAGTGATGGCTAAACATAAGCAGCACCACATATAGTGAAGCTTTTATCTCTAGGATCCTGGACATGTTACAAGGGAATTGACTCAACAGTAGCACTCCATGTTTCTCAGATTGTCTGTGGTGAAATGGGCAATTTATGACCTTTGATGTGATTTCCTCAGCAAGCCATTGGCAAGAATGATCCTTCCAAGAATTTATTGGGCAGGTGAATAGGGAGAAAGAGACATCAGTCTTTTAGACTCACAAATATTATTTGACACACACATCTTGCAATTCCACAAATAAATTAACTGCAGTTCTTAGGTAAATTCCATTCCAAGAGATGGATGAGCTTTACATAGAATAATTCTGAAATGAGGAGTTGAGGGACGTACCCAACTTCAATTAAGAGTTCCTTAGTACTGCTTGGCAGCCAGGGGTAAACATTTTATCTTCAGGGCTGGTTTTGGTGCTTGAACTGGAAAAAAAAAATCTTCCCCATTTCATATGCCAAAACCAACTAGACTGATCCTTGAATTCTACAGAAGTAATGGTAGTGAGACCCTGCATACTGTGGTTTCAGATTGGGCTACAATCCTGGGGACTAGGGTTCGATTCCCCGTTTGGCCATGGAAATCCACTGGGTGACCTTGGGTGTGTCATACGCTCTCAGCCCAGAAAATCCTGTGATAGGTTCACTTTAGGCTCACCATAATTTAGAAATACCTTGAAGACACACAACAATGGTAGTGTCTTCCAGTGCACTAGAATTAAAGAGGCTATGTTAGGGGTGTATCTGTGCAACATAAGCTACTGGAACAGATAACTGTCTGCTCCTGCAGTATGTGCTGCTTTAGAAAAGCTACCTAATTCTGCCAAATTATGGGGCTGGCACTTTTTCATTTTCATGGAAGGGTGACAATTTGCAACATTATCACTACCAAGTTTATGTACTTTGTTAATTTATTCATACTGTAACCTGTTCTGAGCTTTCAGGATGGACTGGGACATAAAAGAGACAACCCCCACCGAAACCAGAACTATTAATTGTTCATGGGAGTAAAAGAACATAATTTTCATGTCCAAACCTAATGAAATTTGAAAAACAAGACAGGTTTGGAGGTATACAAATTCATCCTGCACCAGAACTTCTACACATCTTGTGATATCAATGCACTGCTTGCATAGATCATCTTTTGATAAGCAATTGTGCAGATCCCTGAGCTGACAGTGGATGACACAGACCAGTACGTCTCAAATTGATATGGGGAATCAGCAATCCCTCCCCACATGCATCAGGAATCTGTATCATATTTAGGCTTATTTGAGTACTATTGTTTCTTTATTGGAAACTCACTACGAATTAGCAGCCAATGGCTTGTGGACTGATACTAGGCTAGGGACTACAATGTTGATGTAGGTCACATGTGTAATGAAAGTTTATTAATTCTTAAGACACTACCCCTCAAAAAGCACATTGTATATATTTGCCCAGTATGGTTTCCCATAATTTTAATTATTCACTAGCAACCTTAATATGGGAAACTTCCCACATAGACATGCCTTGATGTAGAATAGTATTTGAAGTTATGATAAAAATGCTAAACTATGTGTAATTTTAGTGGCTTATATCCCTTGTTTGGGGACAACTACTGTGTGCATACACAATAATTGTCACTGAACAAAGGATATGAGGCTGCCGCTAAAATTACACATAGTTTAATTAAAGTTTAATTAGTGTTATTCCCTTTAATAGCCAAGGTTTATTTCAACACTACATAACATACATAGTACATTAAAACCCAGAATGAAGGGCTTTAAAAACCCAGATAAAATAACTCGGTAAAGCTTGATATTCATGATAGACTAGTGATAGGATCTGCGTAAGTACACTTTATGTGTACAATTTTTAAAAATGGAAACCTGCATTTTTCTTTTGCTTCATAAACCCTAATTTCTCTTTTTTTATATTCATTGTTAATTAGTGGATTCATTAAAAAGTGAGGGAGGGGGAGAGAACTTGACTAAAAATGAACCTAACATGCTTTGTGTTGTGTATGAAGTCCAGTCAACAGGAAGCTTGGTGCATATTGCATAAAAAGGAGTGGTATAATGGTTGTAGTAAAAGCAGATTTCTATAGTCACTGACAGCTACACCTTAAATAAGCACCCTTTTTAAAACATACTGTGATGGGGACTTCCTCCTCTGGACACACGACTTGCAGTTTAAGCTGAGAATGCTAAAACAAATTTCTCACTGAATACTAGATTGTCACATGAAAAGGAAGAAACCAGACTAATCAGATAATGTCAGTCTCAACACACAAGATATGGTAAGTAGTATACAATTCAGAGACTGATATAAATACTTCCACTCTGAAAAACATGGAAATGTTTTCTTGAGTGGTGAGAAAGAAAGATAATCATCTGCCACATTCTGCATCAACCAAAGCCCAATGTTGCTCATATGAAAGGAAGCACCCTGGACAATGGAATCTACCAACACAGTTTTGATTACATTTTAGAACAGAACAGCACCAGGTCTCCGCTGTTCTGAATTTACAATTAGGGTCCAATGGAAGAGAATGCTCAGAAACAACATCCATTTAATTTAATTCTTCCCTCAGCAAAAGAGAGGATTACATGTACACTGGCTAAAAAGACAAGACCGAGCACAAAGGTATGGAGGAAAAGTCTGAGCTATGCAATCCCAACTAAATGGGAATGGGTCAGGAGAAAGGCTCTGCCTCATACAATCCAGTCAAAGCTGGACAAAAGCAGTTCCTCTGAAACATGCTGAGAACCCACTGCCCTCACTTTCAAGATGAGGTATGCAGATGAGACCACGTCCTGCTTCTGTTACTTTTTCTTTCTTTCTTCCTTGATAACAGCAGCAGAGTATATGACCCAGGCAGAGGCAGGGAGAATATCAGAGTCCATAAGGCTACGAGGTCAGCGCAGCAAGAGGTTTGGTAGTTGCATTCAGAATGGAAAGAACTGGAATGTCTCTGGGAACTCTTTGAAAGGGAGGGATGTTGGGTCTTTCTAATGTGTCCAGGATGCCTGTGAATGATAAAAGCAACAGGGCTAGTCAACACCTAGCTGTATCTGCATTAGTTTGTATCCTCTTTCATATTACTTTGGTCCTTTGCCATCTCAAGTCTTTGTGTACACATGCATCTTGTTCTCTGGATGCTATTCTCCCTAACCCCCTGCCCAAAGCTGACTTTGCACTATTAAAGCAGCATGTCATAGAATTATGTGGAACTGCTGAACAGCCAGGTTCTAGAGAATGTTGTAGCTTTGATAACATATACAATTAGAAAGGTTACACAAGAGTTGTAAATTCATCCTGCCCAGGCAGAGGATGTCATAATACGCAAGGCCTAAATGCTGAACAATACAAAGCTTTAATGGCTTTAGACTAAATGGTAAAGGATGGGGTGTGAAAAACAATGAAAATCATGAGAGCTGGGCTGCATCACCTCCTTCTTAGCCATGAGCTGTGCAAAATGTTGCCAGTCTAGGCACACTTTCAAAGGGAAGGAGGCTCCTACCTGAACAACGTCAGTGTTAAAAAGCGAGGGTTAGAGTTTGCGTACCATATATTACTCACTGTTAAAGACAAACACATACACATTTTGCCTACAAAGGAGCTACAGCTGTGTAGGAAGACCATCGTGTGTGTGTGTGTGTGTGTATAAATATATAATGGCCCAAAGAAAATGCAGAACAGTATCATGTCTTACAGGAAAAAGAAAAGGTTGGCTTATCACAGAGCGTTCTCAAAAATAGTATCTTGGCTTGAAACCATTGTCCCAACACATAAAAAAAGCAGAGGAAACAGAATGAAAAATGCATTGTCCTCCACTCCTTCTCTTACCTTCTACCACCTTGTGATAAGCGAAGTGCAGATAAAGGAGGAAGAGCATGTGCAGGGCAGCAAGTATGCCACACAAGATGAGTCGCTGGGTATGTCCCACTGTGCGTGATACCAACACAGCAACCTAAGAAACATCAGATGTTAAGGTTTACAGACTGGCTATAAAACATGAATGCATGAAGAAGAGTTGATTCCTTTAAGTCTAAAATGTACTTGGATGTATGGTTTAGTTTCACATGAATTACCTCTTCAACCTTTCATTTCTTTCTTTTTAAATGTCAGGTTTCCAGGACCAGCAGCTATAACTATGCCCTCAAGTTACCATCAGAATTGGAACATTTAAATTAGATTTTGTGGTGAATGTAGCAAGCTGAGGAAGTTGTTATTTCCTGGCAGTGACAGCAGATAAAGTATTGTATGCAATTAGCAGAGACCTTTGGGAATCCACATGTATCACCAAAGAGACAGGATTTTCAAGTCACATTATTAGAAGCTGTGATGGAAACTGCCAAGTCCTCAGTTTTAAAACAGAAACCTTTCTTATCTCCTGTTATCAACAGTGTGAACAGATGAGAGTTCAGCTTTAAATTCAGAGATCACTTCATCCACCATATACCAAAGCTACTATTCCTACAGTTAATGTTTGTATGGTAAGAACTATTAAAAGATTTTGTCTGACAATTAAAGTAATAACCATGTAATAAAATTTAATACTGTTCAAAGAAATAGGCATACTTTGCATGACAGATATTTTACTCTGAAGGAAGCATAAAGGGCTTTCATTGGTTGATACAACTTGTATTATACAGCTGATAAGACCTGAATCTGGACCTTCAGCTAGAGTAGACACTGATAATATAACTTAAATGGATGAGGAGGGAAGAGGAAAATAAGCACATGAAAATACTAACGTATATACTAAAACCTGATATACAAAGAACCTCTGTTATGAAGGCTATTCCCCCTGCCTCCTCTCTCTTCTTAGTTGGCAGGCAAACATCTTAAAGTCTTTCAGCCTCTATTTGGGGGAGAAGGATGGGCAATCGGCGTGCTGTTTTTAATATGAAATATGTGTTTAATGTGCTTTTACTGTTTTAAGTTAATGTTTTAATTGGATTTTTTCCTACATTCATACAACATATTGCTTTAACTATTTTAACTCCTACTGTAAACCACTGTGGGTCCCATACTGTGAGAAAGGCAGGATATAAATCTAATCAATCAAATAAATATTTACCATTCGTAGTGTAGAAAGGCCGCCAATCCCCAGCCAGAAGATATAAAAAAGGGAGTGAAAGTGAATGTTGTAGGTGATAAATAGAGTAATGCAATGCCCAAAAAGTCCATAGCCCTGAAAGGAAAAGATCATCAGCTTATGGATGGAAACAGCTATAATATTAATTGTAGCACATGCTTTCCTGAAGACAACCTTAAGCACTAATAGCTTAAGCACAACTAGTGAGCTGAAGCAGAATGTTAGATTTTTGCCTACCGACTATAGTAATTAGAAGAATGTCAGGTTCTGCCTGAGGCATGTCTAGCTCAATTAGGAGTTCAATCACCACCCAGACTTGTGGAAGCAAATTATTTCTGTCTGATAGCTAACAAGAATTGCCTGATTTTTCCCTTCCCCTCCCCTCCCCAACATGGCTTATAAAGATAAAAGAGAATCTTATTATTGTAGATTCCAAACAACCCTAGCATGTAGATTCAGATGAATCTAGGCAAGAGAAAGAGCTACACATCTATCCTTGGTGCAGATATAAAGCTATCTGTAAGTCATGAGAGATGATCAGCCAATGGCCATACTGGCAAGGAATGGTGGGAGTTGTAAGACAACCCGCCTGGAGGGTGATAGATTGGAAATGGGTACTTTACACTATGTTAGAGACTACTGAGCAGCTGGAGAGTTTACTCACCAGTAGTGACAACATTTGCACCATGGTGATTTGAGCATTGCACAAGTATGCCAAGAAGTAAATAAAAGAGGAGACACCTATCCAGTAACCAAAGCAGGTACCAATTGCTGTGCCCATCAATGTTCCTTCCCTCTGTATAAAGAGAAGCAGAAGGCTTATAAGAGGACTTGATACATCCTGGAAATGCATCTTTCAAACAGTATAATCCACAGACAGTCCAATGTAAAATATGCTAATAGGTGTTACTAGCACTTCAGAAACCGAACTCCCTCTAACCAAGGGGCATTCATAATGCCTCAACATCCCTCCCCGCAAAAAAGTTCAAGGGCAAAATAGGTCTCTGGCTAGTGGCCTGTCAGGAAAGCAAGATGCCCAGCTTACAATAATTGTATCTGATGTCTTCATTCCATGCAGCAAGATGGCCACCAGTGTGAAGACAAGCATGAGGGGACCATAAAGCTCACCCGCTATCTTCTACAAAAGAAGAAACAAAGAATAATAGTTATTGATGAGCATTTTGGGAAGTCCAGTATATCAGTCAATTAGAAAAAGTGTACAAAAGTTCATTTCTACTCTTAAAATAGGATGGAGAAAGCATGACCCATGCAGCTCCCCACTCCTTGTTTTGTGATTACCTGAAAAATGCTCCAAAATGCTGCTAGGAGCAGTGTTTTAAATTAAAGCACCCCAAGCCTCCACTCTTTGTCATTTTTCAGCCAAGGAATGGAAAACAGAAGTGACATCTGTTCACTTCTGAGGTGTGTTTTGTTCTCAGTTTTGGCCTGAAATGTGATCTGTCAGGAAAGAGAGATGAAAAATGGCCCTTGACCCCTCGTAGCTGTCCACCCATCTTAAAGGAATCAACAAGAGAAATTAGTTGTGTTATTTTACAATAGCAAGTCATTACTTGTTCTTTTTTTTTTTTTTCAGAAAAGACTGCTCAACTAACATCATATATGATGTGAAAACTCATGACACACAGTGGGATGGTCTGTATTTCATGTAGCCATCCAGGAGCATGATTCCTTGATCCCCCTTTTACAGAAGACAGATGCTGTGGAAGCAGAATCAGTGGCAGACTGGGGTGCAATCATGGGATGCTCTGGGGTCTGCCCCGTGACCCCTGAAATTTATTCACTTGCTGTGCAGTCACAGATGACTTTAATTTTGCTTGTGGACCTTGAAATTCAGACTGATACTCTCCAAAGCATGCATTTGTTAAATGTGGGCTAGTTACTCTCTGAAATCAATGCAGCTGATCTAAATGCATTCAGGTTGGTCTTCATGTTCCTGCAAAGTCAAACCCACTATGAAATCAGACCAGTTTGGCCAAGGATATGAAAAGGAACAGAGTGGATAGAGAAACAGAGGAGGAGAAAGAAAAAGTGAGAAAGGAAATGAAAGCCTTTTAAGAAATTTAACAATATTCACCGCTCAGTGAACTGATATGCTTTTTGCTAAAAATGGTTAAGTACAAACTGATGAAGGAAACTTAGAATACATGGTACCGAGCCAAAGGGGCTATGCAAGAACTGCCCTGCTACTTTTGGAATGGGGAAGAAATCGAGCATTACCAAAGAACTTCTATCAAAGTGATTTATCAGGAAAATACCAGTGTGCATCCATGATGAAATGCAGGTGAGACACTGCTTTATCTGTCAACTTTACAGCAATGGCAAATGAACTGGAATACAACCTTTATAGAAATGTCTGCTTGGAGATAAAAAAATCCATTGTTCCTTAGATACTGCCACCTTCATAATGTTAAGAAAAGCTTCAATTTACTATCTAGTGTACTAGCTCACCTGGGGAAAATTAATCATCTTCACAGGTATCATGGATTCCAACAAGCTAAAAGAAAACAAGATGTACAGGAAACTATTAACAGGAACGAAGAAAGATTCAGATCTTTTAGATAACCATATATTTTAAAAAATAATCTGTGCATGTGCCAGACCGACAACAAAAAAAAATGCTATATGATTAGAACCTGGATGTGAAAAGCCTCACAGATCATTATATAATCAGAAAACAGTTCTGTTAAATTCAACAAAAAGCCTTGCTGGGAAAGGGATGAGGGGCATTTAACTCAACTCTAATCTTGTCTGCTCTACGTAAGTAAATTGTCTAGAATAGAATTTCTTACTTTTTTGCTGTGGTCAGCACACTAGCCATCAAGGTTATGGGGGCCGGAAAGGAAGCCTAACAGCAGTTTCTGACTCTCAACTGTCAGTATAGTAAGGACAGACTAACACAGCTCTGATGTATGCTCAAAAGGAATCTGCTGAGCTGACACTTCATGGCTCAGTTTGCCTCATGCAACAGCATCAAAAGACTGGAAATGAAACAGCTTGGTGTTATTTATTCGAGGAATAAAAGTGCAACTGGGAAAATTCTTGATCTCTTCCCCTGGAGCTATCTTAATAAAAACCTGCAAGCAAAGAAACAGCAGTGCGATTCTCTTCTCTATAAACCTGAATACTACTTTGGGGAATAACCAGCTTTTCTTTGTTAAGAATAAAGATGTTGGGTTGCAGACAATTTCCATACTAGACTGTGCTGCTATTACAAACTAATATAGCTTCATTTACAAAGGAGAGTTTTAAGAAAGCCAGTAGCAGACAAGAAAAAAACTAGAGAAATAGGAGGAACAATCTGTCAAGTTTGCTTACCGGTTCCGAACTTGGTTTGGCTCTACATCAAAGTAGGGCCTGAGGATATCAATGTTGGCATAGAGATTGAAGGCTTTTGAGGCTTGTCTTTTTCCTGCCTGCCACATCTAGGGAGTGTGGGGAGGGAGGAGGAAGGGAGATTGAGACAGACAGGGAGAGAGAGACAGAACAAAAGAGAGAAGCATCAAACTTTTTTCTCAGTGCTGCAGAGTTAAATGACCGCTTTATTTAAATAGATCTAGAGCAGAGTGGGAAAGTGTGGGCCTTGGGACTATTTGAACCCCTCAGCACTCCAATTTATTTAAATTAATTTTAACTGAAAATGCTCCCTATATCTCCTAGGCAGAAATTTCACAAAGTTTTTGCACCCCCAGGCTATTTCAAGTCCATAAAAAGTCTTTTTCCTCCAAGTAAAGCAGAACTTGAGAAAAAAAGACATCAATTGGACCCAAAACATAGTGAAATTGGTCCCTGTGGCTCCTGGGAAGTCTTTTCACTGAACCCCCCTGCCTGGCAAGGATTTAAAAAATTAAAGGGCACATCGGGGGTGTATGTACACACAGCCTACACTGGGGTTCCCCAACTGCCCTCCTTTGATCTAAAACTTCTTAACAGTCATCAGTACTGATCTTACATTTTCAGGATGGAGGGAACCAAATCTGTGGTTCTAAAGTTGTGCCCTGCAACGTTCTGCTGCTATAAAAATAATATCAACAGTCAGTTTGTAATTACTTAGAAAGCAATGCCATAATCACTAAAAGTCAACATGCATTTCTCAGAAATAAGTCATGCCAGACTAATCTTATCTCTTTTTATGATAGGGTTACAAGCTTGACAGATGAAGGGAATACTGTAGACGTAGCATATCTTGACTTCAGTAAGGCCTTTGACAAAGTTCCCCATGACATTCTTGCAAAGAAGCTAGTAAAATGCGGGCTGGATAGGGCTGCTGGTAGGTGGATTGGTAACTGGTTGATCGACCGAACCCAAAGGGTGCTCACCAATGGCTGCTTTTCATCCTGGAGAGAAGTGACTAGTGGGGTGCCACAGGGTTCTGTCCTGGGCCCAGTGCTATTCAACATCTTCATCGATGACTTGGATGAAGGAGTAGAGGGCATGCTGATCAAATTTGCAGATGACACCAAATTGGGAGGGATTGCTAATATCCCAGAGGACAGGATCAAATTTCAAAAGGACCTTGACAGATTGGAGAGCTGGTCAAAGCTAACAAAATGAATTTCAACAGAGAGAAATGTAAAGTCCTACAATTAGGCAGAAAAAATGGAATGCAGAAATACAGGATGGGGGATGTGTGGCTGGATAGCAGTACATGTGAAAGGGATCTAGGAGTCTTGGTAGATCACAAGCTGAACACGAGTCAGCAGTGTAATGAGGCAGCCAAGAAAGCCAACGCAATTCTTGGTTGCATCAGTAGGAGTATGGTGTCTAGATCGAGGGCGGTAATGGTACCACTCTATTCTGCATTGGTTAGGCCTCATTTGGAATACTGTGTCCAGTTCTGGGCACCTCAATTCAAGAAGGATATCGACAAGTTGGAACGTGTCCAGAGGATAGCGACCAAAATGGTGAAGGGTCTGGAAGCCATGCCCTATGAGGAACAGCTTAGGGAGCTGGGTATGTTTAGTCTGCAGAAGAGAAGGTTAAAAGGGGACATGATAGCCATGTTTAAATATCTGAAGGGATGTCATGTTGAGGAGGGAGTGGACTTGTTTTCTGCTGCTCCAGAGACTAGGACAAGGAGCAATGGATTCAAGCTACAGGAAAGGAGATTTCACTTGAGGAAGAACTTCCTGACGATCCGAGCTGTCTGGCAGTGCAATATGCTGCCTTGGAGTTTGGTGGCATCTCCTTCTTTGGAGATTTTTCGCAGAGGCTGGATGGCCATCTGTTGGGAATGCTTTGATGAGTGTTCCTGCATAGCAGGGGGTTGGACTGGATGGCCCCTGGGGTCTCTTCCAACTCTATGATTCTATAATTTGGGAATTGGTGGCAGACCAATTTGTTGCTGTAGAAAAATATTTCCCATCTGTGCAGCAGGTTCTGCCTCATTACTAATTACTTGCTCACTGCTTCAAAACAGAAATGCTTAGGGAGTCTAAGGCAAGATTATATCTATAGAGTGGCCTTGTGGTAGAGTGGATACCAGTCCAGCTTTTATTTCTGGAAGCTGTAAGAGAAACACAGCCATCACTGTGCATTTTCACTGGAATAACTGCTTGTGAAGACCAAAAGCTACATCCAAATTATCTATTTAAAAACCTCAAACTGGCTGCCTTGATTCTGTGTATGGCAGGACCAATGGTCTACACAAATTCAAAAAACTATAAATTATCCTTCTAAAACAGGCACAAGGATCCAAGACTACACTATGGAAGAAATATCAAGACACTGTCTCCAGAAAACAACAATAAATGAGAAGCATGTAGGAATCAGCAGCCTTACGGAGTTATAATTTTGGCTTGCTGCAGATCCTCAGATCTGACAAAGATAGCTGTGGTTACCTCATCAGCAACTTGCCGACTCAGCTGTCCCTTAAAGCCCTTCATCCCTAAGAACTCTCCATCTTCTTCATCTGCAGCAGCTGCTTCTGCATCCACCTCTTCCTCTTCCTTCATGCGTTGATGCATCTCACCCATGTCTTCAAAGCTGGAGCCAGATGTGTCATCCATGTTTTCCATGTCAATCACAGCAGAACCGCCGCCCTGAACAATGTGAAAATATGCAAAGAATGAGACAATGCACTTTACAAGATTCTGTCTCTGTGTGAATAGGCCAGACATTCATAACAATCCACGTAAGCTCTATTCCTGTTCTTTGTCTTTGCATTCATATTGAGAAGTGGGAAGAGCACAGGGAAACCAATCCCATTCTATTTGCTACTTTCACTCAATGTAACTGAGGTATCCATAAATACAAAACTGACCACTGGACTTTATGAAGACCTCCACCACTGAACACAAGAATAATTAAATATAAAAACACCAGTACATCTACTCTCAGGGCTTGAAACAGCTGCAGCAACATGCACTGGTGATCATGTTTACTTTTAATATTGATGTTTACTTTTAATATCCTACATTGTTTAGTACCTTGAGATATGAAAGAATGTTTACTCTTCCCTCAACATGTCAATTTGCTGTTGTGTACTCTCAAGTTATTTCTGATGTATGGTTACCCTAAGGCAACCCTATCATGGAGTTTTCTTGGGAAAGTTTCTTCAGAGCTGGTTTGCTGTGGCCCTCCTCTGAGGCTGACAGAGTGTGATTTATCCAAAGTCACCAGCAAGTTTCCATGGCTGCATGGGTAGTTGAGCCCTGGTTTCCAGAGTCATAGTTGTATGCTCAAACTATTATAGCACAATGGCTCTCAACACATCAGCAGTGTGATACGGCAGCCAAGAAAGCCAACGCAATTCTTGGTTGCATCAACAGGAGTATGGTGCCTAGATTGAGGGAGGTAATGGTACCACTCTATTCTTAATTGGTTAGGTCTCATTTGGAATACTGTGTCCAGTTCTGGGCACCTCAATTCAAGAAGGATATTGACAAGCTGGAACGTGTCCAGAGGAGGGCAACCAAAATGGTGAAGGGTCTGGAAGCCATGCCCTATGAGGAGCGGCTTAGGGTGCTGGGTATGTTTAGTCTGCAGAAGAGGAGGTTAAGAGGGGACAAGATAGCCATGTTTAAATATTTGAAGAGATGTCATGTTGAGGAGGGAGTGGGCTTGTTTTCTGCTGCTCCAGAGACTAGGACAAGGAGCAATGGATTTAAACTGCAGGAAAGGAGATTCCACTTGAACCTCAGGAAGAACTTTCTGACAGTCAGAGCTGTCTTGCAGTGGAATATGCTGCCTTGGACTATGGTGGAGTCTCCTTCTTTGGAGGTTTTTAAGCAGAGGCTGGATGGCCATCTGTTGGGAATGCTTTGAGTGTGTATTCCTCCATAGCAGGGGGTTGGACTGGATGGCTCCTGTGGTCTCTTCCAACTCTATGATTCTATGTCAATTCACTTAGTTATTAGATGAGCAATTTCTTCCTGGGTGCCTGTGGAGTCTGGGGTGAGCTGGCTGGTGACCATGGAGATGGTTTTCTCACATCTACGTATCTGCAACACTCTCCACACAGAGGTCAGGCTGGCTCTCACTCTGGCATCCTTTCAGTGCCAGATAAAAGTCCAGAAAAATCAAAAGGCTTTTTAAATTCTCATTATGCTTTATGTTGTTTGTGATTTTTAACTTTTTTCTGTTGAGACTTTTGTTGTCTTAAATTACTAAAATCATGTCAATTGCCTGGCAATACAGCACAACATAAATGCATAAAATGAAACAATAAAATGACTTGTCTTCTTGGTATAAGGCAGCACAAGAAACCATCTCATGGGTAGAGGTCTTCAGGCATTTAGAGTAATGAGAGAGATAACTTGTAAAATGGAGCCCTTCATGCATAAATGACATCTATTTGTAAAATCAATCACAAAGAGAAAGAAAATGGCTAATGCTCTTGGGAAAGGCACTAGTATATTGTCCTCTATAGAAGAGTTTTACTATTCTTTATTTCCTTAATTATAGGCAGTGTGGAGAGATGTGGAAGCCCATACCATCATGATAAAAATGTAACTGTGTGCTTGTTGTTTCTCACTTGACATCATTAACCTCTAAATCTATTTTCAAAAAAAAAACTGTTGCCCAACAAGATTGCATACTGTTTCCCACGCTGTACTCAAAGAAGCAGTTTTATTTGGACAGGCCCCTCCCTTTGTACAGTTCACTTGCAAGAGGCTGTATATTTCTCTTACAAGTTATAGTTTTGCTTAGATTTAAGGAGGATGGGAACTAACAGTATTTCGTAACAACTTTTGTAGTGGCCTCTACAGTTCAGGACAGGTGAAGGGAAAGTACAACTCCCAGAGGCTGTTTGTGAGGCTCTTGGGTCCCCAAAAATGTCCTAAACTTTTTTCTACTGAAAATGCCTCTCACACTGCAGAGGTGGTTAAATACAGGTTTCTTCCACTTATCTGCCAGGTTAGGGATGAAAGCACTGTCAGAAAACAGAATTGGCTGAAAAGCTGAACCTTTTTAATATACTGTAGGGACCACAAAGGACTCATAGAGGCTAACTTGGGACTAACTGTGCATGTGCTGCTTGCAGTCTTTCAGCCTGCTTAGTGCCCCCACCACCTCCTCCTCCTCAGCTTGCTTTGCAAACAGTGTACGTGTGTGAGTCCAAGCAAATCTCTGCAAGCAGGAACTAATGAAAGAAGGAACCCCTGTTGAATGAATGGAACTTGTCCTTAATTTAGAGGTGTCAAAAGAAAAATTCTTCAGATAACAAAGTGTCAAAAGGTGGTGGCTTCCTGTACAGATGTCTACTGGGCCTAAAAAGATTAGGGAGTGTTTTAAGTAATAAATTAAAAAACAAGTTGGGAAGCTTGCTGGACCTGAGAGGACATGGTCTTTTCAGGTTCTGCAGGCTGACAGCATAGCCCAGTATTTGCCAACCATTTCAGAAACTCCTGGAAGCAAACATGACAACCAACCCATTTTACCTTTGCATCAACCTCGTGAAATAGATGAGGCTAAAAATGACTGGCCCAACAGGTGACTCATTCACCTTCCAAGCTGAGAAAAGATCTGAACTCACATCTCTTTTGTCTGAATCCAATGCTTTGTGTATCAAAGAACTTTTTAGTTTTGTGTGTGGACAAAGACAATGGAATAAAAAAAAATCACACAAACCAGTTTTGTAAGATAATTGTATGTATTTCTGGAAAAATGGATTATGTTTTTTTTATAGAATGTGAGGAAAATATTTAGAAGAAGGTGTTTTTTCATTTACTCCCCCCACATTTTCCTAAAAACTAAAGAGTAGGTAAGCTTTTAGGTAACACTATGTACAATATTCCACATCATTGCTGTTCCTGATCTTGGTTTTCTTCTCATGGGAACAAACATTTTATATATACTTAAGACTATGGAACACTACAGGAGAAAACAAAATGTTTTTGCTTTATTAATACTGATGGTTTCTTCTGTTTTTATGGGGGCTTTTTGCCTGCTTCTCATGAGCTACCCAAACCCAAAAGGTTCCTTATAGTTCAGATAACTGAGGACCTTGTAGTTCCATTTTAATAAAAATCAAATTTTTTAAAAAGGTGAAATTTCACCAAGTTTCTGCACTCTGTCCCAAACTGTTTTAAGCCCAGGAAAGGCCTTTTTTTCCAACCAAGAAGTAAAGCAGAACTTGGTGGGGGGAAAAGACCTCTACTGGGCCTTAAACATAGGGAAATTACTCCCTGTGGCTCCTGGGCAGCCTTTTCACTGACTTAACTCCAAAGTTTTTAAAAAATAAGAAATGAACATCAGGGGTGTATGTTGACCCCAAATCGCCCTCTTCAGATCTAAAGATTCTCCATAAGGATTAATACTGATCTCACATTTAAGGATGGAAGGCACCAAACTAGTGGTTCTATAGCTGTGCTCTACAATGTCTGCTGCTATAAAAATAATATTAGTTTGAGAACTGGTAGCAGACTAATGTTTCTCACTCACAAGGCTTCTAAATTTCTGAAAAGAGCAGTGTATGAGCAGACAGTCCAAATGTTTAAATCAGGTGTGGGCAACGTGCATTGCTCAGACAGCATGCAACCCACAATTCTCTTTTCCAGCCCACCAAAATGGATAGCCTATCAGTGTACTGAGACAAAAAATTACTAGTAATGAATGCTGAGGCAAGAAATCTTTCTTCTGAATGCAAATGGAAACAATTTAATGGATCTGAGAACAAACATCAGAGGCAAGGCTCTTCTCTGCAACACCTTTAGGAACTGCTGTCAAAACAACTACCTTATACAGTCAGACTAAGAGACCATCAAACCTAAATGCTTTACTTGCAAGAGTGAGAAACTGCTGTCCTTCTAGATGCACTGGACTATAACTCCCACAATACCTTACCATTGGCCATGCAGAGTAAGGTTGATCAGAACTGTACCCAAAACATCTGGACACTCAAAAGTCCCTACCCCTGCTTGACAGCATGCATGTATTTCTACAGGGACTGTAGCTATAGTTAACTGAGTGATAGGTAACCTGTCAGATGGAAGAGACATTTCTACAACAAGATGTGATGACATGCTATGGAGGCACAGTAAGATGTCTGGTTAAGGTAAGTTATGGTAATTGTAGGTGTTTAAGTTTCTTACAAATTCGTGATGTAACTAAAAGTATATGGAATTGAACAAAGTCTATTAAAATGGAGATTATGAGATATATATATATAAGATTAGGTTAGATAGGTAGAAAACGGAGCAAGGAGCTGGTGAGTTTGTTCTATTTGAAGACTCGGGGTTCAAAAAACAATCAAACCACCCAATTAGTTAACTCGGGAATTGTGACAGAAATAACTATTAATCTTTTCTATTAGTCCTGCAAAAATTGTTTGCTTATGGGTTAAAAATCTGTGGAATGTATTTTACACACAGAGCTGTCCAATTCCTGTGCTGAAACCTGTGACTTGCACATACAATTGCAAAAACAGACCACATATACAGACGGAACTCTCCTCCAACAGGGTAGAAAATTGGAAAGTTTAATAAAAAATATTGGCTACATGGGTCAGAAACTGGCACGTGGACTGCTTACAAGGCACTGAGTCTATAATGGGCGCCCATGTCCACGTTTTCCACAGTGACAGCATTAGGTGGGCTTTTTCGGTTGTTTGTGTAATCAAAGCTGGCAAGGAGAAGGCAGTAACTCCACTGTAACTAATCTGTGCATGATGATAAAAGACCAGAGCAAGCGCAGGCTAGAGAAGGGGCAAATATCATTACAGAGAAGATTCAGACCTATTAGCAGTTCAAATCCAACAGTATTACTCAAATTTAACATTACTGTAGCTTTATCTTATGGATACACTATAAGCATAAGCAAGAATAACTAAGTTAGCTTCATGAAATTTGAGCTAATATTGACACTATCTCAAGGCTCTATTTTAACAATATTACAGGTTATCTGAAGTGGGGTTTTTTTTCTACACAAAAAGTTACAAATAATAAAATGGTCGACTGAATCTATCTGGAGACCACCCCTGAAGTTTGTTCTTTTAGTTCAAGGCCTTATTCTATAACAACCTCGTTGGATTTGTTCTTTCAATAGCTACACTTTATTTGTTATCTGTATATCCTTTTTCCCCTCAATGAGCTCATCTGTGTGTTCTTTTTTAAAAAACGTGTAATTTATCAAATGAATTTCCTAATACAATGATAAGGAAATGTCTTGGAGGGGGCATCCAATAGACAGATACCAAAGGGGTGGATTCTCCAAGGAACTCCAGCAGATTTAGAGGCAAGTTACTTCACATTAAGGAGCCCTGGTGGCGCAGTGGTTAAAATGCCAGTACTGCAAGCCACAAGGTTGTGAGTTCGACCCTGCCGGGCTCCAAGGTTGACTCAGCCTTCCATCCTTTCGCAGGTCGGTAAAATGAGTACCCAGCTTGTTGGGGGCATGTATAGAAATGTTTCGAAATACATGCTATTTCTAAGTTGTTCACCGCCTCGATCCATATGGAGAGGCGGGATATAAATAAATAAATAAAATAAATAAATAAAAATTATGCAGATTGACACTCAGGCCATTTCCGCACTAACCTGTTAACAGTGTTATTGTTCCACTTTCAACATCCTATGGAATCCTGGGGTTTGCAGTTTCGGGAGGGGCCTTTGAGGTCGAAGGCCCCTCCCTGAAGTACAAACCCCAGGATTCCATAGGATATTGAAAGTGAAATGATAGCGCTATAACAGGCTAGTGCGGAAATGGCCTCCAGAGTGCAACTCAGATCACTCCCAACCAAAAGAGCCCATCACTACCACCTCAACCGCTCCTTCAGAAAACAGGTGATTTTCCTCCCTGACTTTTTCGAAGCAGATCGGCAGGTTACCGACTGCTTAATTCGAATGACTTGTTGCGAGCTCAGCACCAAGGACGGTGGAAGTTACTGAAAATTAACTGCTTTACAGGGCAACACAATTCGGAGCAGGACCCGAATTCGTGGGAGGGGGCTTCGAGAAACGCCATACCTGCATGTTGTCCTCGAAAGCGCCCCACTCCGCCACCGTCCCGGCTCCACCCTTCGCTCCTCCGGCGGCGGACACCGGGGGGACACCGGGGCCGGACATTTTTTTCCACCGGCTGCGGGGGAGCCTCTGCTCCCCCACTAACAGCCGACAGAGGAAACCACGGCCTAACTGTAGATGAAGAAGAACCCGGATGTAACACAAGCCAAAAAAACCCACCCTCCTCAATGGCGCTGGGGACGTGGAGACTCAACCAGTTCTCGCGATGTTTCACGGACGATGGTCTGACAAAAGCGCCATCTTGTTTGCTCTGGACGAGCATAACAAACCATCTCGTTTGCTCCGGACAAGCATAACAAAAGCGCCGTCTTGTTTGCTCTGGACAAGCATATCCGGCTTTTCCCAAGGCGGACAAGCCTGATAAGCATAACGGTAGCCCAAGGTATAGTCCCAGTATGTAGCATTAAGGCAGGGTAATAAACAAGTGGTGTTCTTGTCAGATCGCCACACACAATATGACGATTTGAAACGCTCAAGGAGTACGGAAGTGCTCACGCCTCGTCACGTGACACAAGGGAAGCTTGGCCCCGCCCTTTTGAAAACACGTGACGGAAGAGGTTGGGAGTCCCCCCCCCGAGCACGTTGGTTTCAAGATGGCAGCGCCCGGGAGCGTGGAAGAGATGAGGAGCCGGGTAGTTCTGGGTGAATTCGGAGTCCGCAATGTAAATGTGGAAATAGGGAAGGAAGGGAGGGGGAAGAGGGGGAAGAGGGGGGAGGGGAGGGGAGGGGGAAGAGGGGAGGGGAGGGGGAAGGGGGGAGGGGAGAGGGGAGTGGAGTGGAGTGGGAAGAGGGTTGGGTTATGAAGCGGGTCTTCATTGGGTCTTCGGGGGAGGCTTGCTTTGGCCTGAGTCCTGTGGATGGTCCCAGTACTCAGTCAGTTTATTGTATTCTAGCAACAAGCTATTATACGCGAATGTAGAAAAAGTAAAGGAAAAACTGTTGAATAAATCAATGTTCGTGTCCTGGTCTACAGGAGATGAGTCACGTTCGGTACCCCCTTTACACGTTACAGCATGTAATTGCAAGGCCTTAACAAGAAATTTGGGTGTTCTAAAGGTGTTGCAGACATGAGAGATAGGAGACCCCAGAGCTGGAAAAAGAGTAAATTTATTTAACGTGCGGGCTCAGGCTGGGTCACCCCAGAAAGTCAAGAGCCCTGAAGTAAGGTTACACAGTTATTTTATAGACACAGCATATAAGGCCATTTCCGCACTAGCCTGTTATAGCGCGATGATTCCACTTGCAACCTCCTCTGGAATCCTGGGGTTTGCAGTTTCGGGAGGGGCCTATAGAGTTGTAAGAGACCTCAAAGGACATCCGGCCGGCCCCTCCCGAAACTGCAAACCCCGGGATTCCAGAGGAGGTTGAAAGTGGAATCATCGCGCTATAACAGGCTAGTGCGGAAACGGCCTAAGTTTCACTTCTCTCAGTCCGCCCAAGTCCGCCCCCCTTTGAATCTCGCAAGACAGCACATTTCTCCTCCCTTTGTTGACATTTTAGAAAGCTACACTGACCCTTCTTAATAATACAGGAACTGTGCTTATCTGCTTCTGACACAGCTAGCATTCCGCACCTTGACATTTCACCCACTTCTGAGCTGCTTCTACGCTGCTTCTGTATTTCTGTTAATTCTTCTGCTGTAATTATGAGCATATCGAGGCATTAGAGCAGATATTTTTCAGGAGAATCTTTTCCAACATTCTATAGACTTAACCATATTTTATAATTATATATGGGGTCCCTGCTTCAAAGGAAACATTTCACAGCATCAGATAACAAGAAACAGGCCTTCACAGATGAGGAACTTCCCTTAACAGACTTCGGTAAAGGAAAAATATTATAGATCATTATAAATAGGGCATTCAAGCAATACATGAGTTAAATTTTCTGTTGAGACAGAGTTGCAACCACATACTTTGTCCTTTATAGGAACACACTTCTGTTGGCCCATCCGAGTTGCCAATGGAAGAACATTTAATCTAGAATGTAAAAAGGCTAACCTCATATTAATATTTGGAAGGTCCACCAGGAAACTTGGAAGAGATAGATTATTGGATTGGCAGGACTTCATCATCTGAGATTGCATCTCAGTATCCTTGAGTCTTTGGAGTATTACCCTATTTGCTGGTGTGTAAGGCTCAGGTTTTTTCCCTGAGAAATGCTGTTTGAACTTGGGGTGCATCTTATACACCAGTGCATCTCATCTGCTGGCAAATAGTATTTGCTGGTGTATAAATGAGGCACATCTTATACACTGGCGCGTCTTAATATGCCAGGAAATGTGGTAATACTTTTGCTCTGTCATACTTTTGAGTCAAAAGAAAGGAGACTGAAAACCCTAAATTCATGGCAACCAGTTGCATTTTATACCTCCATGAATTTGAACCTAACTCTTTGAGAGTCAGCAGAAAAAGCTCAGATGCCTGCTTAAAAAGGATTTTTAACCACAAAAGCAGGGCTAATCTAGGAGCCTCTGCTTTAATTGGCGTTATGTCTAATTCTGCATGGAGCAATGCTAATTTTGTAGAAATGGGGACTGTCCCAAGTCTACACAAAAATGTATTTTGTGTTATAATGTATCTAATATATCTCAATAAGAGTAAACTTGCTGAATCTGGGGTGTTGCTCTGTGTTTGAGTTACCATTCAACAATTGACTCAATAGGTCTACATTAATTAGAACTAATGAATAGGGTTCTAGCTTTAGTTGTGTATTTGAAATTAAATGATGTTGTTGTGTGCCTTCAAGTTGGCCAGATCCAATTTTTCACACATTATATGCACTTAGAGTGACCTTTGTCCATCTTCCTTCTTGGTTGACCTTCGATGTAGTTTATATTACAATGTAAAGTCCAAAATAGATCACCCTACAAATAAAAGAAACACCAATTGATGTATTTAGGGTGGAATGTTGTGCGTGCGTACGTGTGTGCATGTGTAAAATCCCGTTTCCCTGGTTTTACTGTCCAGGTAACTGAGTATTGTCCACCTTTTTTTCCCTTTTGAACACAGGAATCTGCCTGTGACAGTTGTTAATTAATTACCATCTAACTCCGTGTTCTCATAGATTAGCCTGTCCAGGGATTCAAGCAGGGGATTTTCCCAGCATTGTGGGGAACTGAACCAGTGACCTTCTCTATGCAAAGCATATGTTCTCAGCATTGCCTCTTTCCCTCTTTTTCCCCCAGGTCCACACAACAGACTTCCCAGGGAATTATTTTGGATATGATGATGCCTGGGATAAAAATAAATTTGAAAAGGTGAGAATATTGTACTTAAGAAAAGAGGTTGGATCACTTCTTTCCAGGTATCTTGTGGTGCCTGGCCTGCTTTTGATCTTGATAGGAACCAGCAAGGATTTAGAACCTTCTTGGTTTGTAGGTACTGTTACTTTATCTAAATGTTTATTCAGGAAGTAGTACAGACATCTCTGTATGGTGGAGTATAAGGCTTAGCTATCCCATCCCCACATGGAAGATACAGGTTATACAGCAGGAGTGGGCAACCGTGGAAGGCTGGGGGGGGTGCATTAGCCCCTCAGGACACCATAGAGGACTACACCTCTGCACTGCACCTACTCCTGCCAAATAAAATTAAAAGTGTTCCCCTTTGTTTTGATCCCTTTCTGGGTCATTTTAGGCCCAGGAGAGGCCTGTTTTAACAACAGGAGATGAATAGAAGCAATTTCTTGTTCACTTTCTATTTCAAAAAAGGCCTCTCCTGGGCTTAAGTCAACCTGCAAAATGTGGGTGGAAATGGGCTCCTTGATCCCAGTAGACATTTCAGGGCATTTGGGAACTAATCATTTTTGAAAAGACTTTAGGAAAAAATGTTTTTGACTGCTGGGAGGCATTTGAAGCATTCTGCAAAAAAAGTTTTTTTGATCCTTAGGCAATCCTGGGGCCCACAAAATCAGTCCTGGGGGATGCACTTTGCCAGCTCTTTAACATGAGACTCTCTTTTGCAGTGACACACTTAAAAGAGGACTGGAAGAAATTAATGTGCAACAGAACTTGATAGTAGTCTGAACTTAAATTTTTTCTTGATGGTATAGATCAATCAAATAGCTACCTGGTTGGGAAGTACAGGGAACAGATTTTATGCCAGTTAAGGTACTATGTCTATAGACTCTGCCTATTTTAAAACTCTGTTTATTTTCCACAGAATTTCAGAGTAGATGTGATCCATATGGATGAAAGCACACTGGAATTTGACATGGTGGGGATTGATGCAGCAATTGCTAATGCTTTCCGGCGTATCTTGCTTGCTGAGGTATACATTTGCTTAGCTAAGGCACTTCTTGGAGATTCCTCTGGATTGAGACTTCACTGACTGGGTTGGCTGCAATTACTATTTACAAGTATGAGGAGGTCAGGGTGAGCTGTTTCAGAATTTCCCACAGAAATATATAAAAATTCAAAGTGATATGGAAAGCCATTCTTTCTAATCTGGAACTCCATGTATACATATGACTTGAGATACAGTATGATCTCTTTAAACACTGCTTTTCTACTTGGAGCTACCTGCATATTCTCTTTCGCCCTCTCCTTCCTCCCCTCCCTGTAGGAGTACTTAACTGTAGGTTAGGGGAAAGGATTACAGAACCTGGCCTTAATGAAGAACTCATAAATGAAGGAGTGGGTGGAATTTGTTTAAAGAAGTATAGTGTCCTTAGAGTACAATTATATGTTATGAAGAAGTATTAGCATATTGGATAAGCCACAAATGAGATCTAACTACAGTCTCCCAGTTACTGTTCAGTCTTCAAGTTTGTATATTTTGCCCTGTGATATAGGTATATCTATGAAAAAGATCTGCTAGAACACCATAGTCGTAGATGATTAAGCATTGTTGCTTATGTTTGCAGGAGTTGCTTAGATTCAGATTCTGATTTTTCATTACTTTAGATTAAATTTGTTGGAGTCTTGGTGCTTCTGAATCATTACTTCAAGCAAAACTGTCCTGGGCCTAGACAATGGATTTCTAGTTTAGATCTCTTCAAGGCATGGCGTGAACAAATAGTACTGCACTTTCAGAATCCCAAAATAGATGTGACTGTTTACTGTAGACTGATGATTTGAGAATAATGTGTTTGAATATCTCTTTTTAGCAGCAGATTTATTTTCTCTTCCCTAGGTGCCAACCATGGCTGTTGAGAAGGTCTTTGTGTATAATAATACCTCAATTGTTCAGGATGAAATTCTGGCTCATCGTTTAGGACTGATCCCTATTTATGCAGATCCTCGTCTCTTTGAATACAAAAGTGAAGGTGAGGTAGTGCAGAATGGAATAGCAAGGGAATAGCAAGGGACTAGACCAAACTAGATCCTAAAAGAAGTTCATTTAGCCAAAGCAGAGGCTGCTTGTGGAGTTCTCATTCTCTTTTCTTCTGCAGAAGAAGCATGTGATGAAATTAACACTCTGCAATTCCAGTTGAAAATAAAATGTAGCAGGAACCCTCAGGCACCTAAAGAATCATCTGACCCTAATGAACTCTACATTAACCATAAAGGTAAAACATCTGTTTTGGAGCAATTGTCCTGTATTCTGCTGGTCCTTGAGCTCTGCTTCTTGACACTCAGCATCTCAGTGCATTGAGTCTTCCACTTCTGAATCTTACTTCATGTTGTTAGTTGCAGCCAGTTGCTGTTTTTATTGGTGGCGGGGAATGATGTCATTGTTGAGTCAGCTGTCTGCTTAGTTACAAGCACTTTTTCCTGTGTCTGTTTGTTTTTACAGTTTACAGCAAACACATGGAATGGGTACCGTTGGGGTCTCAGGCTGACAACATGAATGCTAAATTTCGTCCTGTGCACGAGGACATTCTTATTGCTCAGCTGAGGCCTGGCCAAGAAATTGATGTGCTTATGCACTGTGTAAAGGGTATTGGTGAGTGTGGTGGCTGGTATTTTCTGCTTGTTGTTGGAACATAGCAGTCTAGAAAAATTTTCACTAGGATTTTTATTGCTTTAATATT
This sequence comes from Ctenosaura bakeri, assembly GCA_948474755.1. Classification (NCBI taxonomy): domain Eukaryota; kingdom Metazoa; phylum Chordata; class Lepidosauria; order Squamata; family Iguanidae; genus Ctenosaura; species Ctenosaura bakeri. The sequence continues at coordinate 866,222 of CAOLHI010000055.1, read as the reverse complement.
CCTCTAAAGCTTGTATGTCTGTGGTTGAGAGCCAGCATGGCTTAGTGGTCTGAGCATTGGACTACTACCTAGAGATGAGGGATCAATTCCCTACTTGGCCATGGAAACCCACTGAATAACCTTGGGCATGTCACACACTTTCAGTCCTAGAAAGCCCTGTGATAGGTTGGCCTTAATGTTGCCTTAAGCTGGAAATGACTTGAAGGCATGCAAAAAAACCTCTGCTGTATTGTAGATTGACAAATTTCTGTTCAGTAGCAAAAGTCCTTGTATGTACTCGTGTGTGCCTTAGTGTAGTTCCACTTGGGGACCTGTGCTAGGCTGAGCCATATTCTATCACCGTGGTCTTATTCTACAGCCTCAGAAACCTTTCTTCCATGATCCTTGTGTGCCTCATCAGGAGTGGACTTGATCAGAGAAGCACTTGGCTATGTCCCAATGGCCAGACGTGAAATGATGATGTCAGAGCAGAGGTCCACCAGGGTCCTCCAGAGATCTCATTCCTAATCATTTTGCATCTGGCTGTGGGGTTGTAGCTGTATACTTTTCTGATCCTGCTCACTCCCTATGAGTCACAGAATGACTGGCAGGGGTTTTTGAGGCTATATGGTAATTGGAGGGGTGCTTTGGGCACTGTAGAGGGGGGAAGGGAATACCGAACTCTGCAGTGTCCCAAAAAGGACATATGTAGGTGAAAGAGACTTAAGTGTGTTTATGTCTTTAATAGAATGCCAGATCATTTGTGTTAGTGAAACTGGTTTTAATTTTTCTTATATAAGGGACAGATTGACTGTGTGGAAAACAACCCCCCCCAAGATCCCCAAAGCCTTACTTGCTTCTAGTTTTCTCTTGCTGGCTCTGCCTTACTCCCCACCCCAGTTTTTGTTTGGTTTTTATTAAATTACATTTCTTTAGGTAAAGATCATGCAAAATTTTCTCCAGTGGCAACAGCCAGCTACCGCCTATTGCCGGATATTACTCTTCTGCAGCCTATTGAAGGGGAAGCAGCCGAGAAGCTAAAGAAGTGCTTTTCACCTGGGGTTATTGAAGTTGAGGAAATAAAAGGTATTTCGTACTTCCTCCTTTTAGTTTGTAAAAAACACAGGTTCTGTTTACTGAAGCAAAACAACAACAACAAAAACAACCTACTGCCTCTATGGCTAATGGAAGCTGATATCCTGTTAATAGTATATGTAGGCATAAGTCAACCTTATGGAATCCTAGAATTTTAGAGTTTAGAAGAGACCACAAGTCCAACCCCCTGCCATGCAGAAATATGTAACTAAAGCACTACTGAGAGATACCTGTGCATCCTCTGTTTAGAGACCTCGAAAGATGGAGAATCCACCACCCTCTGGAGCTGCCTGTTCCACTCTTATTGTAAAGAATTTATTTTTAAGGTTTAGGTGGAATCCCTTTTCTTTTAATTTGAATCCATTGGTTAATGTTCTAGTCTCTGGAGTAGCAGAAAACAGACCTGCTCCATCTTCTACATGCTATCTGTTCACTGTCATGTTACTTCTCAATTTTCTCTTGTCCAAGCTAGACATACCCAGCTCATTAATTCATTCCTCATAAGGCTTGGTTTCCAGTCCTTTGATCATCTTAATTATCCTTTTCTGGACATGTTCCAGTTTGCAGTTGCACACAGTATTCAAAGGCCCCTCCCTAAACTGCAAACCCCAGGATTCCATAGGATGTTGAAAGTGGAATAATAGCACTGTAACAGTCTAGTGTGGAAATGGCCCATGACCTCCCTTGATCTGGACACTGTACTGTTGATCCAACCCAGAATTGCATTGGCTTTTTTTGGCTGCTGCATCACATTGGTGAGTCATGTTTTGCTTGTGATGTACTAAGACCCCTAGATCCTTTTCACATGTACTGCTTTCAAGCCAGGTGTTACTCATCCTATATATGTACATTGTATTTTTTCTGCTTAGCTGTAGAACCTTACATTTTATCTGTTAAAAATCAATTGTGTTGATCTTGGCACCGTTCTCAGTCTGTAAAGATTGTTTTGAATTCTGATCCTGTCCTCAGGAGAATTTGGTTACCCCCACTCCCAAACTGGTATCATCTGCAAATTTGATAAGCATGCCTTTTGTTCTATCATGTAAGTTTTATGAAGCTGTTGAACAATACTGGCCTGAAAACAGAACCCTGAATCATTCCAATATTCACTTCTGTCCAAGATGAAGAGCAATCATGGATGAGCACTTTGGTTGATAGATCCAATCCACAATTACAGATCCACCTGACTGGAGCACTGTCTAACCCACACTTCACCAGTTCAAGTACAAGAATATCATGGAGGACCTTGTCAGAATCAAGATGCACTGTATCCATAGCACTATGATCTTCCAAGCTTGTAATTCGGCTGTTTTAAAACAATCAGATTAGTATGACATGACTTTTTTTTTTTTTAGAAACCTATACTGGCTCTTAGGAATTATAGAATTCATTTAAGTTTGTGCAGACTTACCATTTAGTGATCTGTTCTAGAACCTTTCCTGGTAGTGATGCCAATCTCACTGGTTAGTTGTTGCTTGGGTCCTCTTTTTTGACTTGTCTTTTGAGCTAGGAACAACATTTGCCTTCCTTCAGTCTTCTGGGCCCTTTCTTGTTCTCCAAGAATTTTCAGATATTGATACTGGCTCTGAGATTACAACTGTGAGTTCATTTTAGTACTTTTGCATGCAGTTCTCACAGACCTGGAGATTTGAATCCCTTTAGAGTAGCTAGGTATTTCTCTACTTCCTCTTTACTTGTTCTGCATGATTTATTTCATTTTTAATCCATTAAAGCACTGTTTTTTCCTTTTGGGAGAAGACTGAGGCAAAGATGTTCAACAGTTCTGACTTCTGTGTGTCTGCTGTTAGCACTTCACCATCTTCTTTATGCAGCTGTTCTGCCATTTCCCCTGTTCTTCTTCGTGCTCCAAACATAGCCAGAAAAACCCTTCTTATTATTTTTAACCTCTTGAGCAAGCCTGAGCTCATTCTGAGCTTTAGTTTCTCTGACTTAAGCAGAGGCTAGATGGCCATCTGTCGGGAGTGCTTTGAGGGTGTTCCTGCATGGCAGGGGGTTGGACTGGATGGCCCGTGTGGTCTCTTCCAACTCTACATTTCTATGATTCTATGACTTTCCTCCTTCAAGTAGCGGCAATTTGTTTATATTCCTCATTGGTGATTTCCCCCCTTCTTCTATTTCTTACATCTCTTTTAGCTCACTGTAAGTCCTTTGTAGATCCACCCTGTTTTCTTTAGACACTTGCCTGCGTATATTTCTTTTTGGACCATGTGGAAGTTTATAGCAGCAACCAAAGCCCTCCTGGACCAACTATATCCCCCAGCTATTCTCTGTGTGGCAAGAGCAGTGAGAGTATTGGAGAAGCATTTGGCTGGGACTCCAAAGCCAGACATGAAGTGATTACATCCTTTGCTGAGACCTCAGGGGGACCCTGGTGGACTTCAGCAGAGGATGTAATCATTTTGTGTCTGGCTACAGATACATAGCCAGACACTTGCTTATTCTCCAGTGCTCTCATCAGGCATGAAATGGCCATGGCGTGTGGGTCTGCAACTGTTACAGGATTGATCTAGGGACTGGTGAATGGCCAGATGTAATACAGCTCTATGTGCAGAACTACTACATTATGCTGGACCATATCAATTTGTTGCCAGTGCATACAGCATTCATGCTTCTATGGTCTTTTTTCTGACCACAAAAAGTGCCCTGTAGCTGGATTGTGTATGTGCCTTCATATTTAGGCCTCGACTGGATTGCATGAGTGGTTTGTAGAAATGAAAAACTTGGGTTTGTGACTGCCAAACATTTCAGAGTACTTTCCTTATCTGGCTGTTGAAGCTGAGAGACTGCTTGTTACGATTTTTTGAAAACTATACAAGGGTTGTTTGGGCCCTAAAGGAATAAGGGATGCCACTGAAGATGATATTTCAGCATATATGTAGAGCTAGATTGCAAATATCCTTCAGCCAGATTGGCAGAATGTTTATGAACCCATCAGTAAATCAACAGATACTACTTTGGCACTACAAAAAACAACATTCAGAATTTTTTTCGTTTGCATGAGAACGTGTTTTCCGTTTGGGATGTAGCAATAACTGGTGAAGAATCATAATGCAGTTGAAGATGGGGAAGATTCCATAAAAGCATGCTTGTACTTATTTTGGATTTAAGTGTTTATCTCTTTCTCTAGGGAAAAAAGTGGCAAGAGTGGCTAATGCTCGATTGGACACATTCAGTAGAGAAATTTTTCGTCACGATGACTTGAAAAACCTTGTACGCTTGGCTCGAGTACGAGATCATTATATTTGTGAGTATTGTTGAGTATTATCGAGTATCGCTTGTTGGTTTTAGTAATGCTTCAAGCCCACTATGTGACTGCTTACTTTACAGTCACTGCGTGGATGCTTTTACAGTACTTCAGATGTTTGAGGTTAAAGAGATGTGAGTAGTTTTCCATAGTTTTAAAGCTGTAGTTCTACACAAAAGGAATTTGACTCTGAATGATTACTGGTAGTTAAAATGATTTGGTCTCATAACTGAGTTTATAAATTTGAAGCTATCGTTACGATCAGATGTAAGCTGCAAACTGTAATGTGGAGTGTTGATGTTTGCGTTTGGGATTATGATACAATTGTGAAAGCATAAATATTTACAAGAAGAGGTGAGTTATTATCCTCAAACAATTGACAGGCGTGATGTTCTGAATGTTTTAGGATGTTAACCAAGCCATGAGATAAAACACGTTGTTTTTATGCTTAGTGAGGAATTAAGCTTATGTTACGTACCTTGACAATGAGATGTTTGTTCATCAATTGGTTGTTTAATGAGTTGAAGACCACCTTCCTGTGTGTGTATCTGTGTATATGTATTTGTACATTTTTGGCAGAGCTGGCTGTTTTTTCTTGTTTTACTTGTAAAGCATCACGCACATTGATGGTCCTATATAAACAAACAGCATTGATAATAGTCTATTTTTTCCAGTCTCTGTAGAGTCAACAGGTGTTTTACCTCCAGATGCATTGGTGAGCGAAGCAATTAAAGTATTGATTGGTAAATGTCAGCACTTTTTGGAGGAGCTGAAGTCCATCCAGAAGTAACCTCAGGAAAACAAAACTCATAGGAAGAGTCTTAGTTGAGCTTTCTATAGCTGCATTTTGAGAAGAAGCTCCAATGAAGTCTTTGTTAGCTGGTATGGTTACAAGAGATGTGAAAGACTGAGACCATTTCCCCTGTATTTCTACTATACGACTGAAATTTGGCACCACTGTGGAACTTCTTGCAAAGACCAGAATGTGTATTGACTGGGGAGTTTTATCCCTTGACATATACCCCAGAAGAGGTGAAAAAATTGTGTTAGGACATGAAGGTGTAAGCTGCTAGTAATAAATTCCTGCCTATCTACGTTTGCCTTGAAGACTATCAGAAAGCTGTACTATAGACCCACCTCTTAGTGGTGAATTGTGCTGCACAGGTTTTTTTTAACTTGAGCCTTCAGGTATGTATGGCCTGGATAATATCACAATGCTACATAATAAGATCTAATGCCACAGTCCTTCCCTTGTGCTAGCAGTGGGTTTTTTAGTTAAGAAGTGTTGGCCACTGTCTATTGAATGTTCATTCACATTTGCAAAGAAGACATCCAGGGATGTGTTCATCTGTGAAGGAGACATTTGGAAGTAAGTTACTATCCATTGCTACATACGCAAGGCAGGTATTGCATGATCCAACTTGCTGCTATACTGAAAACCCATTCTTCCCTTGTTAATTTCCATAGCAAAAGATGGAGTAGACAGAAAGAAAATTTTATACACATTGACCAAGCAGACATAATATTGTCAACTACCACTTTGTGGTTCTGGATGTCTCTTTTGCAGACAAGAATGAACATTCAAGGAGGCATCCAGGAATAGAATTTACCTACATAAGAAGGATAGGAATGACCTAGAGCAGGACTGATGTTATGTGGAGGGCTGACAGTTTTCTCCCTTAATGTGCTAGGGATCATTGCCATAATTGTGTTCATTAACTACAGTTGTTTCTTTCCTGGAAGCTTTCCAGGGACTGATGTGATGGCTTGTGGATTGGCATTGGTCCATGGACCATCATTGCTCTAGTGTCTGGAGGGTTACTTAACAGGCCCCTTAGGGAAGTGGTGGCTGGCAGATGACAAGGACTTTTGGCGGTGAGATTGACTAGAACCATGCTGGGCACTAAATGTTTAGGTAGACATAGTTGTAGCTGTTTTGTTTTTAATCATTTGAAACAACCTTGGAAGTCTGAGAAGCTGATTTAGGAAACACACATTTGAGTTGCCTTTTTCAGGCTGACTGAAGTAAGCAGGTTAGTTTTCCACATGCTCAGTTGAGCCTCCCAGTACCACAGATTTGATTTTATGGGAAAGGAGGCGAAATCATTTCTTGCAGAGGCAGACCAAAATGGGACATCAATTATAAGTGTGGAGGAAATCATGAAAGAAATTAAAAATGCTTGCCTGCTGATTGAAAAAGTCCTCTAGTTTATTGGTAATGAACAAAGGGGGTAATCTAATTTTTCTTAAAGGGAATCCTCTGAGTGGAATTGGAAGTGCAACTAGTTATGGCAAGGGCTTCTTGATGTGTATTGGAAGCATCCACCAGGGGGTGCAACCCACAAAGCAATCAATCTAGTTGCTGCCTCTGCTCCTGGACAGTTTTCTTTGTTCTTTCTTCTGTTCTCTGTTCAGAGAAAAATATGTTTAATAGAGATCTATAGAGTTCTCACTTTGCTTGTTTACACAAGAGCACCAGTGTGTTGGTAGCTTCCTTAATCAGTTGTTTGTCCCCTAATTTCACAGATTTGCTCTGTTGGCAGATTCTTGTAACTTTTCGGTTCCTGCTGTTACACTGGCTCAGTTTTCTGACCAGTTTGTTCACAGCTGGACACAGATAAGATAATCTGTCTAATCTACTTCCAGTTTAAGTTTCTTGTCCTGAACATTCTACTTTGCTCTGGCAGAAAGAGGTTAGACTGTACCCGTCTTACTATTGTTCTGTAAACAATTGAAGTCTTTTCTATTTCAATAAGCCTTGGATTGTTTAGGTAGGACAGACCTTGTACAGTGTCATGGATTTTTGAATTGTTATTTTGTTATGTTTTATATCACTTGTGTTTTTAACTGGTTTTCATTTTTTTCGTAGTTCAATCACTTTTTATCTTTTGTACCTTGTGAGTTTTCAGCTGTTTTTTTTTTGTAAGCTGCCTTGAGTCTTAACTTGGAAATAGGTGGGATATAAATATAACTTTTGTAAGCAGAATAATCACACAACTTTGGACACTTCATTTTTTTCATGGATGATGTTTTTCTAACATGTTTATTTTATTGGAGACCAAGCCCCTCCAGAGGCAATATGGAGTAACTGCTTCTACTTCCATTTTTCAATAAGGAATCAAAGAAATTCTGCAAGCTCATGTTTTGCAAGTCATGATATTCTTAGGCTTCTGGAGTGTGCATGTGCAGGATCACTTGAGCCCTCTTAGGATCTGCTGACTGTTCCAGAGGCTAATCCCTTACCTGTCAAGTTTTATAAAGGAAGTTTGCATTGTCTGTTCTGACTCCCATGCGGGTCTCCCATTGCCATCTTTGTACAGCAGAAAGTAATGATTTCAGATGGCTGTGCCAAATCCTGCTTCTCCAATTCTTTAACGCAAAGGAAAATTCCAAAGTGAAGTCATTCATAGTGATGCTAGTAACCTAATAGAACTGTTTCAGAAAGCAAGAGAATAATTTTGGAAAAACACTGGATAGGCGCTCTGTAACTGTGAAACTAGTACCTGGAAGGTTGCAAGTATATTTGATCTAGGAACATATCATTCTGAGGTCTCTGTTAACTATGGAAAAGCTGGAGCCCATAATTATGGTATGTTAACTACTCTTTCTTTTATTATAGTATTTCAGAATGCAAATAGAGCAGTGGCACTGGATATGTTAGTATGGCAGCCAGGAACGAATGCTGGGACTTAGGCCCTTTCCGTACGCGGTGAGGGAAACACTCCCTGCCGCTACTCACTGGCTTTTTGGTGGATCCGTCCTCACGAGGAGCAGTGCAAGCTTGTCACTCCACACTGCTCTGGCGTCCAAAATGGTGGCTTCCGGTTGGTGGAGGCTCTCCACCAATCGGAGAAGCTTGCCAGCCTAAAGCCCGCCCCTGGCAGATCTGCAGGCATGCACTAGTGCGCGTCTGCAAATCTGCACCAGAGCGCAGCGCCGGAGCGACACAGGGTCGCGCGCTCCGTACTTTTTAAAAACCTCTTAAAAGAGGTTTTTAAAAAGCATGCTGCATGACCAGTTCCGGTCGCTCCAGAGCAGACTGATGTGCGGAACTACAAAAGTAGTCCACCCCAGTCCACTTCACGGTGCAGAAGACCTCCATCGGAGGTCACTCTGCATCATTTTAATAGGCCGGTGCGGAAAGGGCCATAGTGTGTGATGTGTTCATTTTCACTGGATGTGTTCTCCCACTTACTGTGATAGGCAGGAATATCATAAATTTGGCTTGAAATGTGCTACAGGAGTTCCTTACTTTTCGACGATCCACTCTTTCAAACCTTTTGAGTTATGACCGGGGCCTATATATTCAGTGAATGATCTGCTCTTTTGATCTAGGAACATATCATTTTGATCTAGGAACATATCATTTTGAGGTTCTTTTGATCTAGGAACATATCATTCATTGAAATGGGTCAAAAGAGCAGATAATAGAATAGCGACCACATGCTTCTTTTTCCTCCTTCCCTGCAGTGCCCTTCATTCTAGTAGATCTGCATCCCTGGCAGGACAGAAAATGAGATACTTATGTGGATGGAGAGGAAGAACAAGCAAAGTGTCAGTGTGTCTGACAAGCTTCTGCTTTCCTCTTCTTCCTGTGTTTGAGGAGTTGCTGTGGGTGCACACGTGTGTGTAAGGTACTCTAATCCCTGGGCAGGTTGCGAGAGTCCCTAGCACTGCCCTTCAACAAATTGGGGAGCAGCTGTGGCCATTCCATGCCCCCCATGTCCCTGTCTCTTGGCTTGTGAAGAGATCCAGAGTATAACAACCTGGCCGTGGTGTAAAAACAGGGAAAAGTGGGGCGGGGGAAGGAGCAGGAGGTGTCAAGCTGCCAGTCTCTCCTTGATTCTTCTCCTCACAACAGCTTTCTCTCAATCAACTGATGGCATCTTTTTGCTAAGTCTGTGGCACTGAAACTGAGAAAAAAGGCAGCACATGGTTGAAAATACTGTATGAGAGAGAGCTGTACACAATTTCTAAGAGATGCACTGTGAATCCCTTAGAAATTGTGTGTGTGACAGTTAGGCTGCCAGTTCCCTGCCTAAAGGGTTAAGTGTCTTGTTCCTCTGCTGTTCTTGTAGTCATGGTGACTGGTGATAAGGTCTGATAAGGAGTTACTTCTATGTTTTCTCAGCTCCTGTGGGAAGGGAGTAGGTTGTTTTGGGAACCAAACCAGCTGCCTGGACTTTCCCACAGTATGCTAACTTTTATTTAGACTTATTCTCTGTTCAGTTCACTTTGCTTGTTATTCACTGCCTTAACAGTCTGCTTGTCTGTCATGCTGTGGAGACACAGACAAAATGTCTTTTACCTAGCTTTGCTTTTTCCATGTATTCACACTGCAAATAAAATGTAGTTTAGTAAATTTTTTGGCCTCGTTCTCTGGTGTTTTTCGTCTGTTTTTGATGCACCAGCGTTCCGTGGGTCCTGCTGGCGTACAGCTTGTCCCCTGGATTCCCCTAACAGTGTGTAAGCCATCTCTTACAGTATTTGCAACCCAGTGCTGCTTTTTCTCTCAATCAACTTGGTGACACAGACTGAGCAAAAAGATGGGACTGAGTTGATTTGTGCTTGCATTTCAACAATTTTTCATTTTTGACAGTGCTGTGGTCTCTTGAATGAGTTGTACCTACTTGAGGAACAACCTGGTATGTTTTAGAAGGTGCCACACTGCAAGACAATACTAGGTGAGGAGCACATCCAGAAACATAAGACTAAAAATTATGACTTGCTCTGTTTCTAACTTGTGGTGTGATTATTTCTTTATCGCTGTATCTAACACTGAATCAATAATTTGCTATATTGTGAAAACTGATGAGATTCTCTGATCATGAGAAGTGAGCTATACTGCTGTGGGAGGGTTAACCCCATGATTGTGGGGAATGTATAGGCCTTTGCACTGAAAAGGCTTGCAGACTTCCTGTGGATAAATCACATCCTTTCCAAGGCTCTCCTTCATCTGAAAGTGTGGGAAGGGATCCTCTTGCCCTTCCTTCCAAGACTATTTTCCATTTGAAGAGTCTGCTTAGCTTCCCTCCTTGAAAAGGATCTTTTGCCAGGATTTAAGGTGACCAGCAAGGCTTTTAATAGTTTGCTTAGGCCAGGGTGTCATCAAATATGCCTCTTGCATGCTGGCTCAAAACAGTTCTGTGCCCTACCTGGGATGAGCAGCTGTCTTATACCAGTGTTGCCCTGCTCCCATGGTTTGTGACAAGCATGGAGAAAGCAAAGAGATTTGACAGTGTGCCAGCTTTGGGCATGGGAAGTTGTCATACCTGCACTAGGGGACTGAACCCTTAGAATACCAGCTTAAGGGTGTGTGTCAGCACCAAAGGATTGTCTGTTTGTCTGTCTCCCTCCTTGCGACATTTCAACAAGCAGCTGCCAGACCATGAAGGAAGTCATATATCAACCACAGGCTTTGCCTCCAACTGGGAAACAGACTTTGAAGCAGTAATGCTGCAGTAAGATTATTTTCTATCTGAACATAAGGAGCTGTTAACAAGACAGGAAGAAGGTGAAATTATGTTCCTTTTCCATTAGGAAGTACACTTCAAACCTAAATTACTTATTGCTCCCTCTAGGAGCAAGGGGAAGCTGTGTCAGTATCCATCACCACTACTGCAGAAATAGTTGGCAATTTCAGTAGTTGATGAGCTTATGTCTATATGTTAGTTTAAGCCACTGATCTTTACCCCAAATTTAGATTATATTTAGGAAACAGCATTAAAGACTGCTCTAAATAGCTTTTGGAACTTTTTAGCTACAATTCTAATTTTACAGCTTTTTTCCTAGACAACTAACTTCTTTGCCACCAAAATATACACAGTGATGGCTGCTGAATTCAAGTACTGATGAGTGTTACTGCACAGTAGGACAGAATGAGACCAGCAACAACACAAATGTATAAAATTGTAAGACCTTTATTGACATTCAGAGGTGTATCACAATTGATTTGGAGCCATCTTCAGATACAATGTCCCTACAAAACCCCCCCCTCAAATTACTTGAAATGTTTCTATCATGGGTACAGAAAAATAAAAATATGACCAAGACACAATAAATACAGTTAGACTAGACTCCAAAGCTACTGCCACGGGAGTTTTGTTTTAATAAATGTTACACTGAGTTCAAGACTAGAGGGAAACAGCATAAAAGTCTGAGTGGAGGCAGGCTACTAGCAAGGATCTGAACACCATGTTAAGGCCTGCAGTCTCCAAACTTCCCTGGCCATGGCACCAGACTGTAAAGTCATGTAAATCATACCTCTCTTCTGTTAAATACTTTGCATCTCCAGTTAGGCTACTGCAATGATCGTTAAGTAAAGACTTTCTAGTTAGTACTGAAAAAAACTGATTTCTTCAACCTTTTAAAAATCTGACAGTTTTAGGTCAAGAATCCTAGGCTAAGTATATAAACCCAAACTACTGTAAAGCCTGCTCTGCAGGTATTTGCTCCATCACCAGGCGCAGCATTTCAGCTTAATTGTTTCAGATGAAAAGAAACTAATCCTGGGCTATTGCGATCTAGAACAACCAGGCACCTGAGACCAGACTTGGAGCTAGGGTACCTGTTTTGATGATATTCCTTGGACAAAGGAGGGCATGTTATTTCACTTGAGGCTTCCTGAGATATAGCTGAGCCAAAGTGACAATGTGTTTTACCTCCTTGGTTTGATGAAATATTTGTCAGAAGTGCAGCTTCAAAAGAAATACAATTTCTCTTAGTCAGTGGAGGATAGAGAGTTGCAATGTTCAGTGTGCAGAGCTGTGATGACGCAGGAATGCTGAGCCTTCCAAAAGGGAAACAGGAGAGGTCCTCTGATAGTGTCATACTGGGGTTACCACAGTGCAAATAGTGACAAGGATAAAAGGGACTGAACAGCATGCTCCCTTCATTGAGAAAGCATCATATGCAAGTAGAAAGGCTAATTTTTAAAGAACTAGTCCAGTGCTGAGGTTGTATGACTGGTTCTAATCCAATGGAAAACCAATTGTGGAATTAAGCTGTGAGTGGAACTGCAAAATGAGACAGATTACATTTAGCAGAGTGAACTGTGTTTTCAGTTCACATTCCATCTTCCAAACAAAAAAGATGAAGCCAGTGAAAACTGTATCCAGGCTCAGGGGAAGTGAACACAAAGTAAACAAATGACTGTGAAAGAACACAGAATACAAAAGAAGAGAGTAGGAAAAATGTCCTGATCTTATGGCTCAAACAGTGTGATGAGTGCTCCATCTTCACTGCTCTCCAATACATCTGCCTCTAGAGATGGTTTTACCTTCTTGAAAAGAGATGGGAGGTTTCTGATGTGAACTTCCTTCCTAAATTGTTCACCTAGGGGCTTCTGGGAAGAATACAATGAGAAATCTAAATTAGACACTACATGTACACAAACCAGTTGAAGAGCTGTTGTTTGCAACATGTCCTATTACTTGCTGGATAAGAATTTTCTGTTCCTGTGATCTAGGCTGCTCAGCAAGTGTAAAAACTAACATTGTGACACAGCCACCAATGAGGCAAACCCTAGTAGATGTTAAGGCACTTTCTAAGACCAGGAAGCATTTTCTCTGCAGCTGTGCTGAAACAGTTAATTTACCTCAAGCGCAAACAAACTACACAATGCTTTTTTCATTAGCAACTTAACAGGCAGCACATAGGTAGCTGTCTACCACTGCAGTAGCAGTTAGGTTAGTAAAGAGTGGAAGAAAAGGCTTACTGAACTTTCCTAGAGATGTTGCCTGATACCATTACCTACCCCTATGCAGCCTGCAATCAGGCGTTTGAAATGGTCCTTCCGGCGCTTGTCTGCCATTTTCTGCAGTGTTACATTGAGTAGCTTGGAATCAAACTGCTCCAGGGCTTCTTGCTGAATTTCTGGAACCTGCTCCATTACTGTCTTTAGCTCAGCACAGCGTGGGCGCTTGAGATTAAAAGAAAAAAATGGTCAAAAGGCAACTGTGGCAGAAAGGTGTGTTGCTTACCTGTAACCATAGTTCTCTGAGTGGTCATCTGTGACTTCAAACAATTGGGTTTACTGTGCCTGTGCAGTTCATCATTCAAAAACTTCTAGAGCTATTCTGTAAATGTTTTGGTGGTAGCACCTCCTCCCCTTATCCAGACCGACTCCCACTCAACCTTCATTTCCCTGTACACAGAAGCAGCAGCCAAGGAGAAAGAGCATGACACACTGTGGGGAGAATGGGCAGGTGTTACGTGAGTTCACAGATGCCCACTTGACAAACTACAGTTACAAATAAGCAACCTGTCCCCTTTCTTTTTGGCCTCTGTGACTGACACAAATGGAAGACTAGCACACTACTCCCCAGCAGAGGTGGGAGTTTCATGCCACACAAGAAAACAGTATGGCTTTCTCAAAGGCAGCATTAGTCCCGCAGCTGGCACCCAACCTATAACGTGTAATAAAAGTTAGAGGCTAAGACCAACTAGGTGCCCTGAAAATGTCCTCCAGTGACACGCCTTTTAGAAAAGCCAATGAAGTAGCCATGGCCTTGGCAGAATTGCTGAGAGCACAAACCAGAGGCCCTATCTTTGCCAGTTCATAGGCTAGATGGATGGTTGAAGAGACCTAATTACAAAGATGCGTGGATGATCGAGTTAGACCTTTCTTGTTTGAGGAGTAACACTAAGAGTCTCTGGATTAGTGAAAGTCAGTAGTCCTGTACATGTAAATGGCCAGACCTCACCTATCATCAAGACAGTGCAAAGTATAGTCCAAGTCAGTTGTAGGGTTCTGCATACATGCAGGTAAGACAATGTCCCGGCTCAAATGAAAGGTTGATATGACTTTTGTGAGAAAGGAAAGATCTGGTCTAAAGACCAGTTTGTCCTTGTGGAACTGCAGGTATGGAAGATCCACATGAACAGCACACAGTTCTCATGTTCCTCTGGCAGATGTAATTACTACCAAGAAAACCAACTTCCATAAGTAGATGCATGTTATAGACTGCCATTGGCTCAAATGTTTTCTTTGAAAGCTGCGAAAAGAACAGCTCCTAGCTCCACTGAGGTGTAGGTCCCAGCACCAGTGGATGCAAATTCTTGTGGCCCTTCAGAAACTGCTTAACCAATGGGTTCTGGAAACAGGACAGCTTGCAGATAACTTGAAAGGTGGTAGAAACTGGCACCAGGTAACATTTGATGGAAGAGAGAGAGAAAGACTTCTGCTGGATAGCAATAGGAAAAACTCCAGTGCATGATGGATTTGTGCTTTGCCCAGACAGATTCCTCTGGATGATGAGAAGGACAAGATTTTGGTCCATTTATATGTACAGGACCACTGGTAGGAGGCCAAAGGGAAGCTGCAATGATTTGCCAAATCAGAGCCAAAAGAGAGTCTAAGGAAACACCCTCCAACCTGTCAGCCTTAGAGTGTTCAGGTCTGGATTTTTTACTTGCCTGTTACACAGTATCAGGAGATATGGTCTCTCCAGCATCCTCAGGTAGCTCTGAGTGATGTGAAGAAGAGGGGCAACCAAAGGTCTCTGGGCAACTATGGAGTGATCAGGATGCATTTTGCCTTGCATCTTCAAATTCTGGCAATCATCCTGGTGACAAAGGAAAATGGAGGAAAAGCATACACGATGGGGCCTCCCCAGTGAAACAGGAAGGCATCACTGAGAGAGCCTGTCTCCTGATGTTCTCTGAAGCAGTAGGTGTCACACTGCCTGTTCTTTTTGCAACTGCATTGCCATCTTCAGACAACTTTGCCAAGAAAGGTGTCATCCCCTCCCACTGTTGATACACAGCCATACAGGCTTCTCTGAAAGAGAGGGCAACAGTGGAATAGAACTTCTTGGCTACTACATCTAATTCCCTACTCTCCTTATTGGCAGGAGTGGTTTCTTTTGGGTGGATTTAGATTGTACCACCTCAACAATAATGGAGTTTGGTTTGGGATGATGTAGGAACCAATCCAAACCGGATTCTACCATATTGTACAGACTATTTTCTTTGACATTGGTTGGATAGCGGAGGAGTAGCCCAAGACACTACCTTCAAGAGAAATGGCACTAGTGGTATCTGTGTCAAACCTGGGGGGGGGGCATGGCCAGCGGAGCCATCCTAGCACCAGAGAGGAGTTGATTTGATTGGTTCTCTGACTAAAGAATCCAGTTTAGCCAGGGGGAGAGGCTATGTGAGTGAGTCAGCAGAACAGATATATACTAGAAATGGGCTAGCAGATGTGTTCTTTCAGTGAGATGAGAGAGAGTGGGAGAAAAGCCAAGGGCGTGTCGCCCTGGGGAAGTGTTCACCTGTTAAAAACTGGAAGTTCTTTTCTGTTTGAGAGTATTGATTTGCCCAATACCTTTCCCTTGTTAGTTCTTTTAATAAAAATTTTATTCTACTTTTTAAGAGCAGCCTCAGTACTGTGTTTCTTCCATTTGAGCTCATTTACACACACTATCATAAGCTACACACTCATTTGGGATAAGACTTAAGACGCTTTGCCCTATAACCTCAAGGGTTGTGGGCTGAGGGAAAGTAGAAGTGTGGAAAGGAAGCCAGGGGGTGGTAATAATATAAAACGGTGTTGCTTCTCCAGGGAGAGAGAATAAAAAGCAGGCCTGGTCTGTAGCAGCCCTGGCTGGCCTAAATTTCCACATGACAGTATCAATGCAGGCATTGGGACTTTTGATTTGATTCAATGGTATATGGATTCAGTGGGATCCTCAAGCTCGGTTTCTGCTTGCATGGCTAGTGCTTGTGCCATCTTCATCATCTGTTTCATGAAAGTGCGAACACCATCAGTATGTGAAATCGGTTCATGCTTTCCCAGAGTGGCTGGAGGCAACTGCATTGGTGGAATGACTTAAAAAACAGAAGAAAAATCGGACCGTGAATCCTCCAATGAAAAACTATTATTAAAGGAATCTTGAAACTGGAGATTGAAATTACTATGGAGGCACCAGTGGAGGTGTAGGAAAGTTGGTGGCTTTCAAGGGCTGAGCTGAACCCAAAGGCTGAGCAGAAGGTGGAGCTGGAGGTGCAATGCATGTGCACGAATACTCTTAAGAAGATTGCAGTCTGCTTGGTACCCAAGGCCTCAAAGCAGAATGAGCTGCTTGCTAAGCTGAATGTGAATGTGATTGCTGACATTGATTACACTGGTGGTATGGTGGGGACCGCTGGTGGGCAAAGTGGGTCTCTGGAACTACATTGGTAGTATGGTGGTTCCCATTGGTGGTAAGGTGGCCTCAAAACATGAAAGAGGTGCCAAAGATGGTCATATTCCTCATAATTTGACTTCAAAAAAGGGGAGCGACCATGCCAGTAACACAGAGTAGCCATGGTATGTAATGTTCATATTGCCTATGGCCACAGTTGTCGTGTCTGGCAAAGCAGGCAGTAAATCACAAGAAGCACAGCTTCTATTTACGAGGCGACAGTCAGAGAATGTCGGAACAGAAAACAAGCTTAGAGCAAACAAATCTGAAGGGGTAAATCCAAACTGTAGTCCTAACAGGCAGAGTTCCAAGACAACCAGATCTAAGAGCACAGCACAGGGTTTCAGGTCCAAAGAGACCAGTTGCTGACCCTGGGAGGAAAGGCTAGCTGGAGCCCTTTTTTATCTATGGATGCTGTCACCACAAGTGTTCCCTCATTAGGGGTCGCTTGCTACTTAAACAGGCCGAGTGATGCAAGCCCTCCCTTTCACAGTGTCTCTGCTGCAAGGTAGGAGTGTCAGCTATGTCTCTCTCAATTTGTTCCCCTGGCTTAGGCCCTTGTTGTTGTTGTTGTTATTATCTCCCTCTGGACCAGCTTCTGGGGACACTTCAGCCTCTGGGGAAGCCTCTGCCTCAGAGTCAGAATCCTCCTCCTTGCTGCCACAGTCTCCAAGGCAGTGCATAACAGTTCCCGGAATCATGTCCATCCTGTCGACAGCCAGAGTGGTCATGGTATTGGTACCAAGAATGGGCTGGATGGCCATCTGTCTGGAATGCTTTGATGGCATATTCCTGCATGGCAGAGTGTTGGACTCAATGCCCTTGTGGTCTCTTCCAACTCTATAATTCAATGATTCTAACAACTCTTGGATCTAGGTCTGGACTAATCCATCCTAAGAGATGGCTTAGAAGATGAAGAGGATGTTGAGCACTGATGTCGAACTGAATGATAAGGCAGAGAAGGTGGAAGAGAAGCCTCCTTTCCTCATGGAGCTGGTGGTGCAGGAGAATGAACAGTTCGATCCCCACACAAGATCCGCAGTTTAAAGAGAAAAGTAGAGGCCGTGGGTGTAAGAATCAGAGGAAAGCGGTTTTTTAAAAAACATATTTTAAATAAGTATAACACAAAGAGAAATTAGATAAGAAGAAAAATGAAGAGGTGAAAAAAGAAACCAAGAAGGAAAAGCAAGATGAAAAAGCCACTCAGCCATAACAGCAATAGATGTGATCCATTCAGCGGATAGAGAGAAACTGAGGGGGAAGCTTCCATTTCAACATCAGATTGGCACCAACAATTCCTGAACTGTAACTGCCAAACTGGAAGCAGTCCTCTTGGCACTGTTCCTAGTGCCTGTGCCTTGTAAAGACCTTTCAGTGGCAAGACAGACTGAGGAGCAAGAAGCAGTCAGTGCAGAATAGGATTGTGGAACTGAACCATGTCCTGAATCAGAGGGTATATCCATAGCCATCAAGACTTGCTCACAGAAGAGCACCATACGTCTAGATGAACATTTTTGATGGGCTTAAGAGGTCATCGCCTTACAATGAGTGCATGACCCAACATGGTGTCCTTTGCCCTGGCACAGTAAACAGTGTGAATGCCCATCTGTACTGGGGATCTTAGCCCCACAGAAGTATATTTTTGAATGAACCAGAAGTCATTTAAACTGCAAAAACTGTTACTAAAGATCCTCAAGCCAGAAATGTAATAATAATAATTTTAAAAAACAGTTGATGTCAACTGTTAGACAGAATGCAAAAGCCAAAGCCAAATCAAGACCCAAAAGAGAAGAAGCCAGAAGTCCAATAATCAAAGTCCAGGAAAGAAGTAAGAATAAGTGATGCAGCCCTCCAATGGTTCCTTCAATGCTACTTCTGTGACAGATGAAAAGCAACTGGGGGTTTGAGGAGGAATTGGGCTGGTCACATGGACCAGGGGAGGAACGGCTAACATGAAAATGCTTACATAACAGCTCTGGAAGGTTTCATGCCATACACCCATTGCATGAGTCACAGAGACAATGAAGAAGAAATGAAATGTTACCTCCTCAAGAGAAATTAACAAAACTCCTGATCAAAAATGGAGTGCAGGAGGTCTCTCTTATTAATCCCCAAAGACAGCAGAGTTAGTTAAGAATCATTTTTCTTGTATTTCCTTACCAAAGCTTCATAGATCTGGAAAGCCAAGTTAACAAGAGTTGCCATACAACCATCATGTTGCCCATGCACCTGTAATCCTTTCAATACGCTTTTGAAAAACCAAATTACTGCTTCAGGGATCAAGTTCCTTGTGAGCACCTATGGCAGAGAAGCAACAGGATATACAGCAAGTCAATGAGTTGAGACATTTCTGTGTCTTCCCAGAAAAGGGGATTTCTAGCACTCTCTCATATTAAACAAGAAGTCCCTAGAGAAGAAGATGTGGGCAAAATGTGGCCCTCTAGATGTCAATAGACTGCAGTTCCCAGTGCTCTCTGCCACTAGCTATGCTGGTTAGTGCAGATGGAAGGTACACTCAAAAAACATTTTGAGGGCTACATTTTGCCTAGCCCTGCCCTAAAGGGATTGCTAAGTCATAATCAACTTCAGGATTTAGTCCCTGCAATGGAAATACCTGTTTAAGCAGTGGCCAGCAGAGATGTGTGGTTGTTCTTTGGCAGGACACGGTATCCTTCCAGGAAAGGGATGTGAAGGCTGTAATAAGCAAAGCAGTGCAAACATTCTGGAGAAAGAAAGGGAAGACCTGTTGTAAATTCTCTATAAAATTTGTACTTGAGGGAAACAGCATTCATCACACGTTAAGGAAACTTTAAGTATGATGCTGAGCTCTCTTTCAGTGGATTCAATAAAAGTTCAGATCTCTGTTTTTAAGGCAGGGCACACAACGAGGAGAGCATTACAAAGGACGTCAATTGAATGTTGAAACTGATATGCATGATATTGCAGGGACTTTTGACTTTTTGGTACCATGTTTAAAAACTTGGAACTAATAGTCACGAATGCTTCAGGGAAGGAATGAGATGGAAAAACCTTTTTCTTGGTGGTGGTGATGGGAGAAACAACTGACAAAGCCACATCTGAAATCTAACTTGCTGTTGGAAGGGAAGCATCATCATCTTCCTTTGATCACAAAACAGGCACTTGAGCGCAGTAGTTCCCCCATCTTGAAAAAGGGGACAACAGAAAGAAGCTTTTTTTATGGAAAAGAGAGTAATTCTAGGCTGTTCATTATGAGAATCTACATTTTTACAGGCTTTTAAGTATCTTTTTTGTTTTTTTAGGAAGCAGGTGTATGTCAAGAGCTCTATGGATTTTCTAAATTTTTGCCTTCTGTGATGGGTACGGGTGAGGTGGGGGGAACATGTGCCTTATTTTCTGAACAGTTCTGTCACTCAGACTTCTGGAGTTGCTGACCTTCTGTGTTTATTCTAAAACTGGGTAGATTTTTAAAAAGTTGATTTTGAAGTACACAACAGCCATGTATACTTCAAGCCCAGTTTTTTGGTGGTGAATTCCACACTACTCAAGTAGTTTCTCTTTTCAAACATGCATACCTATTGTGAGTATAATCTTGAAGCTCAGCTTACTTACCTCTTGCTTCATCAAACACTTGCCCAATTCAGTAAGCTCAGAGCTGGGTGGTGGAGTAACTTCTGTGGACATCATCTCTTCATCTGCCAGGTAAAACGGCAGCGTAAAACACATTCTTCATAGCAAAGTGGCCAGTCAAGAAAACAGATCAGTGCAGTTTGACCAGAGGGCTAACATCTTAACTAGAATGTTGTTCCGAGCTAATTGCTCTCACATTCCTGACTTTTTTGAGGCTAGCAATCTAAGCTTTGCTCCCAGCTTCAGGGAACTTCCACGTGTACATTTCATAATAGCTGTGCGGCTCTCAGCAGAGCCAGTCCAGTAAACAAGTCATTTACATATTGGCTAAACTATTGTCATCAAGCGTTAAGCTCATCATGTTAAATTTGACCTTTCTAAATCCTTTGTCCAGTGCCAAAACTCCTTTTGTTCTTACCTGGCTTGCCATAGCCGAGAGCTACAAATGCCCCTATAAAAACCCCTCACTTTCAAGCAGTCTTCGGACTACCTTGGATTGCTATCCTGCCCTGCTGCTGGCCTTCTAAGGAAACTCCCCTCAGCCAGGCACGCTGAGCTTTCTTCTTCTGAACCCCATTTCTCCATGACAACGAGACCAGGTGTTGTATTACCTAGCCTCATGCTCTCCCCTTCTCTTTCCTAGTTAGTTAGTACGTGTGTGTTATTTATTTTCTGTTGTTTTTCAATAAAACTGTTATTTTTGGTTACTTTGAAACTTGTGTGCCTATTCCCTGACCTGAAGCTGTAGACATTGGGTTTTAAGATCCTTGCAAAGTTACCCTGCCTCTCGTTAGCCAATACAATGTTCAAGCTAATTCTCCCCAATTTGGTATTTTATTTGGCAATCTGGGCGCCCCTCCCGGGACACCCCAAAACTCAGGGTAACACTGTTTTAGTTGGCCCAATAAAGGCATCACTGTTTTGTGGATTATGGATTTTGTTGTACAGTGGGCCCTCAACTTTCGCAAGGGTTAGGGGTGCATAATCCTCACAAGAGTGGAAAAACCACAAATGTCTCTACTCCTGCAACATTATTGCAAAATACTCTTTTGCTACAAAAAATCTCCTTTAGTGCCCTTATCCTTCCCCAGGAGAAGGAACAGAATGAGGATGACACTGAAAGAGTTTTTCTTTTTCTTTTTGCAGCAGCTGCCCATTACTCACCTTTGCCACATGAGCACCAGGATACAACAGACACACTTGGAGGCTGCATGTGGGGACTGGCCTCCACGAGTCTCCAAGCCTTCTCCTAGAAAAGGCCCTAGATCCTCACAGGAATTAAGTTCAATGTGCACAAATCCCTTTTTGGACAGTGCTTGTGATAATCAGCTTCTGGCAGTGCTAGGATAGGAGGATTAGCCACAGCTACCCTGCCAAAGAGCAGCAGCAGCAGGAGAACCAGGAGGCAGGATAGCAGAGCCAGGAGCTGCTCCCTGTCATTTTAGTACAGTACAGTACTATCACCACCTTCACCTACAGCTACATTTCTAGTTAAGCAGCAGCTTGTGGGCTGAGTGTATTTTGCTGCATGGCTAATACAGCTACCCCTGAAATATGATTTGTGGATTTCAAGATACCAAATTTATCTGCAACAGGGAAATCCTAAACAAGAGGGAGCCAAAAAACTGGGACTTAACTCTTACTTACCTCCAACAAAGATAAAACTCCTTCAGTTGGAGTACAACTGGCAAATTTTAGCTACATAGCATCAAAAGTTTTCTGTTTGTAACAGTACAGAGGCTTCTTGGAAAACTCAATGTTCTCTGCCTAAGTAACTGGTAGCCTCCACAGGACAGAGACAACTTGGATCTCAAGGAGAGTTACTTTTCTGTTGCTAATGGAGTTGCAATTTGATTACCTGAATTTTACTCTCTTTGCTTCTCAGTCTCCACATGACCAAAACAAGGAGAGTAGTCTCTGCTTGCAATGATATCCCTCTAGACCATCCTAACTGGTAACAGAAGAATATCGTAAGACAAAATGTAGTCTTGTGACTCTAATATTGTCATTTTTTCTTCTCCGATATAATTTTTAACACCTTTCTTTGATGAAGAAACCAGTGGAGTTTTGAAAGCTTACATTATGTATTTTATGGGGTTTTTTTAGCTGGCATAATAAAGGTATTGCTGTTTTGAGGATTTTGTTGATTTTGCTGCAGGTCCAATAGGGCCTTGAATATGTATCCAAGCTAAAATACCCCTCTTTGTGAAGGCTCATTTATTCTGAGACCAAACTTCAGGAACATTCTAAAAGGAAAGCCAATTTATACAAGAGTAAGTACCTGTTCATATGTTTTCAAAGATCTCTCCACAACGGGACTACAATAAAGAAAACCCCTCACTGGATCACAGCAATTGGTTTGGAATGCCGCGTTATTTTGTGGACTGAAACATTTTACAATTAACTCTTAAATGTGCACGAGTTCAGATGTGTGTTCTTTGCTTGGGATTTTCTTAATCACTGATTTTTAGCCTTTACATTATTCTTACTCTTATAAAATAAATAAATAAAGTGGGACTCACAGAAAGTCAAAGGTGTTCATACTGTTTTTGAAATGCCAAGCCCAGGGATAGCCAAGATCTATTGAGGAGCCTCAAACGTGGAACAGAAATGATTTATTTACTCACCATCTCCATCTGCAGCAACAGCACTATTCTGCTCCGTACCCCTCTTTGAGACACAGCAGACAGCTGCAAATACATCAGAGGGGGAAAGACATGAACTATTTACTGAGAAAACTTAGTGAGATACCATGTATGACCCTCAGCACTATATACTTAATACCTCCTTTGAAATGCTTGAAAAGTATTTCATGCAGTAGAGTATCTAAACAAATTTGGAAGGAAACTACAGTGCTCACATTTGTGCTCAGTGGCAGAACAGTTTCAAATGAAGCTTTGTTATTTATTCTAAAACAATTCTGGAACCATCAGGACAGCAAAGTTCAGATCTAAAACATCCTGAGACAGTAGAATTAAGGGTACTGCCTGTTTATGTGGCTAGGACAGAGAAACCAGGTGTTAAAGACCACATTCTGACAAAGTTGGGAGTTATTTAGGTGTGTGGTTTTCCAACAGCGTATTCTTTGAGAAGCTTTTCAATTTGTCTGTTAAAGAACCCCTCTGTATCTGTTGCACAACACTGGGCTGCATTCTAGACATGTGCTTAGGTTTCAGTGGGTGCCTCCAAGGCTGTATTGGCCTTGCTTTCTCCCTGTGTAAATGGAGAATGTGCCACAGAACATGCTCTGAACTCTTCTACTGCCAGGCATTTGGGACATCTTGTCTGCCATTAATAATCTGCTCATTTAGGAAATCATTAGCTTCTGATAAACACTAGTTGAAATTGATTTAGCCTGCATTTAGATCCAAAGTTATCCTAATAATTTGGGACAGAAAATCTTTAACAATATGGAAAGGAAAGTCTCCACAAAAAATATTTTTGGAGCATGAAAAACATGGTGAAGAGCACTCAAAGTGTCGTTGAGCCTCACAAAGCACTCTGATCTTATAGTGTCAGTATAAGCATAATCCTAGGGACATTTCTACCCAGGGACACACAGATGGTCCAAAGATTTTCATGCTAACTCACCAATTAGATCCATGACTTCTCGGGTGAGTAGCCTAACCAACTGTTCCTCCAACATCTCTTGGGACTCTGGGTTGTCATCTGCTGTATCCTCATCACTGTTGAACAATATGGAGTTAGATCTTAGGATAGCAATGTAGATCTGAGATGCTGTCAGTAGCAGTTTGATCTGTGCAGTAATATTCAGGCTATTCTGAAGGAGATAACACTCTGTTCAAGATCAGCTTCACACCCTGGGAGGCACTATTACATTCAGCACTATTTTAGATTCTGGGGTTGCATCTATGGCCCAAAGGATTTTCACCAACTTACACTAGGGTGCCAGCTACAATCCTTCTCGGACACAGAGAACTTGCTCTCTTTAACATTCAAGTTTGATTAATTTCAGCGTGCTATATCTGAAGCAATCTTTGAACACTACTCAGAGAATTCATCCAAAATATACTTGCTAGGCTGTTGACTGGGACCAAGTAAGACAAGTCTCTCCAGCTTTGTAACAATTCAACTGGCTTCTGGCCTATTTTCAAGAATAATTCAGTGTGTCACTTCTAGTCTTTAAAGCCCTAAATGATCTGTAAACCTGGCCATCTAAAAGGACTGCTTGCTCCCAGATTAATTTGTCTGGCAGCTAAACAGTCTCTTAAGGACCTTCTTTAGATACCCCTGCCAAAAGAAGTTAAGCAGGACACAACTGGGGAAAGGGCTTTTAGACTGTGACTCTGTTTTTGGAATGCTCTCCTCAAGGAACGCTGCTTAATGTCATACTCTTTGAGCACCAAGTAAAAACCTTTTAACTTTCCTCTCTTTTATCTTGGATGGGGTACTATTGCTACTGTGGCTTCAGCCTTTCAAGACAAGTTTTATCATGTAAGTAAAGGGCAAAAAGTAAGTTGAAATTTATAGCAACTTGGCATTTTCATTTATACTTGTTTCAAGCACTGAAAGCTGCCTTGAGATCCAGTTGTGGGGAAAAGGTGCAATACAAATTATTACTAACAAGAAGAACAACACCAACAACAGAGAATATTATTAGTAACACAATAGCAGCCCTCTCCATCTTGTCTAAGCCATCATACTTACCACAACAAACTTCTCTGGTTGATAACCTGCCACTTCTGGGACAGTCTCTGTCAGAAAGAAAAACAGCAGCAGCAGCAGCATAACATAAATGAAATTACAAAGGCCTCTTAGGGGATGTTCCCATTCTGCCTAAATAGGAATAGATAGAAGGAGGTGATGTG
The DNA here is from genome assembly GCA_948474755.1 of Ctenosaura bakeri. Classification (NCBI taxonomy): domain Eukaryota; kingdom Metazoa; phylum Chordata; class Lepidosauria; order Squamata; family Iguanidae; genus Ctenosaura; species Ctenosaura bakeri. Next base: position 841,260 of record CAOLHI010000055.1, on the reverse strand, counting down.
GCACTGTTCCTCCACCCCATCTCTTTATGTGAGGAGTTTGTGGGATTCTTTTGGCTGGTCGCATCATGCATGACTCAGCATGATTAAGAACAGTTTTACCAATTAAGCAGACCTGGCCTATGAGGACACTGGTAACTGAGTACATTTATTTCCTTTCTCTCCTTTACACACATGCTTTAGGGCCTTAACTTTAGAGAACTATGTCAAAAATATAGCAACCAGCCTGTAGCATGGGGATCCTTACCAGGAAATATTTGGCATTATCACTTCATGGCCATAATTGGTTTAATGAACCCAAAGCATATATTTTGGTAAAAGATCCTGGCTTAACTGTTCTGCTATCTTCCAGCCCTCCCTTCCACACCACAGCCACATTTTTTTTACCATGTGTAAGTAGGTGAAGAGTGGTCCGAGTATAGGACAGATGAGAGACTCATAGTGTTCAGACGGACAGGAGAGGACCAAGGGTTTCACAAATACGCCTGTGAGGAACTAGTTAAAGAAGTTACACAGCACATACAGCCTCAGCATTTCCTCATTGCAAATCCAACCAGAAGGCCTAATTCTATGTGTGGCATATGGTTCTGCTTTAACTAAAAACAGACCAGCAGAGCAACCAGACTACCAGAAATTTCAGGGCAGGATACATGCAGACAGCTGCAGAATCATTTTTTCACCTTCTTTCTCTTCCCTTGTGCTAGCTCCCAAATCAGAGTTTTGTCCCCTATAAGACAATTAAATTACAAGCAAAATTCCCATGGCCAGAAATTTAATCAGGGCAGAAAAATATGTTGATTGCTAACCAGAGGTGGAGAAGGCCTCCCCTGAGGATCACAAAGCCTGGGCAGGTTTGTATGGGAGGATATGGCCACCCAGATAACCTGGAACCTGAGCTGTATAGGGCATTCTAGGTCACATCCAGCACTCTGAAGGACTGATCTTTTCCTACTGAGATTGTTGTGAAATTCTAGCAGATATATTCCTTCCTTACTCTCTCTTGTAACTTTGAAGATGATATTTTCCTTTTATTTTTCTAAGTAGTCCACAATTCATGATATACATGTTTAGTTATAAAAGGATCTGTGTTAATCAGATACAAATGCTCTACTTGTTTTGTTGATCAATGAAGTACTTTAAGGAAGCCAAAGCAATTTTGGAAGAAAAACCTACCGGTAACCAATGGACAAAGGATACGAAGCATAGGGCGGAGCCTGTAGTCAGGGATATTGTCAAGATTGATAAAGGCAGAACTGAGTAGCTCATTTGCTAGACCCTCAACATTGTAAAAATCTTGCTGCATTGATGAGCCAGCACTCCCCAGAATATGGAAACTGCAATTCAAAATGCATGGTCCAGATTGAACAACTTAAACAACACATACAAAAACTAGAATAGGCTTTGCTGTAAAGGGAGGTGTGTGTTTACTTCTTAATTAATGCGAAGAAGAATTGCTACGTTGGATCAGACCAAGTCCACTCAGCCCAGTCTTCTGTCTCCAACAGTAACCAGTCTAATATCCCTGAAAGTTGATAAGCATGGCATGATGCCGAAAGCTATCTCAGATTTGTCCCAGTATTTCATAACTGCTTATATTGCTTCTGTACAATACATAAATATTCCTTCTACTATCACAAATAATCATTATTCAGCAATTTGTTGCATTTGTTCTGAAAGCTACTGGCCACTGGTATAACTTGTGAGATAAACTGCATTTAAACTCATTCAGGCTAGTCTTACAAAACAGATCAGCAGCCCATCTTACAAAGGCAAGTAAATCCAGTCTGAAGAAATACTTCATTTTGCCAGAAAGCTATGTGTTTCCCTGTTTGAATTACCACCTACAAATAAGAATTTGTTATTTCATTTCACCACTGAAAAGCAATTAATTTGGCACCATCACACAATTCTAAATACATACTCATTATGGATTTCAGTTTTAACAGCAGCAACTTGAACACATTGTGAAAAACATCAGAAGGCTTGATCAAGGAAGATTTATAACAGACATCTCTTCAAGCTTAGTTAATCACTAGGTTTTCATGTAAAAAGATATCCAATGGAGGAAATTACAGTAATGAAGAGATATGAAAACTCATTCTCTGTTAATTTCTCTGTTACCTTGCATATTTCAGGCTATTAAGGTAGCTTCAAAGCATCGTTGCTGTATGGGAAATCACTGAAATTCTTACCAGTTGTCATACAGGGTACAGAAAAAACCCTGCATCCTTTCCAGCACTGTTTTGTAAACAGGAGAATCATAAAGTTCTAGCAGAGGCTGAGGAAGGCCTATGAAGAAAGAAATGCTGTCAATGAAGGGACTCATAACTCCAGAGGCAAATAAAACAATTAACAGGTGAGCCAGTCATTAGTGGTAATACTATAATGAAACTGTTTGGATATGTCAGTGGGCCACAAAAAAAACAACATTCACTCAGGATAGGCTGACTTAGAGCACATTTTCCCAAGCTGGTGCCCTTCAGATATCTGAGACTAGACCTTCCATCACCTATAGTAATGCTTCATCTAGGAGCTGAACTCCACAATAGCTGGAAGGTACAAGGTTGGGGAAAGCTATCCTAGATGAGTGCTACTCAAAGTGGTGGTCCTTGGCCCAGTGACTGCTAGTCTCTGGCAAATTTCCCCAAAAATATGTGAATACCAAGATTTGGCACACATATGGTCCAAGTCCCCGGGAAAAAACTCTGTGAGTCTGTGACTTGAGACAGATAGCTTGAGAAACTCAGTCCTGGAATAGATTCTGCTATTTGTAAAAGCTAAAAGGTAGGGTAGGGGTGAAGGAAAAAGTGAAAAGAAAAACTGAGTAGGGATGGAGAACTAATGATTCTTCAACTGTGGCTGGATACCACTTCCAACAAGCCCTGGAGGCTGGCCCATTTTGAAAAATGATGGGAGTAGTGGTTCCCCAACATTCAGAGGTCCTCAGGTTCCTCACCCCTGCTTAAGTGCATAGTTCTATTCCAGAAGCTGGCAACTACTGGAGACCAGGGATTCCGTTGGCCCCGAATAAACCTTGGAGGACCGCACCTCTAATTTTTACAAATTTATTTGCCCCCAAATACTCTGGAGGTAATTTCTTCACATTTTTTCGGCTTCTCTGGGCCATTTTAGCATCAAGAGAGGCTCTTTTCCCTGCAGGAAGTGACACAGAACAAGGTCACTTCCTGATGGAAAAAGGTTTTCTCCCGGGCCTAAAAATGAATCATTGGAGGCCAAAAATCTTTACCCTAATGCAGTTTATACAGCTCAGATGCTGAAGGATGTGGATGTTCTTCTTTAATAAAGTATTTTGCCAACAGACAAGGCTGAGACAGACAAGGCAGATTTAGGTGCAAAAACTGCTCTTCATATCACAATGTAAGCAAAGGTTGCACTGTTTCAAAATATGTAGCTGAGTACTTTTTTAAACCTCCTTACATGGACCAATCTGTACAGCTCCTCAAATGCAGCTAAGACAATATGGATGGTTCTCAACTATGAGATCAGAAAAAAGAAAAGGTGAACAGCAGACACACAGTTCCCAACTAGAATGGAATAAGTTTGTTGGACTACACTTACTATCAATTGAAACAGAACATAGGAGCAGAGCTTGGAATATTAATTAGAAAAGTTACAGTGGTCAAATTGGCTGGGAGATTCCGGAGTTGTGGTCTAAAATGTAACTTCTGTAGGGTCTGCAAAGGAACAAGAATGAGTGCAAATTTCTGGCATCTACCCAAGAAGGCCTACCTCTGACTCTCAGTAATCTAGTAAAACACAGCATTTGATTGTTTTCTGACTACAGTTAGTGAAACAGTTTCTGCATTATTAAAAGGTTTCAGCAACTGTGAATATTAAATCACATGATTAGTAAAGTACTGGGAAAAGAAATAAGTACTTACCTAAAATGGCATTCTTTTCCACTTCCAGCATGTCAAAAGCTTTTGCAACGTTTTCCCCCAATTTAGTCATCATCTCTGGGGTATACAGGTTATTGTGGGTTCTGCAAGAGAAAAGGGTACATTTCATAGTCACATGCTGTACCAACCAGCCACCTGGCAGTGGGAAACCATTTTCAGCTTGTGAACAGCTCCTGTGTCCAGGAGGAAGGTGAGACCAAGCACTTGTGCATGGGATCCCCCTTCCTGATCAAGAAAAAACATTCATCTCTTGGGGATTTGGAGAAGACTCCAGTTTGTGTAGAGGGTATCAGCTGCTCCACACAACAGTTACCCTCTGTTCACCTCATTTCAGCCTCTGGAATGCTGGCTGCAGTGACTTAGACACCCACTGCTCCCTTAAGGATGGGCCACAGTCCCTAGAATGGCAGGTGGCACTGGATGAATGCAGCAGCTTATTCATATGCTCACATGCTTTAAGCAGCTGTGTGCCACAGAGATGCCCGCTTGCAAGGGAGAACAGCTCCGCATTGACCACACCATACTACAAGGGAAGGACCTCCATTCAGACAAAGGTGATTTTTTTCTTGCCATCCAGGCTAAACAGGGTTCCCTCACCAATAGATATATCATCTGAGTGGGGGAAGGGTCTCTGTCTCATCTACCTCTCTCCTTTAAGACCTCAGACCTCCACTCAGGGCTTCGGCAACTGCATACAGCACAAATTCTGTCACCAAGCGGCTCAACAGCCGTTGCCAAAACTGCCATTGTACCTGCTACTAGAGGTGATCAAGGGTAACTCAGTGTCTCCCCCTAGAGCAGTGTCTCCTCACAGTATGAGGGTGCATGGGGAACAAAAGACTAAGATGTTGGGTGGTGGGGGCAGGCCACTCAATTGCTTGCCAGAGTCTCAGCTTTCATATTAAGAAGTCTCTATACTTGTGAAGAAAACCTTCAAGAACATGACCAAAGTGCAACCAATGCAGTGATGTCTGCCTGAGCTTGCAGAGAGCCTGGAAGAATAGATCTGAGGTGTGAACTGCCCATTTATGTCAAAGGGTGCTAACAGTGGCTGCAAGAAAGGAGAAGCATTGTATTATGAAGACAGAGTAACTGCTTGCTTTGGCTAAGCCTTTAAGCACCATAATAAGGGCTTTATGGTACAATCATTTATATAATCCCAAAGAAAACTCTTTAACTTTGAAGAGTACAGGAAAAATGCTCCCCTAAAGATCACATACATCCCAATAAGCCAAGCAGAAGCCCTTTCACAATGCCAAATGACAACATTTTTTTCCATTTTTTTTCCATTTTTTTTCCCATTTTTTTTCCATTTTTTTTCCAGTTTTAAAACAGCTTCTCCTTGTAAAGTTTTAATAAGGGATATTTCCCTTTGGAAGTCTACTCTTTAACTAAGATGGCTTCTGAGCTAGATTCAAGACAGAATAAGGTTCCCAAACTGGAATTTTTGATCAACAATAGAAGGGCCAACATGTGATTCATGATTAAATGCTGCAGTCTGACCTCTGTACCATATTACATGTCCTACTCAGAGCAAAGACAGTCAGTAATATGTCCGGGGAACCACAATGATACCTGCTAGCCAAGGAGAGTTTGGGCCACTTTCATCTCCATGGTGTGTATACTGAAGAGTATGGAAATCTCTGTTGGTCAATATTCTTATAATGTGATTGAATAAAACCGACTAAGTCGAGTCTTTAGAAACATCTTGGAATCAGGGTTGTACTAGAAGATAGCAAGCCTATTCATTATCCACTTGGATAATGCCGCTGTTCCATATGGCAAGATATAGATCTAAATCTATTACCCTAGCTATCAAGCCTTAATGCTGAAATTTTATAACAGGAAATAGTGATGAACAGCTAAAAAGTTATTTGAAAGTCAATACACTACACACAGAAAAGAAGTCTCAAGTATGATGCCCTGATGACTTCTCTTGATCTTTGACAGTGTTCAGTCAGCAAAGATGCTTATTGGCTACTAGAAAACACTAGTCTTTCAGAATATAGTTGGCCCTCTATCTTTTCTAGGATTAAGGACACTGGACCTCTGCAAAAGTGGAAAAAATGCAAGTGTCAAAATGTGTGTGGATGAGAAGGGGGCTGAGGCATCGTGGGGAGAGGGGGTACCCAGGGTCCAAACCAAGTCAGGGAAAGGATAGGAAAAGGGGGTTGGTCACCAGAAAGGAAGCATACCTCCTTTCTCTTGCCCATTTCCTTTCTTGAGTGTGTATGGGGCACTTGGACAGGGTTTGTGGTGCTGAAAAATCAGGTTGTGAGCCATCCTTAGCTGGACAGCCAGTGGCTGGTGAAAAAGGACCAGAGGCGGGTACAGCCTGATTGGAGTTGCAGCGTGGGAATGCTCTCATAGAAAAGAAGCATGGGAGGGTGGGAGTTGAAGAAACTTGCAAATAATCAAATCTGTGAAAGCAAAACCTGCAAATGTGGAGGACTGACTGTATACCAAAACAGTAGTGGCTTATTTATTTCTTTGCCTCTCATGCTACTACTACTGCCTCTCAGAGCTACTACCATTCCATGTCAGCAACATCTTACTATTTCATCCATACTTCATGGTCCTTGTATTTGCTGCCGCTCTTGGGAACACCCATTAGATTTGTAACAAGATCATTTAACATGTAGTAAAGCCTAAATACTCTAAAGTCACCAGAACCCACCTGACTTTGGAAGCTAAGCAGGGTCAGTCTTGTTTAGTACTTGGATGGGAGACCACCAGCAAATACTAGGTGCTGTAGGCTATATTTCTGAGGAAGGAACTGGCAAAACCACCTCTGAATATTCCTTGTCTAAGTATTTTTTATTTGCTTTATTTGTATTCCTTCTCTATCAAATTCATAGGGTGGCCATAAGTTGATAGGCAACTCGGAGGCACATACACACATACAAAGCCAAAGCTGACAGAATAATACAGGGTAATAATAATTACTAGGACACTATTAAGACCATTCTGATTGTTCAGAATATTTCCCAAGTCCACATGTACATAAGCTTTTGAAACAGAATGAAAAAACAAATTGCACCCACACAGAAATAAAGTTGCCTGGAAATTTTGATCTTATCTCTTCTGAAGCAGCTTGTTCCAGCTGCTGTCAGAAGTTCCCCAAACCTGTTACTCACTTAAAGTATTTTTAAGACTTGTACTTTTCTCCTACATCTCCACTCATTGTCCCAGGCTGCTCTGTCTGCACATGCACAATACTGACAGGGGAGCATTAAGAAAAAAGAAATAGTTTCTGTAGGCTGCAATGACAAGACTGTCCTTTTTTGCCATTCAGGATGACTGGTTCTACTGCAGCATACAGAGATCACACAGACACAGGAAGAGATAATGAGTAAGTGTAGAGGGTCTCATGGGGTCTGAACCAAAGCACAGAGGGAACTATTATTCTGGTACGGAACCTTCTAAGGAAATGAAAACCAGAACAAAAGAAAAGCAGACAAGAGAAGTAGTAAAGCCTGGGTGGGAAACTTCCTGAAGTCCAGAGGCTGCGTAGGCCCTTCACTGGACTCTACAGCGATGCAATTAATAAATCTAATTTTAAAACAATATTTAAAAAATCAGAGTGTTGCCCTCCACCCTACATCATGTAGGGGGCATGGGGCTCATTTTGACATACTTTAACCCCCCCCCCAATGCTTATGTTGTAGGATAGGCTTCTGGTTTTAATGAAAGTACTAAAATAGCCAGGCCGAGGGGGGGGCATGACCAAACTGTTCCTCACTTCTCTTTTCTTCTTAGTATTTTTTCCAATCTCTTAGGGGGCTGGCACTCTTGGGGACCTCAAATGGTCTTGAGGGCATATGTGGCCCACACACCACAGCTTCCCCACCCTTGTACTAAAGGGTAAGGTATGTATCCTAGGTGTACCAGACAACAGAACATACTGGATACATCCATGAAGATGAAAATAAGCAGCCAGCCAAGTAATTAGACCAAAAGCAAAGTTTACTGTACAGCAGCGGATTCCCTACATGGAAAAGCTTTCATAGGCCCAAACTAATTAAATGAAAACTATATACAATTAAATGTTCATGTTCCCAAGAGCACAGCAAAGAAAGCTTTATACACATAACTTACCTTGGTGCAGACTGTTAGCTGTATCCACAGCTTCATCTTTCACACAGAGCACAAGGTACCATGCAAGAAACCCAAAGAAGAACAAGTGCAACCATTTACTTGACATTCTCATCATCCTTCTGCAGTCTTTCATGATAGCAATGCATTGTGGCCAAACACTACCTATTTGCATCCACTCAGGAGCAAGCAGTCACAATCCAAATTCTTTGGAATTTTAATAGATTGGTATTGTGAGTTTAAAAGGAAAGAGCATACATAATTCTGGTGAATAACGCTTAATAGTTTCACTGTAATATATACATTTAGCTGGTGTGCCCTTGTAAAAGAATGAGTTGGGAGACTGAGAATGTATTGCTTCAAATTAGAAGAGGACAGGGAAATCATTTCTGAATGCTTCCCCACGTAACCCTTCTACCATCACACACTTTGCATGAAGGATGTAGCTCTCCTCATTGCCACTGTTGTCCTCCCAATAACCTGAAAGGTAGGTCAGGGTAAGAGCTTGTCACTAGCCCATAGTCACCCTGCAAGTTTCATGGCCCAGTGGGGATTTGAATTTCTCAAATCCAAGCCAACTCCTCAGCTACTACTACAACACAAGATGTAATTTGCCACCTAGTCTCAAGTGATAAATAATCCATTGTACCACCTCTGATTTGCCCACTTTGATCTGTGTGTATTCAGGCAAAGGCAGATACTTATATACTGAGACTAAAAAAATTAAAATAAAAAACCATCCCTTTTGACAAGCCAAAAGTAATGTAACTATTATTTTGAAATTATTATTTTTTTTAGAAAATATATTAACCACCCATCTAGAGAAAGAACTGAAGCCGTGCTCCAAAAACAGAGCCCTGTACATGAATATTCAAATAAACAGTCTCAAAATACTGAGCAAGCACCCCTGAAAGCCTGGAAAAATTACTTTTTGAACAACTTTTTTGGCTCCTGTCCCTACTGGCTATGGCATTTGGAAATTGTAGTCCAAAAAAATAAATTTTCCAAGCTCTGGCACTCCAATACCCAGAACTAAAAATGAGCACTTGGACTTACTGTGAAGTTTCATTCTGGGATGGCAAGAGGAGGAATCCAAAACAATTGGGTTGTTTCCCATGTGCCAACCAGAAATAGCAGGAGTCCACATTCCAAATCAGTTGATTCCATTAGGACTCCACTCTCCCTCCGTCAGTTTCCACTGCAAACACCATTAACTCTGTCCATCTCTCAAGCTCAAAAATCACCGCAGACCAACTCTACGCACAACCACTACGCACAACCAACTCTCTCTCCATTTTCTGTCTTTTTTTTTTTAAATTTCCCAGGGTGGGTGTGGATTCCTCTTCCTGCCATCTCAGAATGAAACTTCACGGTAAGTCCAACTTCTCATTCTCAGGATGGCACGGAGGAGCAATCCGCAACAATTGGGATATACCCAAGCCTCATTCTGGGCGGGATCTCATTTAGTCTTCAAAACTGACTGAAGCACTTTTCTCCCAAAACCAGCCTGCTCTGCCTGAAACTTATCCATCTTATAATGCCTTACAAAGGTCGATGCCTCCAACCCTCCTGCTGCATCACAAACATTTTGCAGTGAAGAAGTCACAGCATAAGCTGTACTTGTTGACACAGACCTTGTAGAATGAGGATACACATTACATGGTCTTGCTTTACCTGCAGCATAATAGCATTGAAAAATACAATTCTTGATCCACTTGCCAATCACCACTTTGGAAGCTCTCTGACCCACAGAATTAGGATTATATGAGACAAACAGTGCCTCTGTTCTCCTAATTCTTGCCATTCTCTTAATATAAAGACACACAGCTCTCATCACATCCAAAGTATGATATCTCTTTTCCTCTGCATCCTTTGCCTTAGGAAAGAAACTTGGCAAATACATAACATCTGGTGTCACCTTCTTCCAAGCACATTTAGGAAGAAAGGTTGGCTCCAAAGTCAATACTAATCTGCCTTTGTCGAATTTACACAAGTTTGCATTTACAGGCAAAGCAGACAATTCTGAGATCCTTCTCGCTGAAGTTATGGCTACTAAGAATGCAGTCTTGAATGTCATTAATCTCAACTAAGCATCCCTTATTGGTCCAAAAGGTGCCTTTGTCAAAGAATCCAATACCAAATTCAAATCCCAACTCGGAAACATATGCTTTGTTGGGAAAGAAGTCAGCACTGCACCCCTCAAGAATCTCCTTATATGAGGATGCACTGACAGAGATATTCGATCAAACTTCAGTCCTACTGACAATGCTGATACTTGCCATTCTAATGTGTTTTGGACTCAGATCTCTCTGCAAACCATCCTGCAGAAACTGCAGTACATGCTTCACCTGGATGTCAGACATCCTCAACTTATTTTACCTGTCTTATCTGACAGGATATGCTATAGAGAATTCCTTCATTCCTATGGAGTGGCAATAGATGCAGCGAAGAAGACTTTCCTCTCTGCACGTATTGCGTCTGTGACTTCTCGTCCAGCAAAGCTGTTCAGGGTGGTAAGGGATCTGACTCAGTTACCCTGAACTCGCTGTTAGAACCTAGTGTAGCTTGCTGTGATGCTTTGAATAATCATTTTGCAGATAAAAACTCTCAGATAAGAGCCGACTTGGATGCCAGTGTTATAGCAGAGGTTACAAATGGAGTGTCCGGCAACTCCGTGAACAGGATTATACTGGATCAGTTTCAGTCAGTGAGTACCGAGGACGTAGACAAACTCCTTGGAAATATAAGAAAGACAACTTGCCCTCTTGATCCCTGCCCTTCATGGCTGGTCGTCCAGGGAGGAGTTGCAATTAAGACCCATTTAAGATATATTATTAATGCATCCTTCAGGGAGGGCAATTTTCCAGCTTGTTTAAAAGAAGCGATTATATGGCCACTTCTAAAAAAGCCCTCCCTAGATCCCCTGGATATGAATAATTATAGACCAGTCTCCCATCTTCCATTTTTAAGCAAGGTGATCGAGAGGGCTGTTGGTCTTCAGCTCCAAGCTGTCTTGGATGAAACAGATTATCTAGATCCATTTCAAACTGGCTTCAGGGCAGGATATGGAGTCGAGACTGCCATGGTCGCCTTAGTGGATGATCTTTGCCTAGGTATCGACAGGGGAAGTGTGACCCTGCTGGTACTCTTGGACCTCTCAGTGGCTTTCGATACCATAGACCATGGTATCCTTCTGGAACGCCTGAGAGGGTTGGGGATCGAGGGCACTGCACTTAAGTGGTTACAGTCCTATCTCTCAGGTAGATACCAGATGGTGATGCTTGGGGACAGCTGCTCCTCGAAAAAGGAGCTTAAATCTGGTGTCCCTCAGGGCGCCGTCCTGTCCCCATCTACATGAAACCGCTGGGAGAGATCATCAGGAGGCATGGAGCAAGGTGCTATCAGTATGCTGATGACACCCAGATATCTCTCTCCATGCCTTGGATAATAGCAACAACTAAGGGTGGCATCTCGCCTCTAAACGAATGCCTTGAAGCAGTAATGGACTGGATGAGGAAAAACAGACTGAAGCTGAATCCAGATAAGACAGAGGTACTCGCTATTAAGGGCCCTGGCCCAGGCAAGGAGGTTTGTCAACCTGTTATAGACGGGGTTACACTTCCCCTGAAAGACTGTGTTCGCAGCTTGGGGGTGCTCCTGGACTCGCCACTTCAGATGACAGCTCAAATTGATGCGGCGGCCAGGAGTGCCTGCTATCAGCTTCGGCTGATACGCCAGCTGCACCCGTTTCTGGAGCTGGAACACCTAAAAACAGTGGTGCATGCACTGGTAACTTCACAGCTTGACTTCTGCAATGCGCTCTACATAGGGCTACCCATGTGCTTAGTCTGGAAACTTCAATTAGTTCAGAATATGGCAGCCAGGTTGGTCACCAGTAGACCTAAAACTGACCACATAACACCAATTTTGAAGTCTTTACATTGGCTGCCTATTAGTTTCCAGGCACAGTACAAGGTGTTAGTTCTTACCTTTAAAGCACTTTATGGCTTGGGGCCAGCCTACCTGCGGAATTGCCTTCTCCCATATAATCCGCCCCGCACACTAAGGTCCTCTGGGAGGAATTTACTGCAGCCAGTCAGAACTAGGTTGGCTGCGGTTACCCAGAAGACCTTCTCTTCTATCACTCCCAAGTTATGGAATGGCCTGCCGGAGGAGACCCGGCAGGCCATTCAACTCCTTAAACATATCAGGCATTGGCATATAAAATCCATGCATTTCTCTTTTTTAATTACAGAAGCTATCTTAGCCTCCTTTTCTTTTGATCCCTTTGACTGATTTCTATCCTCATCCATTTCCAAACCTAATGTATGCAATAGCCTTTTCAGTACATTTTTAAATTTTTCTGCTTGAAACAATCTGCACTACCTAACTCCTCCGCTTCCTCTGCTCCCAAGGAGCTGCCAACATCAGAATCATCTACCTCCTCTTGCATCTCCTCCTCATTCCATTCATCATTAAACTTTTCCTCTATCTCAATACCAGACCTTTTCCTTTTTATAGGAATGTCTATATCTTCATCATGTTCACCAACCTGTTCACCTCACAGAGAATCCATTATCCTTTTTTTTTTGTACTGACTCTCTTTGCTCTTTCCTTACTAGCTTCCGTACTTGCAGTTCTTTCCAAGTTTTGGTTTACTTTCTCAGGCAACACATTACATTTTAATGATGTTTGTAAGTTTAAATTATGCATATCCATTACTGACTGAGATTTCATCAAGTTATATAATCTTCTATCAATCAAAGAATCAAGTCCATTAGATGTATTAAATAGATTTCGTGAAGATAAAATCATTGCATTTAATTCATTGGAAATAGATTGTCTTAATCCATTAGAAATAGTCTCTCTGATCATGTATTGTAAATCATTTATATTCAATGAATTCATCATAAAATTAGCCTCAGATGGAATTTGCCTGGTCCAGCTGCCTTGTCTTAGCACTTGCCGCCTTTCCTCCATTCCTCCCACATACTGCCTCTCAATTGGATTATTAGGCATTCTAACCGCTTCTCACTCACCCCCGTTCCTGACAACAAATAGGTCTGGGGCTGCATCCATAAAGGAGGAATGCCAGTCGCATTTCTCCTTGAACACGACTCTCTCTGTTTCATCACGTGAGCTGCTTCCTGCTGACCACAGAGAGCCAGGCGCTTGAGTAACGATGCTCGCTTGCGCACTTCCTGAGCGTTCTAACTTGTCCCCACCCTTCAACTCAGGGTGACTAGATGGACTAACTGCGCCTGCTCCAGAGATGAGTTTGCACTCTCCAACAGCCCCTCACATCTCTGTGGAATCTCCAAAATCAACATGGCGGCTCGAAGCTGCTTTTGTTGATTTTACCGCTGTCTTAACCTTAACTTTCTTTGGAAGTGGATCCTGACCCCGTTTATGAGTGGTATCCACCTTCCTCTTTTTAACTGTTTTCTCCTTACAGCCTTTCTTTCCTAAATACTTATTTCCCACAGCTCTTATATCCTCCACGTTGCTTTCACTGGAGGAAAGAAATACTTTTCTTAAATTAGTTACTTTACCTTCCCCAGAGACTTGCACACTCACGATTGTCTGAGAGGCATTATCATTTCCATTATTATTAGATTCCGACTCAAAGCCTCACTGTGTGGCGGGCATCTGAGAGGAGACATTTTAAATAAATACTCCTCCTCTCTTCCTCAGAGTCTTGCTGTGTGGTGGGCATCTGGGATTCCATTTCCATTGACATCTTCCAAGTCTATTCAGTATCCAAAACCTGCTAACACTTCTCCTTAACCACACACTAACAGAGAGAAGTGAAAACCTGCCGGGTCTGCTTGGCAAGAAAATTAAAACTGATGGAGGGAGAGTGGAGTCCTAACAGAATTAACTGATTTGGAATGTGGACTCCTGCCAGTTCTGGTTGGCACATGGGGAACAACCCAATTGTTGCGGATTGCTCCTCTGTGCTATCCTGAGAATGTTCAAATGGCAGTGTAGCCTGACTAGAATTTTATAGCAAATGTATTAAGAAGCCACATGGACAGTACTGGTAAGTGTCTTCTCAATCTTATACTTTGCTCCAACTTTTACAAAGAGTATGGCAACAACAGTTCCCCTGCTCAAGTTGCCAAAGTAAAGCTCTTGGCTTTTTCATAGCAGTATCTGTAAAAATATGGAGACATGCAGTAATAAAACTCACAGCACTGGCTATAATAATCTCCATTAAATAATGGTACATTAAGTAGTCTGCCAATATGACTACTGGATCACCTGAAAGTCTGACAAAAATGTTTGGCAAAGAACTCATTCAATGTTTGTGTTATAAGTCAAAGGCAAATCTCTAGAACTCTATATGCCACTCTTCAAAATAAATAGTGCCAGAGCAGCTTACAAACAGAGACAACAAAAACAAGATCAAGATATTAACTACTACATTCTGTATACACTTTCTTAATGGTCTGCTAAGAAGTCTGCATTTATCTTTCAGAATTTTTTAAAAATAAAATACTAATGATTTCTTTCAGCCTAACAAGCTCACTCTCTGCCTAAACTCCCTGACTTCTTCCATAACATACCAAATAATTCCTTCCTTTGTTATCATGATCTTTCCTGCCTATTTCTCTCTATTCAGCTGTTAACCTGAGTTCTGGACTACAGCCAGAAAGATTAACCCTTGGCTCTTTGGGCCTCTCACTTTTCCCTGCTAAATCACCTTCTCCTGCATGAGAAATATTAATGTGAGAGTACAAGGGAAAGACCTCACCCCTTGAAAAAGCTTTCCTAGATTGACAACTCCCAAAGTCAGCTGCCAGCGGCATTTAGCTGCTTTGATTAGGAAGCAATCAACTGCTTGGCATCCAAACTATTTAAATGATTTCCTTTTGTAGGACAGCTCCATTGTATCAAGGAAGCCAACTCAAACTGTGACCAACTAATCATTTATAAAATTCAGTATTCATTTGTAAAATCATTGTTGTCCTCTTTTTCAGCCACTGAAAGAGCTTAATTCACCCATCCCTAACTTGGTGCCCTCCAGATGTTCTGGATCAGTGCTTCTTAGGCTATCTAGTGTGGGAGGCCAGCAGAATTTTCTTCCCAATATGCTAGGGACTGGTGCTGCATTTGTGCCCAGTGACTACAACTGTTTCTTTCTTTCCTAGAAAGTTGTTAGAAAGTCACACCATTATAGAGTACAACACCATTTCCGCCCTACACTGTTATGGTGCTATCATTCCACTTTCAACATCCTGTGAAATTCTGGGGTTTACAGTTTACTAAGGCCAAAGAGCTCTGTGGCTGAGAATTCTCAATGCCCATCCCTAAACTGCAAACCTCAGGATTCCATAGGACGTTGAAAGTGGAATAATAACACTATGGAAATGGAACTGGGTCAAAGAAAGCTAAAATATTTTTTAATGTAAACAATAAAGAATAAATGTTAAAATATTAGGAACCAACATTCCATCACAAAAATCTATCAATGATACAATCCTGTATATCAATGCTTCTCTGACTATCTGATATAGGAGACTGGCATTTCTCCCCTTAACATGCCAGGGACCAGTACCACATTCATGCTCTAATGATGGCTACAACTCTTTCTTTCTGTTTGTCTGTTTTTTCTTTCTTTCTTTCTTTCTTTCTTTCTTTCTTTCTTTCTTTCTTTCATAGACTGCAGTGGATGGTCAGCAGAAAGCCATGACTGGCACTGCTATGCATATCAATTCAGAAATTAAGTCCTACTTAGTTCAGTGGGACACGCTCCTAAATATGTATGCACAGATTTGCAGACTCAAGCAAATCAAATCAAGTATTTGCCTAAAACACATAAATGAGGAAAGCATCTAAGTGAAATTCTGTAATTCAATTCTATGGTTATACAAACCTTACTTAGTACTGCACTTGCATGTCTGGTGGATGATACTATGAGTCAAACAAGATCACTCAGAGAGATATGTTGCTAAGTGTATGGGTCTCCCAACTTCTATCTGAAATCTCTCTAATCCAATCTCTATGTTTAGTCAGAAGACTGCATGTGTGTAACCACAGCTCAGTTCAAAGATGGATCATCTAACTTATTTTCCTGTCTGAAAGGAATGTCCCAGAAGTGCTTATATAACAAAAAACATTCACAAGGAATAATGAAATTAATGTCCTTATCCCAAGCCTTATTGCTGTTGACAATACTAATACTGAGAATCATTTTGAAAATTAGGGTGTACACTTTTGTCCATTTTTGTGAGATGTGTGAATTTTTAAAACTACTTGTATTCTGCTAACCATCACTACTTCTCACAGCAGCTACTTTGTCTGCTGGTAACCCCTCACATTGCACAAGAGCCAGTGTTGCTCTTCAGTACAGCATAAGTCTTGATGTTCTAGTACGGAAAGTTGTTGTTGCTGTTGAGTGCCTTCAAGTCCTTTCCAACTAATGCGAACCCTAAGATGAACCTTTCATGGGATTCTCTGGGGCTGAGAGTGTGTAACACATACAAGGTCACCAGTAGGTTTCCATGGCTCAATGGGGAATTCAACCCTGATCTGTAGGGTTGTAGTTGAATGCTCAAAGCACTATACCACATTGGCTCTCAGTACTGAAATGTCCAGATGCAAAAGAAAGAGAGGGTTTCTGCACTTTTAAGAGTAGTGTAAAAGGGGAAATTTCAGCATTTGTGGCTTGTCTAGTAAAGTATACCTGCCAAATTTCTTTCTTCCATATTTTTGTTAAACATTCAGGAGCCCTCTCCTTTTTTTTTCCATATCTAGAATGCAGGAACTCCAATATTCTGAAGAAAAGTAATTACAGATTTCTTAATGACCACTATGAGCAGCTTAGTTGAATTAGGCTGATCTTAATTTCTACCCTGGCCCCACCATCTTTTTGAGCTGATATGAGCAATGTTCCACCTTCTAAAACTTGGACCATAACTCTCATCATCACTAATCATTTACTGTGCTTCTTTGGACTGGTTGGAGTTGCAGATCAATATCATCTAAAGGGCTACATGCCTGCCACTTCTACTTTTGAGGATAATGTGATATACAATCACATCAGTGAATACAAAGTCTAGTTTGATCATTTCTCCTCCTAAGTGCATAAGAAACACAACCACCAATGTCACTGATAAGCTCATTTTCAAAACACTGTTTCTGGAAAGCATTTGAAAGCTCCATTTCAACAAGATCGATAAAGAGAAGGGAGATAATGCAAAATTCCAAAGAGCAAAAGCCACTTGACAGCATTGAAAGTAGGACAAAACATACCACAAAATACTTGGATTAATTTATGTCTAGTGAACCTGGGAGATACCTGTCATTACTCTTGTTCAAAAAGGACATGGTAGAGCTAAGAGTTCTTTTTTCTTTATCTATATCATACTGCTACTATGTGAAAAGTGCTTTAGCTTGTGCTTTCACTAGCTTTAATGGTGAAACATGCCTTTCAGAGTTCCACTATATATAATATTTTCACTAACACGCTGTGTTGACCCACCTTATAAGAGCAAGCAAGTTGTCGAAAAGTTTCAGGACCTGCACAGAGCAAGGATTACGGTATATTGGATTTCCATTAGACATGTACCCAACCACAAATCCTCCAGACTTTGCCTCTTTCAAGGAAGCAGGCCAACGAGCTCGTTTTACAACTCCCAGAATGGTAAACACACAAAAACTTATCTGCAGGGAAACAAACAAACAATCATAAAAGGAATCATTCTTAGATTTTTCACTGTAAGAACAGAAAGCTGCTTCCCTTAAACTCACCAAAATAATTATAATGGCATTTCATGCGTGACTACTTCCCACTGGTATGATTAATTATGATTTGGAAAATATACAATTAAACCACATATCCATGTCATGTATGCTGAACATCTATGCGTGTTGTATATAAATGGGAAACTGTTCACTTTACATGGAAATGGACATACTTTTCCTACCTTGCATTGAAATCCACGTAAGAAAATTGGTACGTATAAATCATTGAGAACAGAGCACATCTTTCTACTTCTTGTTCTCAAAGTTTCCTTCAGGCCTCTTAATTCTCAAATATCTCATCTCTCTCCCCAGTATGTTAAAAGTTTCCCGTTTTTCCAAAATGCAATGACACAGGAAACTGTGACTACAAAATGTACCAATGCAAAAGACACAACTTTGTGCAATTACAGGACATGGTTACTTTGCACAACTTGTGAAAAAGGATGTTTAATCTGTACAAAAGCACAACAAAATACAAGAAAACAAAACTGTTCTCTTAGCTCATTATTACTTACTCTAGAACGGTTCAGGCCACAAGGATCTTCTGTGATTGCATCTGTAATCCTGTTATCAGCACCAACATAGCGGATAAAATCTTCAGGATTCATTAAGACTCTGCCAAGTAAAATGAAGATGTCTGAATTTGGAAGATTCCTATGTATATGTACAAATCTGCTTAGCTCAAAGTCATCAATTGAACTTTGGGATATTGGGACTTATCATGGAGGTCCATTTTTGCCAGCAAAAAGGAAACAGCCATGAATGGGTTAACTTCCACTGCCTCCCCAGTGAGGCAAGGGATCACAAGAGTGTAATGGAGACTTTTAAAATTAGATCTCTTGTACCTTCTACCAGTTCCATTTACAAGCTGAATTCAAAAAAGAAAGACACAGAAATCTGAAAATGAGAAAGCTAAAATGAGATAGATGAGGCTCAAACAGAGTGAGTAGATGAATAAAAGTTGCTATTGTGAGGGTGTGTCTGGATAGCTTCTTCTCCAGTGACAGGAATGGACCTTCATGGTATGTCCCAATGTACCATTCACTATCAGTGGAAAAAGAAAAATCCATGAATGGGATTTACCAAAGTTTAGAGAAAATTAGGGTAGGGGGAAAGCAAAAAATTTAAGTGGAAATGACCTGCTGAAGAAAAATCCTATAAGATGCCATTTTGGTAGATGCATATTAGCTCAACTTATGGTATTTTGTGAATACAGACGGGCTGGACCACGCTGCAGCCCAGCGCCTTTCCTTCAAATAGGTGTTGCTAGAGTAGGTGGCTGAAGTGGCTGCTGATCTAATAAAATGACCAATGGACTAGTGGTTCACGTAGATTCAAGCTTTCAATCACCTGGTTAAGACAGAAGAGACCTTCTTTTGGAAGGTAAGAAAGAAAGAAAGTGAACTTTCTGGAGCATCTTGTTCATCTAATACAGCTTATGCCTTTCTCTCTGAGTAGAATGTGGGTGGAAAGAAGACAGAATGAGTGACAGGCCATGAACTGTGGAAGAGAGAGCTTATTTCAGGTAGAAACCCTGGCTCTAATCAGAATAAATGGGAAAGAGCAAGCCTGCAATGGGAAAGAGCAACAGAGATGGCTGCAAGTTCCAAAATCCTCCTCAGTGTTAGTGGCCGTACACCTCCATGCCTTGATATGGTCTAATTGGTGAAATATATTAATTGGCAGATACGTTTAATTGGCACAAAATATACATTATACATTTATATGGCTGAAAGGGCATGTGGAAAAGGGAAACTGGCTGGAAAGCAGGCCAAAAGGTAACCTCAGCATGGCCAGGTCATAGGTTCACTGAAGAATTAGCCAAAAAAGCCTGACTTAATGGTTCTAAGCTAATCTTCTCAAAGAAAACAATAGTCAAAAATTGCCCAGGTGCAAGCAAGCACCCCTGCTGTGTGTATTTCCTACCAAAGCTTTGCCCAGTCACATTACCCAACCAAGACACTGAAACGATCAGTCCATTCCAGACCCCTTTTGTTTACTCTGCCAGAAAGCAATTAACTCACATCCCTTCAGGGACCTAAATAAGAGTATAAAAATCTCTAGTTTTGAGCAACTACTTTGCAGTTCACCAGCTGTTGAATGTCTCCCTGCCACTTTGATTCCCAGCTGTTGGACACACAAGTCTAAGCCACACTGCTGCTTCTTCACTACTCTTCTGGATTGGTACTTATAACCCAAAAACCACAGCCTCACTATCCATATTTTTTCTCCCTTTATCTTTCAGTTAGCTCTTGTGTGATGTGTGACTGTGTGTATCATGTGTGAGAGTGAATTCCCCTCAATAAACATATTTTTAGTTTACTTTTGAATCTCTGGCTGGGTCTTTCCTGTGTGACTCTGTAAACATTGGTGGAAAGATTTCGTTAAGTTGCCCTCCTCTTGCAGGCCTCCTAATTTTGAGCTAATTAATTCCCCTCTGTCATGTGGGGGTACTTGGCATCATGGATGGAGCCCTGAATCATCCACATTTTGGGGTAACATTGACGAAGTAATAACCACCAGAAAAAGAACTTCTGAAAGATAAAATCCTCCCCCTAATGGCTTCTAAGAGTTCAAAAGGTGATCCAGATTGGACTTTCAGAATTTTTGTGAAGTTTCCAGGTGGGCAAGCAGGGTATTACAAAAGCTCAAAGTAGAGAACCCTCTCTCAAAAATCTCTTGATAAGCAGATGGGAAGAGATTGTAGATTTATTGACAGATAGCAGGATTAATGTGAGTCCTGATGTCTGTCTAGTGCCCTTTGGGTTTCAGGCTCATGTCCACTTCTGACTAGAGAAAGTCCCAAACCCCCTCCCTGTAATACCACCACAGAATGCCTTCCATGTGGTTTTATTCTTTCCGCTGAACCCTTGCAAAATTAGAGGGGCCACTGTATTGTTTCTTGAAGGCTGTCTTCTTGAGGCTATATTGAGGAATTAGCCTACCTAGTCTCTCATGGGAAACAGTGACCTAAACATGAAGGGCTAAAAATTCTGAAGTCTCTTTGTTGCAAGAAGCTTCTAAAGGGGTGAAAAATGGCTTTGAGTGTTCATTTTCATTTGTTTCATTTTTCATTTTAATGGAAAGCATGGGCTTTTTGTCATAAATTTCAACAAAAATATTCTTAAGGGCATCTTCAATGAAAAGATCCCCCACCCACCAATGAGACAGTGTAAATTTCACCTGAGATGTGAATCTGCATTCCAGTGTTTAATCCAAACTGATCTTTTAGCTACTAAAAGATGCTAAAATGGTGAGAGAATTTCTAGTGATATCGGGTATGAAAGCTAGAGACTTGTAGTGGTCAGTAAGGGATCTTTGAAATGATTTCAAAATTCTGGTTGTTAACTATATCCTGGATCTATTGCATGGATGCCCTGGAAACTAGGGAAACTGTGGGTAAGGCCCTAATAAAAAAGCAGACACTTTATGGAAATGCTGCTTTCTTTTTGTTCAGGGCATATCCATTGCCTTCCTTCCAAATTCACATTTACTTGATGCTCTACCTACAACTCTCATAACGATGGCTTTAGAAAGCGCATGGCTTCAGAGCAAGAGTATAATGCTTTTGACCTGTATTAACCTTTTTCCTGCTTTTTGTAGGTATCAATCATTTGCCGTCCTAGCTCATCAGGAAAAGGAGCTTCACAAAGTTTCTCAGATTTAGGAAACATAACAGCACCACAAGAGTTGGTCTTGGACAGAGAGGGTATACACTGAGTAGCAGGGAACAGAAATAAGGCTAAAATGAAAAAGAAGTAGCGACAGATATAAGAAAATAGGAGCAAAGACCAGAACCTATCTGGGAGAAGGCAAAATAAAAAAAAGAGGAGCCAGGGATCTAATCCTAAAAGTCTCCTTCACAATCACATGAACACTTG
This sequence comes from Ctenosaura bakeri, assembly GCA_948474755.1. Taxonomy (NCBI): domain Eukaryota; kingdom Metazoa; phylum Chordata; class Lepidosauria; order Squamata; family Iguanidae; genus Ctenosaura; species Ctenosaura bakeri. Next base: position 819,617 of record CAOLHI010000055.1, on the reverse strand, counting down.
CCTCACCTGGGTGGCAGCAGGAATTAATCCATTCACAATGGCTCCTTTTCTGCTGATAGAGAATGAAAGAACATGATGGAAAGAAGCAGCCACTGACCACTATTATCAGCTCACATCGATACATATTAACATTCCATGTTTCTTCAATTTGTAAAAGTATGAGATTACAACAAGCTGGTGGGATCAAATTATACTCAGGCTGCAATTTTATGCAAACTTCTCTGGAAGTAAAGACAAATAAATTCAGCAGAAATTACAACCCAGGTGTAGTGGATTGATCCTCCTGTCAGCCTGAGAATACTTCTGGAGATCAAGGTTTGAATCATTGTGCAGCCATGGAAACCCACTGGGTGGCCTTAGGTAAATCACACTCTCTAAATTTCAAAGAAAGGAAAAGGCAAACCCTCTCTGAACAAATCTTCCCAAGAAAATCCTGTGATAGGGTTGCTTTAGGGTCATCATAAATCAGAAACCACTTAACAGCAAGCACACAATAGCAACATACATACATATGCATACACACACACACATATAGGTTATGCTGTAAAATGATTAAAATGCTGATTCTTTGGATGTGGTTGCCAGTACAATCCCCGTTTATTCTGCTGTAAAGAATGTTATAGAATGGTGTGCAGGAATCAACTCAGAAAATTATTATTATTATTATTATTATTATTATTATTATTATTATTATTATTTATTAGTATCCTGCCTCTCCATATGGGTCGAGGTGGTAAACAACTTACAAATAGCATGTATTCCTATTACTCATTTTACCGACCTGTGGAAGGATGGAAGGCTGAGTCAACCTTGGAGCCCGGCAGGATCTAACTCACAACCTTGTGGCTTGCAGTACTGGCATTTAACCACTGCACCACCAGGGCATTTCCATCATTTGCTTTAAAATTATGTAAATGATCTGTGGTCATTATTTTTGTTTTCTTAATATTCAACTATAAACCTGCCTTTGCACCTTCTTCAGTAATTCTTCCAAGTCTTTGCTATTTTCTGCTAGTAGTATGGTGTTATCTGCATATCTTAAACTGTTCATGTTCCTTCCTTCAATTTTCATGCCTTCTTTCTTTAAAACTTCCTACCCCTCCTACAGGCTAATTGACACTAGCCTACCAGGAAAAAACCTTACCAGTAGAAACCAGATCCCAAGCCCAATCTAAATAAGTTCGGTTAAAGAAAAAAAAAACATCAAAAGTCACCAACATATTATATTCATTCATTTTCACACATTCCCCTTTCTTACTTTTAACTGGTAAAAATCTTCTATTGTGAATATGTGAAATTCATACTTATTTCATTTATGTGCCACCTTTCTCCTGGGTTGGGACCCAAGGTGGCTCAACAAAAAGAATTAAGTGCTGGGAACTCTCTTGCAGTTCTTATCTCCCACAAGAATATTCTCCATTATATCCAAAGTGTCTTTTTTACACTCTGCTGCCCTAAGCTTCTCCTGCAAAACTGAAACAAACAAAGAAACAAACAAATGGCTGAAGCAGCTGTATCCACTGGCTTCATTTTTACAGGCTCTAATTAAGACAACTAATATAAAAAAGTAAAACAGACAGAGGAAGTTTTCCAAACTTGAACCTGCAGTGGGAGGGGCACTGAAAACTGTGAACTTGAGGCTAAAATCTAGCAGCTAATCTCTGAACACGGAGGAGATCAAACTGAGGAATTCCATCACCCACCCTATGTTATGCCAAGGATTCCACACACCATACAACCTCAACATTTTGGTTGGGAAGGGTGTTTTTTTTCTTTTTTAAAGGGGAGGATTATTTTTTGAACGCCAGTTCTGAGTTTAGTCCTTGTGCTATTTTTCTTCACATAAAATAAAGGTAAGAAACAGGCCAGAGAAGATGGGAAGACTGTGCTCTAACACAGTACCCGCCTAAATAGTGTTACTGACCGACAGCAACAAAGCAACTAATTTTAAGACTCACTTATTCCAATGCCCAGCATAGCCCTGCAGTTACATTGCACTGTGGGTATATTAGGGGAAGATGGTCAACATGTTTATACCTTTTCATTTCTTCAGAAAGCCACAGGGTAACAACAGGAGACATGAGTTCTTCCAAGAAGACCTTCTGCCGCTCATAATCCTTGAACTGGTTGCTAATAAGAACCAGGGCTTCCATGAGAGCACACTTCTCCATCTGGGTCAGGAGCAGTTCATTAGACAGCAGCTGCTTCACGTGGTTATACAGCATGTCAAAATTTGGCTAAAGAAACAGATTCAAGTTTTAGACAACCAAAACAGCCAACGTTGACTTTTGGGATTCATGCTGACAGAATATTTCAATACAAGACTGCTCTAATTACAGGTTATTCAACAGATTATGATTACTGCAGGAAATATCAGCATTACTTGTAGCAAATATTAAACATATGGATACAACACATATACATCTATGTCTAAAAATATGCTATGGAAAGTACCAGTGTCTCTTACAACAAGGAGCTGCTCAAGGCCGAAGCCTTTAATTCCATGCTCTTGTATCCATAAATAACTCTCATGTGTTCCTCTATTACTAAATCTCCCCACCTTTTCCATGGGACCTCTGGAATCAATGAAAGGTAGATGGCAGGATCAATATATTTTTTATTCTTAATATTCAAACACACAGAATCACTACTTAAACCTGTTCTTTGTCATACCAGAAATAAGCTTTCAAACACAAGAAATTTTGAGCAGTTTGAGTTAGAGCAATCATCCCATGTTCTGTACAAATTCAACTATGTACCAGTACAAGCCGAGGGTAATCTCGACACATCTTGATGATGGAGGAGCAGGCATGGCGTCTCACATTCTTCACTGCACGGGTTCTTGGGGCCTGAAGCCAAGAAATGAAAAATTAGGGTAGCGCATTGTTTTACAAGCTTTAACAAATTCATAACTTGAGAGCCTCTTTAACCATTTAACAAGTCATACCTATCAGTAGCTTTTTCAAGATACTAAAACAAAAGGTTGTAATTCCAGGTCACAGATACCATGAAAGTTCAAGAGCCTTCTTAAAACAGAATAGTTTTTTTTTTACATTTTTCAGGACCCCTGAGCAGGTAGTACGAACAGAACAGAGATATGATTAAGATGTCCTTGGAGACGATCCTAAACTTTGACTAAGGTGAAACTTAATATAGTGTGCCCTGGTTTTGCTAGCTTACAGTGAAGGGGCACATAACAGGCAAGCACATCTATGTAATTTATTCCATTTTTGCCACTAACGGTGATGGCAAAACAACTGCAGGATGCTTAAATCCATGCCCTGATCACTGGTAACTATACTCAACGGCTCTTTCAGTATCTAGTATAATACTACTCAAGGATTTATTCTTTTGGGGTGGGAGAAAACTAAATACTTACTTTTTTAAAAATGAAAGATGATATACGCAGGATACTGGGGTTCTGTACTCAGTAGGAAAAGTATCTTGGGACACTTGATTAGAATCATTTACTATTTTCTTATGATAGGTTTCTCCAATACTGTTTACACATTCCAGTGCGAACTCTATAGTAGAGTTCATGCCAAATGTATCTACAGAGATGTATTGAAAAGCACGTGTGGGTAATACTGAAGTTTGTCTCCTTGGCAGCCCAGTGCAGGAAGTGCTGCCCAAGAAGCAATTCACTGTATTGACTTTTAGCCTAAAATATCTAGCCCCCAACAGGCCCAGCTACCAAGGTAGTCGGCCAGAAGTCACACTTACAACAACATCTGAGAAGCCTGTTATGAGCTAACCACATAAGATACTATTTTGCTGTGTAGTTGCAGTTAGGCAGCTTCAATCATACATCTTAGTGAAACATAGCTGAAATGAACTTACCTTACTTTCTTCTACGACTTCAAAAGTAACAGAGGCAAAAAGCTATGGGAATAAGAGAAAAAAATATTCTTTGATAACAGCAATAGCATGTGTATTTCTATACTGCTTATCAGCTAAGTGCTCTCTAAGAGGTTTACAATGTGCTTAGCTAATTGCCCCCAATAAGCTGGGCACTCATTTTACCGACCTGTGGAAGGATGGAAGGCTGAGTCAACCTGGAGCCCAATAACTCATTCTCTTTCATGTGTTCTTCACTCATCACCAATCTACTAATAGCTGCATGTAATTCAAGAACATTTTTTTAATTAGGGAACTTTTTCCTGTGTCTATTTTAGCCCAATATTTTAGTTGAAGATAAGGATTTAATTAAGTGGGCATTATCTCTTAACAGTTACAACACAGACACAATGTACGGCTCTTATATTGACTCTCTGGACAAACACAGTTAGCTGAGTCATTCTGCTATTTCACTTTTAGAACCAAACGGTTGCCTGCAAGTATGGGAATAAACTAGCAGCAGTACAGAATTAACTACTAGACTGTATTAAGTACTCAGGCCACCAACTACCAAAGCTGTTTCCTAGTTCTCTTTTACCTCCCAAATTCTTAACAGAAACTGCTCATAAATTTTCAGGTTTGTCTGCAAAAACTGACTTTCAAAACATTGTGTCTCCTCTTGAACTGTCCCATAATTCTTGGGTTATCACTAAAAAACTTCTCCCCTTCCTCAACTCCTGGAGATGGAACCATGAGCAAGACACCCCATTTTAATTGGTGGTAAGACAAGAGAACATATAAGGGGAGGTCAAAGAACAGGAATTACTTTACAATTTAATCCCATTACCTGGAAATACAGCCAGCATAGCATAGCAAAAGTGGCTATATACACTTTTCCCTTTCTCTAGGATGTGGGAGCTTAGGAGCATTTTAGGACAGCTTCTCAGTGGTTTTCAGTTCACTCTTAATGCACACTGCAATAGTGAGTCTGAGAAGTTACAAAGTATGGATGAGATCAGTTATCCTTCTATCCTAAGAAGAACTGTAATCTACATAAAAGAGGTACATGTGCTCCTAGCCTAAACTCCCACTTGCATTTCCAGGTGCAGTACTGTGTTCAGAAGTTCAGTAACAGCAAGAATGTGTTGTGAAGGAGCAATAACAAACTCACTGTAGTTAACCGTAGAGAACATTACTTGTCCTAGAGTAACTGATCTCTATAGTAGTGCTTCTAATATCTCTAGAATCCTTTCCTATGTAGTTTCACAATATATGGAAAATACACAGATAAAAATTTATGTGATCTAACTTCTCAGAGCTATAACCCTCAAAGGGGATAACACAGAAGTGCTTACTTTGGAAAGAACTTCTGGAAGGTATTCAGGCCTGTATGTGACAAACGGAAACAGTGCTGAGACATTAGAAAGAACACAGGACAGAATGAGGGGATCCTTCGTTTCAAAGCGAAGGACAAGTTGTAGCAGTTCTATGCCATCTGATACAGGAATCTCCTGCAAGAAAAGAATAAAACAATATTAAAATGCATGTCAGTGTTGTAGAATTCCACTTAGGCAAATTCAGAAGGCTCACTGTCTCTGTCTTTAGCAGAAACTTGGCAGCATTCTTAACAGAAACCTGTCAGTGATTACAGAAATCTCACTTTTGATTATCAAACTAATATGAGAAGTATTCTCTCTCAGTAAGTACTATAGACAAATTAATACAAAGTATTTAAAGACACAGATGTGAGTCAAGCTGACTTAAATAAGTGACTCAATGGGGTAAGTATGAACCACTGGATATGGAAGCTCACTATGTTACCTCTTTTCTGGAGAGCTTTTGAAGACATGCTTCTGCACAGCTAAAAGCATTTAGCAACAGCAACACAGCTAAATCATTTACTTTACTGTTTAGCTTTCACCATCACAATATTCTAATTCTAATATTGTGTGGCATTTGAGCCCATTCTGGAAAGAGTTACTTCGTTCAGACATAATTAAAAAAAAATCACAGGACAACAGCATGGTGACAGATGAATCTGAAAATACTGATTTTTGCTTGCAAATTTTGTTTTACTTTCTCTAGCTCATTTTACTTCCTGGGATAACTAAGCACTCAGCTTAATCCTTGCAATACACGAACTTTCCATTCTAGTCAGGACAAAGAGCCACTTGACAAAAGACTTAAACTAGATGGAAATGAAGGCCAGTTCTTGTTACCTTTGTTATGCAATTGTTGCTACACAATGGACTAACCCCAAATTCAGTTTGTGTCCTACATGGTGTAGGGTTAACCATAAGTATGGGGGAGCATACTTCATATGTTCATACTGCAGGTTTTCTAGTGCAGAACTGCAACAAACAAGATGTGGCTACATTTTTCCTATCTCTTCTTCTACTTTAAAATAGCAAACTTATAATACTTGTTTAAATTAATATTTCCCAAAGGATAAAGACTATGATAAATACAATCTAGAGTCTGTTAATATAGACTAGTATCCTCATTGCATGCTTTTCAAGACACAGTGATGTCACAGTAATACAACCAAGGATGGGGAAAAAACACATGAAGGATTTGGGCTACATACTTCCTGTCCTAAGGTCCGGAACATTGAGCCAATAATACTCTCCAAGAAAAATGTCATAGCATCCCACTGCACAAAAGAAGGAGAAAAGATGGAGCAATGGCTTTCATTGGTTTTTGCTATGAGAGGAAGAAAAAGGAAAATATTAGAATACTTTTGACAAATTAATCCACTATGAATAATGTTTCTTAAAATATATATATATATATATATATATATATATATATATATAAATAAATAGCTGATTTCATTTTACAGGAAAAAACTACTTGAGTTTATTACTAGCTTTTCTTATAAAACGCTGTTTTTACAGCACATACTGCTTTTCTTAAGTGAAGCAGGAAGAAGGCTATGTAAAGGTTAGAGATTCATACAACAGTCTGAATGCTCAGCATGAAATTTTGAAGGCTCTCCTATCTAAATGGAAGGCCTTGCTTGGAAAAAAATTAGGAGAAGGAAAAAGGAAGCTTGTGAACCACTATTAAACACTGAAGAAGCTTACAGTTCATGGGTCCAGTCTCAATAGGAACAGACAGCTGGTATTTCAGCCATTCTCCAGCCATTTGGAAGCCAGTCCGAGGGTCCAGTCGACATGCCACTCTGATTACCTCCCCCTGCTGTGCACGGAAAGCTGTAAGAGGAATGAGATGTAAAAGGCCTTGCCTGGAAGCAGATAGAGATGCTCTGATGGGAATGCTGTCTTCTTCCAAAACTGCTAGCATTTACTGCTAATGTTCAATCAGCTCATATAAAGGGAGTGCTGAGGTAATCCAGGAGGCAACTGTTTGTGTTCTCCATTCAGCACTTGCATAGTACATCAGAAGTTTAAGAAACATAGTAGATAACCTGTTAGACTTTTTTGTGTGGCTTTATGATCTCTTCAGAGTTTCCTACTGTCATGATCATCACCTGATGATCATGACAGGGATATGACAGATTCAGAAGAACACTAGATAAACATCTATCCTTAAATTTACAAAAGTAAGACCAGGAAGAACTCCCCCAACCTAACACAGACACTTAAAAAAAAAATAATGCTGCAGTCTACTGATATGTAGAGAACCAACACAGTTGGAAAACAGGAACTACAGACCAGTGATCAAATGGATAAAACACAGGATTGAAAATAACTTTCAATGCTGGATAACACCAATTAAAAAGATTCTCCCTAAAATCTAAACAATTTGAATTTAAATAACCAGGCAAACTGCATTAATGGGCTGATCTCCAGTAAATATAAAGAGCCTATAGGTATGACGTATGATAGCTTGGGCAATTATAAATTTTGTTTTCACAGATATATTGAGGCCTTGGCAAATGAATTAAATTATAGCATAAATATGCCCATATCTGTTTAATTATCATCATGCCCATATCTGTTTAGCTAGCATCAATTTTGTTCAATTCTGCAACAATTTGAGGTGGAAGGAACTGAATAATATATCATACTGCTCTTGCTCTCTTCATGTGAACCTTTACTACCCTCTTGAGATCCAAAAAAAAAAGGGGGCATCTTATTTCCAAGGGGTTTGATGGACAGGAGCAAAAAGTTGCAGGGTGAATGATCTGAAGAGAGAACTTAGAATACAAAGTATCAGATGTGAAAACTGGGCAATTGTGGAAGGCTAGGGGACTGCATTACTCCCCTCCCTCAGAACTCCTTGGAGGGCTACGCCGCTACACTGCATCTGAAAATTTGGTCTCATCATGTCTTCTAGGGGACATGGAAACCTCACCATGTTTTTGGGCTTTCTTGGTCTCCAGAGGGCATTTTGAGGCAGAAAGAAATTTGGGGGAAAAAACCTTCAAGAATCTGTTTTGGCTTGGGAACAAATGCCCCTGGGGTCTGCAAGTGACCTGTGGGTTACACTTTGCCCACCACTAATCTAGACAGGACTTTGTCCTTGTCAAAGGGTACAGATTTGGATTAGCTGATATTGCTGCCAATTCTGTCTCTTTCATTTGAAGTAATCGTTAGCAAGAATACTAGTTTGAAAGTCAGCAGACCTAAAACTGCTCTTCTCAATGGTTTGTGCTCACATTAAGATGTTCAACACAAAACCCAACTTTCCAGTTGGGAATCTATGTGAAATTGATGGTGCTTGTAAAGCTGCATCTCTCAGAAAATGCTTGACATCAGGATGTATTGACAGCTGTTACGATCACTGATAAAACTACCACCTTGTCTTTTCAGAATATGAGGATATATGCTGATATTAACTTCAGTCAAGTATGGATATGGTTACTGAATGGGACCCTGAGTTAAAACAAATCTGACTTTGTTGAAAGATGTACAGTTGGCTTCATTGACCTTTGAACTAATATAGAGAACAAGGGCCACGTAGCCAACACAGTATGATCCAACCTACACAAGCCTTTTCCAACTGAATCTGTTAAAACTTTCTGTACTACTGGCTGTGGAGGGAAGGCATACAGAGATTGGCTTCTGCTGTTCTTTCTCCAAACTATGCTCAGAGACATTCCAAGCAGGAGTCATGCCAAACAGGAGTCAAATGAGCAATTATTAGGGCTGTATCTTCACTACTTTCCGTTCCCTTTTTTCCACTGAAGATAATAGAAAATCCTTCAGACAAGTTTTGGAGTCCACTCCTTTCTTCTTCTTTTTTTCTTCGTAAGCACTGTGCTAACAACTATCTCTTACTTGACTAAAGCACTTTTCTCAATTTAATTATTTAACAAGAGGGTTGACTAAGTGAAAACAGTGACCTAAAGAGAGAGAGAAATTGGGATTCAGAAACCTGTGTAACTGGTAAGCCAATACCTCTGAATCTAGAAGCTGCACTTGGCCACCAGGGTTAACAGCTGTTGACAGACTTATTTTCCATGGACCTAGTAGATATTAGGCATGCGGGATTGTTCAGTCTGCAGCACATGTCTGCTCTAAACTGGCTATTCCAAAAGTGCGTTGCTGCACCATTCAGTCCCAAGTGTACAGAGACAAATAAGCTGTTCTTTAAAATGATAGTTTTCACTGAAACAAAAGTAAACTTACAGTTGAAGAAGCAGTTGAAGTCTTCATCACTATCAAAATCAAATCGAGAATATTCACAACTGGGGCTGTCTGTCTTGGAAGGAAACCCCACCTGGAAAAAATGGGAAAAACTGAGAGGTGGACTATGCGCTAATATTTCCAACTCTGATGGAAATAGCCTCTAAAAAAATGGGCTTAAAATAGTAATGCAGCATAGCCGCCTCCACAGCAAAGTTCTCATGGACCTTCAGCAGGATACCACCAACTACACATCTGTTTGAATCTCTCAAAATATATTAGGACAGAAATATTTCTTTATGATGCCTCTTTTCAGATTCAATCTGGGAATAAGTTAAAGGACTGAGACTCTTAAGTGCCTGCCATTATAGTTTATAGAAAGAGAAAGGCCTGACAAAAGCAGAAAATTCTTCTTGGGTCTCTGGCACTGTGTTAACACAGAGTATGTCACATAATCTCGTGTACTACATTCACTGGCAGAGACAGAAGCAGGTGGTATTTTCCTTTTGGCTGAATCAAATCATCTAATGAAGCAACACAGCTAAGGAATGATGCTTCCTGACAACATTCTACATAATCTAGGATTTTTCTGTCCTAATCTCTGAAAGACTACAGCTGTTTCGGACATTCATCTTGATGCTTTATTACATCACTGTGGAAGGAAAGACTCTCATAATACTATACCTTCACTAAATTGGTCATAGATGCCCGCAGATAACTTGGGATAATAGCCAACAAACGAGGATCACGTGACAGGATTTCATGTCGAAGAAGTGCTCCCCATGTGTTCTGTGTAGAACAGCGTAAGAACTAGAGGGAAGAAAAAGGAATCAATCCACTAGGTAGAAAACTCTATCAGGAAAATGAAGAGTTGGTACTTACGTGAACGGTCATTCTGGGGTGACAGGAGGAGCAATCCACGACACATGGGTTGTATGCCTCGCGCCAGTGTGAAGCAGGAGCTGTCAACATTCCATTTCAAACAACCGTTAACTGCTCCTTGTCCCCCTCCATCAGTTCTGTTCCCTAGCGTATCTAGCTGAATGATTTGCACCAGTCCTATCTTATGTGCCCAGTAAAATTGTCATGTTTCCTTCCAAATGTTCTCCACCCCAAACCTACACATCATATCTCAGGCCTACGGGTGGGTGTGGATTGCTCCTCCTGTCATCCCAGAATGACCGTTCACCTAAGTACCAACTCTTCATTCTCGGGCTGACAGGAGGAGCAATCCACTACATATGGGACTTTCCCAAGCTGTTTTCTGGGCGGGCCCCCACTTAAAGCACAGCCTGCAGGACCTGACGGCCAAAAGCTGCTTGTGCAGACGTATACTTGTCCAGCTTATAATGTCTAATAAAAGTGGAAGATTCTTTCCAGCCTGCAGCCCCATAAACATCCTCCAGAGAGCAGGAAGATGCATATGCCATTGATGTCGCCATTGATCTTGTAGAATGTGGCCACACATTTTGTGGACGAGGCTGTTTGGCATAGTCATAACAAAGATAAATGCACGCCTTTATCCAAACAGCAATAACTGACTTGCTGGCTCTTTGACCCAAAGTCTTTGGCTGGAACGATAATAACAAGGCGTCCAAATGCCTGAACTTTCTTGTCCTCTTAATGTAAGACATTACTACTCTGCTTACATCCAACATATGCCACTTCCGTTCCAAAGCACGCACTGGCTTTGGGCAGAAAGTTGGCAAATGTATTTCCTCTGGTCAAGTTTTTGATGACACACATTTTGGCAGGAAGGAAGGGTCAAACCCCAGTGTTAACTTGTCCCGGTCAAATCGGCACAAATGCTCATTGACAGACAATGCTGACAACTCAGAAACCCTTCTGGCTGATGTCACTGCCTGCAAGAATGCAGTCTTGAATGTCAGAAACCTCAAAGAAGCATCCCTTAGCGGTTCCAATGGTGCAGCTGTTAATGCACTGAGCACAATATTAAGGTCCCAGGTAGGAAATCTATGCACCATTGGGAAAGATGTCAAGGTTGCACCTCTGAGAAATCTCTTTATATGGGGATGCTTAGAGATGGACTCCCCATCTGCAGCCAGGAAAACCGACAATGCCGCCACCTGTCGCTTCAAGATGTTCAGGCGCAATCCCTTCTCCAAGCCATCTTGAAGAAAATGTAAAATGTTGGAGATTTGCATATCTTCTTCTGACACCTGACTGGCTCTAGACCACTTCTGGAAAGACTTCCAAGTTCTCTCATATACCATCTCAGTGGACTGTCTTCTCGATCCCAACATGGTGTGAACTATGCTATCGGTGTAGCCCTGACGCATCAGAAACTTCCATTCAATTTCCAAGCCGCCAGAATCAACCATTTGGGGTCTGGATGGAACACTGGGCCCTGGGTGAGCAAGTCCTCCCTCAGTGGTAACTTCCACGGACGCATCCGTGCCATTTGTAGCAGCACTGGGAACCATGGCCTTCTTGGCCAGTAAGGTGCTATCAAAACAACTGTCACCTTCTCTAAACGGATCTTTGACAGAACCCTCTGCAAGATCCGTATCGGCGGAAATGCACAGAGCAAGCCCGGTGGCCACTTCACTGACAGAGCATCGTGTGCCTCTGCACCTCTGCTTCCATCTATTGAAAAATATCTTTGTAATTTGGCGTTCCCAGCAGAAGTGAACAAGTCTACTAGCTGCTGACCAAAAACAGTGGCTATGGTCTTGAACACCTCTGAGTTGAGAGACCATTCTCCAGGGTGCAGCCAATTCCTGCTCAAGTAATCCACCTACACATTCGTCTCTCCCTTCACGTGCACTGCCGTGAGCGAGCTTAGATTTTTCTCCGCCCATCGAAACAGCCTGGTTGACTCTGCCACCAAAGGCACTGAATGTAAACCGCCCTGTTTGCAAATGTAGGCTTTGGCTGTCATATTGTCCGTGAATACTTTCACATGGCGGAGTCTCACCAGCTGGTGAAAACGCTGCAGCGCCAGATGAACGGCTTTCAACTCTAGGAAGTTTATGTTGCGCTGCCTGTCTAAATATGTCCAAATGCCCTGCACCGAATATCCTTCGCAGTGTGCCTCCCAGCCAGTGAGGCTGGCATCTGTTGTTTCGTTGGACCATGTTGGAAATCTGGATTGGAATCCCCAATGCCACCTTGCTGTCCTTCAACCACCAGCTGAGTTCTTCCCGAACCTGGTGTGTCAGAGCCACCCGGTAATGTCTCTTTAGTGATATCGCCAACTGATGAGGCACCAGAAGTCTTTGCAGAGATTTTACCCGGAAACTTCCCCAATGCACGAGCTGTGTGGCTGACACCAGAATTCCTAGCAGCCTTGCTAGCCTCATTAAATCTGCTGATCTGCACTTCACTAACTCTGCATTTCCTACCTCAACTTGGCTAACCTCTCTTGGGACAGGTAAAGTCTCCCCTTCGAGGTGTCTATTTGTGCCCTCAAATGCGTGAGCATCCTGACCGGTAGCAAGGAACTTTTCTCTAGATTGAGAAGGAACCCATAGTCCCTCAATGTGCGAATGGTTAGCTGCACATCCTTCCTCAGTCTGACCTCTGAGGCCGCTCTTAACAATATGTTGTCTAAGTAAGGGTAAAGCTGAACCCCCCGCACTCTGAGGAATGCTATCAGTGCAGCCAGCACCTTCATGAACACCTGAGGTGCTGATGCCAAACCGAACGGCAGAGCCCTGAACTGGAAGTGGCTGTTCTGGTAATTGAATCTTAGGTACCTCTTGTCCTCCTCGCTCATTGGAATATGCAAGTAAGCTTCCATGAGGTCTGTGGAAGCCATATAATCTCCCAAGGAAATATTCTCTCTGATCCTCTGAAGAGTCTCCATTTTGAACTTTTTGTACTCCACGCAGGCATTGAGGTACCTTACATTCAAAACCGGTCTGTATTTGCCATTTGGTTTGGGAACGACAAAAAATGTCGAATACACTCCCAAGAATTCCTGTCCCCTAGGGACGTTCTCTCGATTGCACCTATTCATAGTAAGTGTAGAATCTCTTGCAAAACTATTTGCTGCTTTACTTTGTCCTTTGGTACTGGAGAGCAAAGAAATCTGCCCCTTGGTCTGGTATGGAAACGTATTTTGTACCCCTGGGTTACTACCTGCAGAACCCAACGATCTGATGTTATCCGAAACCAACCGTGATCGAAGGAAGTAAGTCTTCCTCCCACTGCCTGATGCTGTGAGTCAGTATTGAGGCTTACCTCGCTTGGAATTACCTCCAAACTTTCCCTGACCTTGTCGTGAGTACTGGAATTGTCTGCTATTCTGACTCCTTTGTCTATTCCATTGGAACCTGTTAGACCTGTATTCGGATCCTCTTGCTGAAAACCCGTATGATCTGCCTCCACGAAAGGAGTAGTTGAAGCCTTGGAAAACCTTTTTATCTACCTTCTTTTTCTGCAAGGTGGGCATTACCTGCTTTTTCTCCCTAGTCTCAATCAAGACCTTCTCCAATGCTTTATCTCCAAACAGGAGTTCTCCTTGAAAAGGGACAAAGGCCAGATTATTGCAAGACTTTTGGTCTGCCTCCCAATGTTTCAGCCACAAAGAGTGCTTTGCGATTGTTAACAAATTTATATTCCTTGCTGCAAACACGGTGGCATCATAAGCAGCACCTGCTACATATTTTAATACTCTGGCACACTCAAATCCTGGTTATCCAGGATTCCAGAACCCCTGCTCTGGCAAATAGGGAGGCGGTACAGAAGTCTTTATAGCCCAAGATGATGTCTCATGTGCCCTTTTTAGGGAGGTTTCTGCCCTCCGCTCATCTACCTCCTTTAACTGCGTGTCACCCTCTCTGGGGCAACGGCCCCCGAAATTAACCCGGCAACCGGGGCGTCCACCTGAGGAATTTTAAGAAATTCAATCTCAGACCTTACAAAAGACTACAATTTCTGAGAGTAAGTCCACAATCTTTTAGTTGACCACTGCGCAGACCACTCTCCCATAATCACATCCTTAAAAAAGTCTGGCACTGGAATCTCTAATGTCTTTGTCTCTTTCCTTTTAATAACAGATGCTACCAGATTTTCCCTATGGTTACGTTCATTACCTGTGTCTTTGATATTTTCCAAACCCAATGTTTGTCGCACTCTTCTAAGGGTGTTACGGAACATCTGTACATCAAACAACCTGTCTGATTCTAACTGATCTTCCTCTTCCTCATCACTACCAACAGACTCCTTGTCAAAGTCACACTTCTCTTGTATCTCATCCTCTATGTCACTACCCATCATTGCCTGCTGTTCACCACCTTTCTCCTTTCTAATTACTTTCCCAGCCCCTCCAGTTGAAGACATGGCTTGGGTACTGGTTGCACTTTTAACTTGGCCCACGCTGCCATCTTCTGCACAGTGCACTCACCTCCTCTTGTTTGGTGGCTGATCTAATTCATTAACCATAGATTCCTGAGCAGTTGATTTGTTATTCAAATTCATTGAAAGAACACAAGATAATTGGTTAAGGCCTTTTGCATTTAAAAAATTCATTAGCTGGGATAACATAAATTGATTTTGAAAATCACACAAAGCAGAGTTCATTGGGTTAAAATTCATTTGATTATAATTCATTGCCAGCAGTTGCGCTGAAACAGCTAATTGCACTTGCGTACGCACTGCTTCATTAATCATTTGCTGTATATTTATTAATAACTCATTATCTTGACCCTGCATGGTGACATTATCTGTGGCCCATTGAGACTCACAAACTGCAGCCTCCGTCTCCTTAGCTTGAGTGGGAGCCGCCTGCATCCAGTTAGCCAGGAAGCTTTTCATCTCCAGCAGTAGGCCTGGTGTTGTTGCAAAATGGCGGAGGCGTTTAGCGCCACGGGTAACTCTCTGATTGGGCTAGCTGAGAAGGCCCCCTCAGCCAATGCCCCGCCCCCGCGCTTGCCTCAGAGGCCTCTGAAGCCCTGGAGGAACTACGCTGAGTCACTGTAGAATTCTGAAATTCAACATGGCAGCTCGAAGTTTCGCTGGTAAGTACCTTCATAGTTTCCAACCCTTTTGGGTCTTTCTTCCTCACTCCTGTTTTGTCTGCACACTTTCCCTTTTTAACCTTATCCAGCTTTGCCCTCCCCAAAGGCTTTTTAACATTAGCAGCGCCAGCCGGCAACTTATTTTCCTCATGCTCGCTCTCAATGGAGCTTTGAAAATTTTTTCTCAAGTCCCTCCTTTGGTCCTCAGCCAGCTTTTGAGGCTTGACTCTGGGCACCTCCATACCCACTTCGTCCGTGACCCGCGCAACCGCGGTTTTCTGGACGGAATTTGAAGGCAGCTTATGCTTGCCTTTGCCAGGGGAGCCATTGTCCTCGTCCGTGACCCACATATTTGCAGTTTTCTGGATGGAAAGTTGTTTTTCTTTGGTCAAACCCTCGTCCGCGACCTGCTGTACAGCGGTTTTCTGGACAGCTTGTATTTTTTCCTTGAACGAGCTCTACGCTACTGCGCTGCTTCGGCTCACGATCACACTAGGCTTTTCATTGCCTGGTTTTGCTGCCATTCTGAACCTCTAAACCCGCCAGGGAAAAAACCTCAAAACCTGTAAATAAGTGAATCGTTTCTGAGAGGGACGGAAAAAAGCTTCCCGCTGATCGCAGGAGAAAAAGGAACTGACAGAGGGGGACAAGGCGCGATTAACGGTCGTTTGAAATGGAATGTTGACGGCTCCTGCTTCACGCTGGCGCGAGGCATACAACCCATGTGTAGTGGATTGCTCCTCCTGTCAGCTCGAGAATACAATTTCTACTGCTCAGTTGGCAAGTGGTGGGCAGTGATCACTTATCTTAGGTGTCTGTACGCACGTCAATCTCTACCGAAGCCAATTAATAATTCCAATGATCATATGACAAAACAGATGAAGAAAATTTTGTTCACATGTATACCACCAATTTTAACTTAGACTTCAAGGAATGCTGGGCAATGGACAAAAGCATACTATAGCCCATTCCAGAGAAGGAAAGAAAATTCAGATACATAGCAGTCACTACCATGAGTTGCACAAACAGCCCAAACCATAACAGAATCTCCATATGAAGGATTCAGAATTAGGGTTATGCTGTCACCAGCTAAGATTTTTTTTAACTCAAGGAAGAACAAGGGAAAAAAAATTAAAATACTGGCAACAGTTTATTACAGGCACACCATACATACTAGGGATTTTACACTCAGTCCGAGAGAACCTTTACCTACCTGACTAGGATGGGTTGTAAAAGCTAGAAATGACTCAAGGTACTTTTCTAGGTTGGCAGGTGTTTCCACATCTGAATCAGAGCCCTAGTGAGAGAAAAGCAATGGTAAAGAAATCCTGGAACCTCAAATAATCCAAATGACCAGCTGCCAGTTGGCAGTTGCTCCAATTTACAGATTGGAGCCTCCAATTCTCCAACTGAATGTACTTCTTGTCTGGAGTCTCAAAACACAGTTGAAGGCAGCATAATTGCCTCTCTGAACTCTGAATTAGACATACATGCAACAGCAATGCTTCATTATAGCATAAGGGTCCAGACAATGACCACCATTTTATAAGCTGCAAACTTCATGCAGTTAAGTTTTTGGCAGCTACTTCATGGCTCCTCAAGAAAAAAACTGGGGAACATCAACCAGAGTCCAATGGTAAAATGGGAAACATATCTCAAGATGCTGAAACAATGGCCTGTTTATTAGACAAACGCACTGTGTTGTGGCTTATGGATGCTATTAAGACATTTTCCAGAGCTATAAATATAGATTAAGATGCTGCCCTAAAGCACCATTACGGGTATCTCCTCAAGAGGCATATTACAAAAAAGAGAATATTCTTTTAGATAAATGGATTAGATATAAAGATTTGGTAGAATTCTATAAGGACAAAATTAAAATAAGGAACAAGAAGAACTTAAAGAATTAGGGATAAATTGTCATTGGCTATTATATAGACAGATTTAGGGAAAAATTGAAACTGGACCTAAAATTGAATGGTTTATTAGAAGAAGAAGGACCGCTGAATACAGTATTATTTTCAGAAAATACTAAAGTTATTTCTAAATTATATAAGACATTATTATTATGGGAATCAGAGGATGAATTAGTTAAAGACTCTATGATTAAATGGTCTCAAAATATTGGCCACCCAGTAAGTTTAGAACAATGGACAAAAATTTGGACTAAAAGGATGAAATAGACGGCTTGTCAAGATATTAAAGAAAACTTATACAAAATGCAATATAGGTGATACCTAACCCCGGATAAGTTATGTAAAATGTATAAGAAACATAATAATAAATGTTGGAAATGCAGTTCTGAGGTAGGTACATTTTTTCACTTATGGTAGTCTTGTAAAAAAGTGAATAAATTCTGGAAGACAATTCATATACAAACTGAAAAAATGTTGGGTTTACATTTTGCAATGTCACCTGAGTTATACTTATTGTCTATTGTGGATGATGACTTGGAAAGAAAAATTGATAAAGTATTATTTTATTTTGCAGCAGCAGTGAGAATAATCCTAGTGCAAAAGTGGAGGCAAAGTACTCTTCCAACTATAGATGACTGGATTCAGAAAAACACTTCTTTTGAGAGGGGAGAAATACGGTAAATTTATTAAGGATTGGGATATAATAAGTGCATATTTTAAGAACATGTGGGGAAATCTGAAAGAGGTTAATTTAGAATTTTGAGAACATTATACTTTAAGGAGAAAGTGTTAGCACTATGAATAGATGAAAATGTCAAATTACTAGTACCTACAGTTTATAGACTGAATAAATCAGATTAGATAATATATGTTACCATAGAAATTATAATTATGCTAGAAATGGGAAGAGGCTTAAGAATGTATATGAATGATGAGATAGTAGATGTTATAGGTAGTATAAGTTTATATATATATATATATATATATATATATATATACGTGTGTGTGTGTGTGTGCATGGGTGTTTATATATATGTGTGTGCGTTTGTGTTTCTGTGTGGATAGGTAGATATATATTTTCTGTACCTTAACCGTGTACATTTGAATTTATATTCCTGTCTTTCTGTTTTCCCTTTTTCCTTCTTTCCATATTTCTAATTTTTTTCCCTTCTAACTTTTTCTTCTCTTCATCGCTTTTTATGCTTTTTGTTTTTCTTTACTTTTTTTTTTCTTTTTCTCTCTCCCTTAGTTGCATGAAATTATTTTTAAATGTTAAGATGAACACTGGAGGATTTGTATGTTTGTATGTAAATTGTAACTTTCATTCTCAATAAAAAATAATTTTTTTTTTTTAAAAAAGACATTTTCCAGAGCTACTGTTTTTGGTACGTTTTGGCTCAAAATTTCTCAAGTTTGATTCTAAGTAGTCTCATGAAGCAGGCTGAAGAACACTACTTATAGACCAAATGTTGGACTTTTTTTTAAACTAATAAATAAAAAGAGACCATCTTTTGAGCATCCTGAGATTTGTTTCTTGTTTTTCCTGTTGGGGCTGCTACAAGTGTTCCCAGAATGGGAGAAAATAACCATCATAATGTAGAAATTAGACAGAATGAAAAGTAGAACCACAACAAAAAAGAAAATGTATTCTTGCATTTTTGGTTGTTCCTTCACAAGGTGAAATTATCTCAGTACCTTGTATGAAAATTCCCAAGACTGGGATAGAGGTCAAGAAAGATCGCAGAAGACTTGGTATATGGAACCAATATGTCGTAATGATAGGAACAGTTAGAACAATACAGTAGTGCTCAGTATAGCACTGCAACAAATACAAGAGCCTGATTTTCAGCAAATACTTAAATAAGGTGGCACTCCCATTTCTAAAAGTTTAGAAGCATAAACTCCCTTCTCTGACCTCGAAGCACTGATATCTCATCTCAGAAATTCAAGAGCTGGCAAAAACTACTATAGCACCCAGTAATTAGCTCAGTAAGATACATGGACAATCCTTTCAACACAACTTGTAAAGATATAACTCACTCAAAGTGTATTACCAACTCTCCTCACATGGGACTGAATGAGGTCTAAAGTATTTTCTGTGCCATTTCACAAGATTAATTGGCCTCACAAAATTTACAGTAATCATTGCAACACTACAGTTTTAAGTACACAAGGTTAAGTGCTATAGGAAAAGGTCAAGGAAAATAGGAGGTTGCCATATACTGAAGTAATCCATTTGCCCTAGAACCCTTGACACTGACTGGCAGTGGCTCTTCAGAATTCCAGGAAGAAATTTCTCTAACCCTACTGAGAGACACCAGACACTGAATCTATGACATCCTGCATGTGAAGTATGTGCTCTGCCACTGAATTATGCCCTTTCTAATATAGGAAGGAAAAGTAGCTAATGAAATTTCTCCAGGCTAAACCCTTGTTTACATTACCAGGTTGTTTCACTTGCATCTGATAAGCATGGCGATATTTTTCTAATATTCCTTGCGAAATCCTTCTTCTTTTAGGTTTTATGGAAAGTGACGGAAACTATATGCAGTACTTCAACCTGGCCATAAAGAATTTACAACAACTTCTGAAAATATAGACACAATCTGAAAACACAGATAGAGTCTATGATAGAGAAACTCACCACAAGTGCACACAGCTGGCTGCCCAAAGAACACAAGACTTGGCAAAGTCTCTTTAAGAAAACATAGTGCTTTTCTACTAGACCTCCCCCATCAGCTGTCCTAAAAAAAAAAAAGTGTGAGAAAAATCGCATATGCAGGCATATACCACAGCTAACAAAGCTTCTGACAAGAGATATTTTTAATGCCTGCCCAGCCCCTCTTTTCCTGTTTAGTTAGATTTTTTTTAGCAGCATCAGCTAAAAAGGAGGGCTGGAGAAACAGAGACTTTCAATGCTGATTTGCAGCAGTATGCTCGCACTAAACAATGCAAAAAACTAACCGTGAACTAGGAAAGGGCTATTGCCAATTATACTGTAGCATACGTGCCCACATGCAAAAGGCAATGTATATATCAGCTAATCCCAGAATGCTTTACAGAGCCTATGTGAACAGCAAAACAAAGAGAAAAACGAAAAGTACAGAGGTCTTCCTCACTGACTACTCCAGGAACATTTAAAAAAAAGATACAACTGAATAAATTTGGATGCCAAAATGGAAATCTAAGAAAACTGAAAACCGGTGAAAGAAAAAGCGGATGCATTTTGGAAGGAGGTTCAAACAGCTTTGTTCACTTATGCAAGGCCTACTTGACCTGGTTCTTTCATTTCACATGTGTATAAGGTTAGTTTTGGATAAAAAGTTTGCCGGCACATGTTGAACAACGCTTTTTTTTTTTAAGTGTAAGAACCTATCCCTATTCTTTCCATGTTACCTCTGCCTCTGATACCAATTTTAAAGAAGTAAGGACTGGGAATGCATCTACTTTGTTGACTGAAGTATACCTGCACTACAATTTAGGGCTAGCAAAGAATGTAACTATGATTTAAATCCCTGCCTGTAACTAAAGTAGCATCAGAGTTCTACAGGAAACATCACTGGGTCAAATTCAGTGTTATAATGCTTAATTTTCTCTAGGTTTTCTACAGAGCAGGGCATAAAAGTTGGCATTGGAAGGAAAGGCTATAGCACAATCATCTTCTTACAAAACAGTATGTGGGGAGGTAAAGAATGGCCCAATTACAGAAAGATACTATACAGAAGCCAACACTACACTATTTTATCACAGTTTTGTACCATGAAGAAAAATTCTAGTAAAATATGATCATGTAAATAGATAAAAAAGAACTGGCTTGAGGTTAAAGCATCCTATGGTGTGGGTTTGGCAGCTCTGTCTACATTTGAACTAAGAACATTCAGTGATGGTCACTTAAATCTTGTTACTGTTGGGTGCCTTCAAGTCATTTCTGACTTCTCATGACCCTAAGGTGAACCTATCACAGGGTTTTCTGGGGCTGAGAGAGTATGACACACCCACGAGCAACCAGTGGGCTTTTCATGGCTGAGTAGGGAATTGAACCCTGGTCTTGAACCACTACACCACACTGGCTCTCCCCTTAAATCTAGGCTATGATATACAATATGTTATTTGTGAGAAAACAAGGACAGCTCATTTCATTAAAGTGTCATCATATGCTCACAACAGCTGACAGTAGTACTCACTGAGCAGCAGAGAGAATGTAGTGCATGGCAACATCCCCAAACAAAACCATCAAGGGCTTGCGATCCTCCAATTTTCCCTATGAAAAATGCAAAGGAAATCTTTATCATGACACACATAAAATGACCTTTTCAACATGTAGCAGTTGGAAATGTAGCTGTTACTAACAAATGGAAATTACTTCTGCTCATGTGAGGAATGCAAAAAAACAAAAATAAACAACATGCTAAGAGTCAGCTCGACTCTACACATTTTTTTCTGCATTCCTAGTGTTACTAGAGGTCAATGTACGATAGCAGACAGAGCTACAATAAAGGGACTCATCCAGTACTCAATGGGAGAGCAACAGTTTTGGAAAAATCCCTCTTCCTGAACAACTACCTTTTAGATAAGGGAGAGTCCAGAGCCACGCAAACCAGGACAAACCCTTACTAGGAAAAACATGACTTCATGGCCTTATAATGGTCAGTTCTAATTCGTATCAATGAAGTCAGGTCATGCACAAAAACCCTTCATGAAAAAAACAAAGAGAAGAGAAACTCACTTTCCTGCTGACCACAATCAAGAGGCATTCTGCTGCTCCGACTTGGAGTTCTGGTTCATTCAAAAGCAAGCACAGCATCTCTAACAGCTTGCAGTTATCTGCCGTGATGTGGCTCATAGCCACCCAATCAATGTAGCCAGCCAGGGTATTGAGTGCTGCTATCCCTACTCGACAATTTGCTTGTGCCTGTGGAGAGACAATAATTGAAAAATCAAACAACTGATTCAGTAATCTACCTCACAAAGTACTCAAGGATCAATGATATTTAGGCACTGCTGTCAGGCAATCATAGCGCAAGCATACAGAATGGCTACAATAAATTTTAAAATTCATGAGCTTTTAGTTCTGGTGCAAGCCACTCAATACAATGAAAAACATTTTCCCTACAGATACAGAACACACAGCTGGACCATTTTTCCAAAATTTTAAAACAATTACACGAACTCCGGTATAGAAAAATCAGTTTAAGACAGATTAGAGATGGAAAATATTTGGAAACTATAAAGCCATAAAAAAAAAAAGTCTTCATTCTTCCCCCACCTCCAAAATCCAGAACTCTGGGTGAAACTGAAATAAATGCCACATTTATTTTCATATCAAACCCATACTTACTTCACTGCTCCAGAAACATGAAATGTTTCTTTTTATAACAAATAGTATATAAAATTATATTATTTGACATATTTATGAAATTTAAGTATATAAATGCCTTAATGTTGTGTAAGCAAAACTGTCAATATAATGTATACTAAAGAGGGACTGCTGCTCCCCTGACACCAAAACATACGTACCTTAGTTTTTGTCCTCTAAAAAGTAGGGGGGAAAACCAAACATTTTTGGACAGAAATAGATGCTATCTTAATGACTAGGCTAATAGCACATTTGAATATGAAGTGGAACACAATATCAAAACTAAAGAACTCTTCAATACTGTATTACCACAAGGAACAAAAGACTCCCTGAGCATGTTATCTCATAATAGGGAAAGCACCCAAGAAGTGCAGAAATGCATCTTGGAATTCATAAATGCAACTTGAGATTGAACATGTCTATAATGCATAGGAATTACAGTTCTCCTACACTGTTTACATATACATCTTCATACTATGCAATTCCTAGCATTTTGTATGGATAAAATGCTGTCTTAAATCTGGTTCACTAGTTACAAAGGAGAAAATATTTCACTGAAGTTTTTTCTATATTCTCCAAACCTTATTTTCTCTTGGAAAAACTGAAAACATATCCTTTGGAAAAGAATCCCCCCCCACCTCATTTTTCTGCTTTGTTTTCTGAGTCCATATTTAGGATGGTTTTGTTTCCCTTCCAGCTTCATTATGTTTTCCCCCAAAGAAAACCGACAGTTTATTAATGTTTTTCACCCAATGAAGTGAAATGCAAACTGACTGCTGCTTTGGATCTTTGTTGTCTGTACACAGGTGAAATCCAATGCTGAACAAGCAGATATTTGCTCACATAAGAAGGTCTTCTCTTTCCCAGTTTTGAAGCTCCATCATCCAAAGTCTGCTATAGAGGGATCTGCAACCCTTTGCACATATTTTAAGAATTCATAAGGTGTTTGAAGGCGAACATTATTTTCCTTTTCTACTACTAGAAATGGTTTCATCAGTCAGAAAAAGTAACTGGCTACTACCCATTGAGTTTTACTGGATTTGTATTTTACCTATATTTATCTAAGTTATAGACACAACCAATTTATTTGTTATTGTTGTGTGCAATTTACTGTTGTTGCGGGTATCTGTCTTCCAGTTGTTTTCAACTTATAGCAACCCCAAGATGAACCTATCATGGGGTTTTCTGAAGTTGAGGTGTGTGACATGCCCAAGGTCACTCAGTGGGCTTTCATGACCAAGCAGGGAATCAAACTGTGATCTCCACAGTTGTAGTTCAAGGCTCAAACCACTACTCCACACTGGCTCTCATGCAATTTATTACAGGGGACCAATAAATTGAATGGACGAATGAATGTCGTAGTAATGGAGTATTAGGGAAACAGTGAAAGGGAGAACATTTTGTGCTTCTCTCTCTGGTTTCACTTACCTTTGATTCTTGAGATACTTCTATTTTCTGGAAGGAAAAAGAAAAAAGGCTGAATGAGTAACTGTGATACACACGGCTTTCTCATTACCTCTTCACAGTCCCCTCCCTACTACAGTGGACACAGCCATGGGTCATTCCAATAAATTTCTCTTCAGTGAAACAAGATGAACAGGCTCAAATCAGTCATTTTAAGATAACAATGACTGTAATTGACTTTATTTGTTTCAAAGGGAATATCACATGTTCAAGTGAACTTAAAGAGAGTGAAAAATATGTCATGGACTCAACCATGAACTGGTCAGTACTCTCTATTTAATATATTAAAAAATTTTTTTTAAAATAAATCCATCTCTCTTCTATTACCCGATCAGGAGCCATGAATGTGCCAAAATAGTCAATATATTCAAAATATTCAACAAGCCAAACAACAGTTTAATTCTTAACTGACGTTTATGTCAGGATAAATAGTTCATAAGCTTGACTATAACAATAAACTCTCTCATTCTGATACAGCCACTACAGTAAAATACCCAGCCTCCAATATCAAGGCCATGATACATTTAAATATGAACCAAATGTTTGTTTATACTCTTTCAGCAACAACCTCTAGCATTTCAGGTATCAGACATAAAAGATTACTGAAATTATATTGTTTAAGCAGGTTTAAAAGGCCTGTTGCTCTGTTTCAATTAAGCATGTGCTGTAATATTCAACTTGTAACAGAAATCTCAGATGTTAATAATTGCCCACAAATGATTATTCAGTTATATCAAGGCTTATCTAACTGTATCATTGTTCTGAGGCAGCACAGAGGGTGAATGGATCTTGCAAAGCTCAAAAGCCCACAAGCCATTCTCAGCTGCATCTGTATTTGTCTAATAATACTCTCCAATACAATCAAACCACTCCAGAAAAAAGTTTTGATCTTAGTCCTAAATAAAACATCCAAAAATTTCTGAGTCTTGTTTTGAATTATACTATCAAAGATAAAATACAACAAAACAAAACTTCTATTAAAAGACACTACTATGAAATTTCCACATTGTAATTTCTAAAGCCAAATAGCACATTTTCTAAATGTGAGCACTTTATCCACTGTCCATGTGACATATGTGTGTGTGTCTATGTACCTTCAAGTCCCCTATTGACTTATGGTGACCCCAAGAATTTCAGAGGCTTTTCTTAGGCAGGGAAACTCAGAGGTGGTTTTGCCAGTTACTTCCTTGGAAATATAGCCTACACATATCACTAAAAACTCTTAAAAGTAAATTAGTTCAAATGCGTACAATGTGATAGTACAGCATTCTATTTAATGATTTCTCCATAAAAGTGACTTGTAAAGCTAGTAGCAGAAAGCCCAACTGTCAAAGATTATCCAACAAAAATAGCTCAAAGGACATGTTAATCTGTGGAAGAGAGACTCTAGGGACTCTAAGTTTGCCAGTTAAGAGAATTCCATAATCAGCAAAAGAAACTATACTCATTAATCTCAGCATCAGTTTAGGCATCATCCTGAAACACAGTTATGACTACAATTCTAGGCATATTTATCAGCATATAAATCCTATAACAAGGGCAGAGCAGGCTCTGGAGCCCAGAGGGATACATCATCCAGTTTCTGGGTCCCTTGGACCTCTGCATGACTGTAAGTTGTGACAGTAGCTGCCATTTTGAGTGACCAGATGTGGTAGTGAGTTACATCTAGTGGCTCCTTTGGCTATTTGTTAGCTCTTTCGGGCTGGGAAATGCTCTAGAAAAAGTGTGTTTTGACCAAAAAAACCTTGGGTGGAAGCTATCAGGGCCTCTGAGGTTGCAGAGATTCCTTAGAACACTTCCAAAAAATTACACAAGGTCTGCAAGCCACATGATTCCTACTCTACCTGCTGAAATTTATGAAACGCACATGAAAGTTCATATGGCCAGGAGAGAAGAACTTCCAGCTCTTGCTTTTCTTTTCCAACAATTAAAAATGATGATGTTTTATGGAAGCATCTGCATTACGATAAAAACACTAAGAAGTCAAGGTAGATCTGACCCTTTCTGCAAACAGGCTCCAGTCTTCAAGCACTGACTGATTGCAAATCAAAAGAAAACAGAAAAAAGAGGAAAAGAAAGAAAACAAATTATGTATATAAAACATGGTGCCTATAGATTTGTCATTATGAACTCCTTAAGCCCTTCCAAAACTACTTAACTTTTCCAGCCAGAATTGCCTCAAATAACCACCTGTTTTGCACAGCCTGCACACTGTTGATTCAGAAGCATTACTATTTATGGGATGACTGTCTAAGATGAGGTACCAGTCCATCTATTTCCTAGACATTAAGAAAGACCAGATTCACTACAGAAACTGATGTACTGGCAATAGCATATCAAGAGTATGTGTCTTGAACAACTAAAGGACAGATCAGCAACTGAAGACTGCTGATAGTTGATGCTACTTTCTGCATCTGAAGACATTCTGCTCAAAACTTCATATTGGTTCTTTGCGTGTAATAAAAGGTCTGTCACACTCTTTAATTACCTTTCGAAAGGTGGCATACAGAATAAATCTTGAAATCATGAGGATAGTCAGTCTTAATCAAGCCAACAGAAAGGAAAATCTCACCAAGCGTCTGTATTTGTTAACATTCTGCTGAAGGGTGTTAAGCAGGAAGCTAAAGATCTTGTCCATGTTCTGTGTGAGAGTTTGCTGGATATCTCGTCGTCGCTGGGCCGGCAGAGTCTGGAATGTTACCACATCTTCTGCCAAGCGCAGAAGTATGAACATCACCAATTCTGTCTGGGTCTCCTAGAGTCCAAAACAAACAAACATACAGATAAGATGAGCACAAAGGTAATCTTTGGGGAGCATTCATGGATTATGCAAAAGGAGTTAGTGTATGTATGTATGTATGTAGTGTGTACAGTTTGATGCAATAAACTGCTACAGAAACAAGTCCTAAAAAGGTACAGCAATCTGACTGCAAGTTGCATGCTATACCCCTTGTTTGGAGAGTGTGTCCAGCTCCTTTAACATGTCAGGCCAGTGCTGGGGCCATTCACGCTTGATCATCTCCACCACAATGCGAGAAAGAACATCCTTAATGTGACTTTCTTCCTCTAAGATATTCTGTGTACCCTGTGAAGAAAAAAACTGGGGTTATAAAATGGAAGAGAGCAGACAAATAATCCACTACAGTTGACCCTCCACATTTGCACATTTCACTTTCACAGATTTGATTATTTGTGAGTTTCTCCAATCCCTGCTCCTCCAACCTCAAGCACTTCCTTTCTGGGAGAAATCTTCCTTTTCAGTGGCTCGATCAGATTGTGAAGCCCTTTAAAAACCTGCCTCTGGTCCTTCTCCTCCTCCTTCACCAGCCATTACCTAGCCAATTAAGTACAGATCACAACCTGATTTTTCAGCACCACAAACCCTCTCCTGAGTCAAGGAGATGGGCAAGAGAGAAGAAGTATAGAGCCATCATGCAACTTGCTCTCTTTCCTTCTCCTTTCCCATGTCTGGTTTGTACCCTGGGTGCCTGCTCTCCCCACCATGCCATGTCCATTTACCCAGAGACACACATGCACACATTTTGATATTCACATTTTTTCCACTTTTGTGTGAATCCTGTGAACCTAACCCTAGCAAATGTGGATGGCAAACTGTATTTAGAAAGTTTTCTGCTCATGAATAATTTAGGACACCCCCCTTTAAATGCAATTATGCAAACATATCACTACAACTTATCTGTGTATGAAAAACCCCACAAATCAAGGCAACTGTTACTTCACTAAAAAATATTCTTGGGAGATATATATATATATATATTGATTGGGATAGTTCAGAGTAAAACAGGTTGGTAAGCTACGAAGTGTTTTGCATTTTGATCTAATTCTCTTCTGTAATTCTATTTCTACAGTAATGATGAAAACTTTGTACTAGAGGTAAACCTCCAGCTACATTCCATGCATGTAAATTTTTTTGTCCCTTGACAGATGACACCACAATACCAATCTGTTAAACTAGAGAAGCTAAGCAGAGGCAATACAGTTAATACTTGGAAGGGAGGCCATGATGGAATACCAGGGATCTCCTGGTAGGTACAGGAAGGAATCCTGCCTAAAACTCTGGTGCGTGATTGTAAACTAAAGTTGACAACAGTGGGCTAGATGGAGCAATGGATCACTCAGTATACATCAGCTTCTTACATTCTTATATGTATAGGTTCTCTCCTCATCACAAAGATAAGAAAATTTCATCAACACATTTTCTTTCACTTTTAAGATGAATGCACTGCAGTTTAGAACTAAAGTGAACTGTCACTTAGGCTCGTGATACCTTCACTTCCCTCAAAAACATTCTAATACTAAATGATAACTTAGTTGTTTAATGCTATAAATGGCCAGACTCACATTAGATATAAGCCCCATCACATTGTTCTTCAAATACGCTTTCTCAAACCGAGCCATAGTGTTCCAACGGAACCTGTCCAATAAAATACAAAGCTGTCAATTCTACATTACAGTGAAATGTATATCATGCTGAATTGGACTAATGTCAGTGTGAAGAACAAAGACTGACTCATATTGCTCCACTGGAAACTGCCCTATAAAACACAGAGTAAACATTAACACAGAAGGCAGAAATGTTTGGGGCCTTTTAATTTAGAAAAAAGTGGCTAACTGTAGAACCCTATATGAATTTACCCAGAAGGAAATGGACCCCAGTCACTCCTATTTACTCCCAGGTAAGTGAATATAAAGTTGCAACATAAAGGAGAAACACAGCAAAGACTTATAAAATTATGGTTAATGCAGACAGCAGTGGATAATGAAAACAGTTTCTACCTGCTTGAAAAACAAAACGGGAGATCATCCAATAAAACTGACTGGTTCAATATTTAAACTAGGCAAAAATAAAAGTACTTCTCCACATGGTATAACGAACTTGTGGGCTTTGTGCCTCAATGTGTTCTCAGCCAAATATTAAGATGGCTTTAAAAGGAGTACACACAGACTCATGAAAAGGGTTTGTCAATAGCTAATAGGAACAATATCAGTAGCCAAACTGTTAAAAAGAACCTTCAAGTTCAGGGGCTGTTACAGGCGATTTAGAGAACAGAAAGTCTCGAGGTGTTGAAAAAGATGATTTTATTCTTCTAAGGAGCCTAATGCATTTCATCCTAATAATATTTAATGACTATCTTCATGGTCATTGTATCCCTTCTCTATCCCTTCTATTGGGTGTTATCAGTCCTTGTTGCTTCTTTTTTCCTAGAAGCTAATACAGTAGGGAAAGGGCCAAATCTCCTGCCTGTAGATTCTCAGCAGGCAAATGGCTCGATATATAAGAAACAGGAAACTGTATTAGCTGGACTCTTGGTCTGATCCAGAAAACTACTTCTTACTTTTGGCAAGAGTATGTGTGTGTGTGTGCATGCACACATGCAAAAGGAATTCATTTTGCAGTCTGGAAGCAGTCTGAGAAACACTCTGAAAGAGCAGACAAAATAACTAGTATACTGGCAACATAGCAAAGAAAATAGGCAGGAGTCAATTCTACGCACGCAACAAATAAGCAAACGCACAGATTAGGGAGGCTCTCCAGATTGTTCAGTAAAGAAACCAATCCACTAACACAAAATTAGAGTATATACATTCTTCTCTGAGATGCCATTGGGTCTCCTCTGCTATAAATGAAAACAAAATTATAATCGAAGATAATGTGGGCCTGCTGTATTTGTGAGCTCAGCATTTGTGAATTTAACCCTACACGAGTGAAAAAATTAAATTACCTGACATCTAGTAGAGAAGTGGCCCCAAGGCAGCAGGGGATGTGGTAGCAAGGTCTAGGCACCCTGCAAGTATGGGTCCCATGTGCTCCCTGGAAGCCAGGCACCAAGAAGAGAACCTGCCTCTCTCTTGTGTCAACAACTGAAGAGGATAGGAGCTCAGGCAGAGACAGGGAGTGGTCCTGATCCTGGTGGGTCATTTGCAAGTGAGCAAACACGATCTGGATCAACGTCCTCAGCAATCCCAGGGTGGCTAGCAGCTCCTGGATGAAGCTCCTTACTATTCTGTGACTGTGGATCAAGACCACTGCCACTGCCAACAATTGCAAAGCGGCAAGGAGCTTTGTCCAAAAGCTGTTGGCCACCCTGGAATTGTTAAGGGCTTAGTTCCCAATCCCGGTAGCTCATTTGTGAATAAGTGATCAGGATTGGGACCACCACCACTGCCAACAATCACAGGGCAGTGAGGAGCTTCCTCCAGGTACTGCAGGCTGCCATGGGGCTTCAGCAGTGACATGGCAGCAGTCATCACTGCTGCTCTGCACCATTTTTTCATAGGGACTTGAAAATGTGTGATGTTTAATATTTGTGAGAGGTCCTAGAACCTTATAAATACAGTAGGTCCAATGTAATCCTGACAAGTCTAATTTTCTCCTGGAATTTTTTTTAAATTGCAGTATCATAGCCCCTTTGTTCATCTTATCTTTCTTACTTCACCACATGTTCCAGGATCTGAAGACCAAAGTGCCTCACAATAGCAGTCTGAGTTTTCTCTGCCAGCTTCAACCCACATGGAACACACATTGGACTTTTTTCTTTAAATTCTTCACAGAACTGAAATATGAAAGAAACATTTTTAAGCAAACAAGAATACTCTTTTATCTTTATTTATACCCCATTTTTTTCCTTGTAAGGACTCGAAGCAGCTTACAATAATTTTAAAAAAGTAGTTAAAATCATGAAATGCAAAAGTTAAAATGCAAATTATATGATCAAATAAAAATTAAAATAAAGTTGAAATAATTGAAATACAAACTTTCATAAATTCACATGGTTCACAATAGCCAGCACTTTCATCAGCCAGGAAATAATCACATACTGAATGCCTGTCAAATAAAAATGTCTTTGCTTGTTTACAGAAAGAAAGTAGAGAGGGTGCCAGTGTGACTTCAATGTGAAGGGCATTCCAAAGCCTGGGAGCAGCCACTGAGAAGGCTCTCTCCTGTGTTCCACCAGATGTACTTATGAAGGTGGCAAGACAGAGAGAAGGGCCTCTTCAACGGATCTTAAAACCCAGGCTGATTAGTAAAAGAGAATACAGTCCTTCAAATAACCTGCAGTAGGCCTTTAAAAGTCATCACCAGCACTTTGGATTATGCCTGGAAACAGACCAGCAGCCAGTGGAGCTGGCAGGGGGGCAGGTTGTGTGATCTGTGTAGCCAGCCCCAGTTAACAATCTGGCTGCAGCTCTTGGACCAACTGAAGTTTCCAAACACACTTCAAGGCAGCCCGATGTAGAGGGTGTTACAATGATCCAACTGGGATGTAACCAAGGTTATGTGTCACTATGGCCAGATCTGATGTCTCAAGGAACGGGTGCAGCTGGTGCAGAAGCCTTAACTGTGGAAATGTACTCTTGGGTACTGCTGAAATCTGGGCTTTGAGGCTCAGAACTGAATCCAGGAGCACTCTCAAACTGTGAACCTGTGTCTTCAGGGGGATGTGACTCATCTAACACAGGCCGAATCCTTATCATGATGCATAGGTACCAACATGTGAAGGGCAATGCTAGGTTCCAGTATTAAAATCTTAAGATTAAAATACTAAAATCTATCTCTTACAGTTGTTCTGAGAATGTGGAGGAATTGTTTTTGTAGCGTGGGCTATGATCCTGTAATTCAGTCCATCTTAGTTAAAACTCCGATGTACACCCTGGTTGTATATATGTTCATGATGCATATTGTATTTATCACTTCTTTTCTATTCTGTAATTTAAAAAGTGAGAAAATTCATAAACCCCAGTAGACTGTCCTCTTGCCTTAAACCTGCTTTTCAGGTAAATGTTTCACTGATGTGACCTAGGGGACACAGATTCTCTCTACGCATCAATTACACAGGCTCCAGTGCACCTTTTCTCATTTCTGGTTTTCTCTCTACCCACTTCCTTCCCCGTCTACCAGTTCACAGTGCTTACAACTAAAACAGCTCTCCCTCCATTAAGTCACATGTGCTGTCTTCAACAGTTTCCTGTTTTCTGCCTTAATTTCAAATTCCTAGATCTTACATTAAAGGGTCTCCAGTAAGCTCTCATAAAGCCTCCCATTTCCAGTTTATTTCACTGTTCTCTCCTTGCTGCACAAATTCACGAGGTATTGGGCCTCTCTGTTAAATCTTCCTGTTTCATCTACTCACTCCATGCTAGTACCTACATCTTTCATCTCCTGACTTAATTCTGCCTCTGGCATTTCTGCTTCTACAAAAAAAGTCACCAACAATAGCATATTAATATCTCGACCAATAATAGAAATTAAACAAAGATTCCATGCATATTTAGAATGGCTTTGCTGGCTTTCATCATGGCACGGCTCTCCTGTGCATACTGCAGAGAAGCTATACAAGCAGAAATTCAACAGGTGCTGCACATATTTGTTGTGTGCCTTTAGGCAGTTTCTGACTTATGGAGACCCTAAGGTGAACCTATTAGGCAGGTTTGTTGGGAAGATTGGTTCAGAGGGGGTTTGCCCTTGCCTTCCTTTGAAAAAGTGCAACTTTTTCACCCAGTGGATTTCCATGATCTCCAGAGTCACAGCCCAATGCTCAAACTACTATATCATGCTGGCTCTTTATGCAAAAATTTATGCAAGAATAGTGTTTTGTTTTGGTCAGAGCAGCCGGCCAGGGCAAGGGAGAGAGGTGGTGCAATCCTAAAGCAAACACTGATATTTATTTCTCAGGGTGTTCTTATCCTTCGCATCATAGGCTGCAGCCCACCAAATCTTGGAAAAGTTACTTTTTTAGACTACAATTCCCAAAATGCCTCCAGCTGGCAGAGCTGATCCAGAGCAAGGGGCCACTTTCCCACCCATTCCTGCCTCGCTGCAAAGCCCTCAACTTGCAACCCAGGGCCAGCATAACTGGGAGACCAGCGGCTTTGCTCCCGGGACAGCGTTCCCGCCACCACTCCGCCAACAACCGGCCACGTGGACGGGGCCGGCAGGGCTGAGGAGCCGAAGAGGCTCGGAAAAGTCGTGCGTGGATCGGGGCTCCGAGAGACGGTTCGCTTCAGAGGCCACCGCCAGGCAGTGCCGGCGCCTTACGCGCAGAGGGGCTGCAGCTGCACGTCTGAAGGAGCAGCAGCGGCCGGGCATTGTGCGCGCCCACGGCCACCGGCCATGTGTCTGCTCCGTCCACGCGAACGGGCAGAGCCCCCCTCCCACACGCACGCGCATTTACCCACAGAGAGAGCCCCACGCGAGAGCGTGGCTTGGGCAGGGGCAGGGCCACGGCCACTCCCCGCCCCGGAGGGAGGGTCGGTACCTTGAGGGCCTCTAGACGGTATCGCTGCGTGGAGGCCGGGTCCATCATCACCGTGACCGCCTTCACCAGCTGCTCGCAGAGGGTGTTCACGGGGTCCCACGACATGGTGCTGGGGGAAGAGGCCTGCTGGGGAGGGAACGAGAGGAGGGGCTCCGTCGCCTCGGGCAACCAGGCACGGGGAGGCTCAGAAACCGACACCGCGCCGGGTACGGCAGCCCGACGGTGCCACTGCGCAGGCGCCAACAGCCAGGTGACTTTCCCCCCTCTTCTCGGCGCCGGCGGAAAGTACAATAGACTCCGCCGCGCTGGCCCTATGACGTAGATGAGCTTACTCCGCTGTTAGGTTATGACGTAGATTAGCTTACTCCGCTGTTTGAGACGCAACCGTCAGATTCTGAGAGGAATTTTTTTTGTTATTGTTGCCTCCTTGGGGCTGTTCAGACACTTTAGTTGGCCCAAAAAACTACAGTCAGGTTGCTAAACGGGGCTCCCACAGGGAGCATAATACTGTTGCTCGCTGTTTCTAGACTAGGTTCAAAGTGTGTATAAAGTCCTATAATAATAATAATTATTATTATTATTTCTATCCTGCTTCTCCCAGTGGATCGAGGCGGCATTACAAAAATATATAAATACATTAAAACATTAAAGTGTACCCCATCCTCCCCACCCACCAATCCTTCTATCCCCCTAAAACACATTAAAACAAATTAAAAACAAAATTAAAACAAAAACACAAATGATGAGAGGCGGTGGAACACTAATCTGGGAAGGCCTGTCGGAAGAGAACCGTCTTGACTGCTTTTTTAAATAAAGTTCTATATTCTATACAGTTGGTCCCGGTCTTATGAAGGACTGGATCTCTCCATAGGAGTCTCCCCAGGTTCTTGAATCTTCGGAGAGGCCCTTCTGCCAGTCCCACCCCCTTCCTAGGTATGATATTTGGGTGCAAGGGAGTGGGCCTTTTTGGTGGCGGCTCCTAGAATGTTCTCCCTGGGGAGGGTAGGGACCTCTCTGCACTACTCCGTTATAGCGCTATTATTCCACTTTCAACATCCTGTGGAATTCTGAGGTTGGTAGTTGACTGAGGCCCAAGAGCTCTCTGGCTGAGAATTCTAAATGCCCCTCCCTAAACTGCAAGCCCCAGGATTCCATAGGATGCTGAAAGTGGAATAATAGCACTATAACAGTGTAGTGCGGAAATGGGCCTGGACTGGCTTCCTCCTTACTCTCATTCCACAGTCAAGTGAAAACTTCCCTAATGCAGCAGGTTTTCAGGAACTGACTGCAGTAGGCTTTTATTTGTTGTGTTTCCTTCTTTTTAATATTTTGCCTTGTTTTAAAAGTTGCTTTAATTCAATGGATTGCTTAATTCCTTTTAAAAATAATATTAATATATTTTTGCTGATTTTTTGTATATTTTTAAAACCTGCGCTGATTTTAATATTCTACAAGCTGTTACTTGTGAACAGGTAAGGTATAAACTGACTAAAATAAAAATAAACTTTTTGTTCCGAGGAAGAAGGGAGACGTGTCCGTAGCAAACAAATCGAGAGACCAGGGATTTTAGTGTAGCTGTGATCGGACGCCATTAGGGTGCCTACCGCGAAAGTGGCAAGGAAAGGGGCGCGGAATTCATACTGAGGTGAGTCGCTACTCTATATTTTCCTACGTCTATGGTCTCGCCAGTACGGCGGAAAAAAAAATGCGGCGTGAAGTCTCTGCGGGAAGAGCATGACGTAATCACAGTTCCTCGACTACGGGACCAGGAAGTCCGACGGCCTCCTTACAGACTCCATTTCCCAAGAGGCATTGCGGCGAAGCGCGGCCATTTCTTCCCCGCGTTCAAAGAGCGGATAGGTTATACTACAGTTTGAGAGATGCGCCATTTCCCTTCCTCCCACCTACTTCCTGCCCGGAGAAGAACCAAGGCGGGAATGCTGGTAATGGAGGGATTCGTTACATCACCGTTCCGGTTTTGGAATTAAGCTCCCTCTGTTTTCGCCCTCCCTCTGCCCGCGAGCGGTCGCTTCCCTCAGCGGCCGCCCTCATGTCGCGCGGGCGGGAGAGGGTGGTGGCGCTGGCCGACATGGACTGTTTCTACATCCAGGTGGAGCAGCGGCTGGACCCCAGTCTGCGCGGCAGGCCGTGCGCCGTGGTGCAGTACAAGGCCTGGAGGGGCGGCGGGTAGGTGCCTGGGCTCGGTGGCCCCCCCCTGCAGGCTCCCCGGGAGAAACCTGGGCCGGCAGAAGGAGGGGCTCCGCTTCAGACCGCGTGGGGAGGGTGTTTTAGGATGTAACTGATACATAAGTGCCAAAGGATGTCGTATCGAAGGGGGAGCAGGTGTGTTTTCCGTGACTCCAGAGACCAGGACAAGGAGCAATGGATTCAAGCTGCAGGAAAGGAGATTCCACCTGAACCTCAGGAAGAACTTCCTGACGGCCGGAGCTGTCCGGCAGTGGAATGTGCTGCCTCGGAGTGTGGTGGAGTCTCCTCTTTTGGAGGTTTTTAAGCAGAGGCTGGATGGCCATCTGTCGGGAGTACTTGGACGGATGTCCCTGCATGGTTAGGGGGGTTGGACTGGATGGCCTCTGGGGTCTCTTCCAACTCTGATGTTCTGTGATATACCGCTTGTCTCCCAATATGGGACACAGAGCAGCATACAGTATAAGCTAAAACAACAGTTGGCAAAATAGTTAAGGAGTATTGAACAATCAATCCAATTAAAGCATTAGTTTCAGAACATTAATTTTAAAACAGTTGAAATACACATCCAGTTCTCTCCCACATTTGCGGGTTTGACTTTTGCAGATTTAATTATTTGCGGTACCTGCTGGCCTCCCCCCACCCTGTCCACAGCTGCCAGTGCAGTGGTGCTGGCAGTGGGCAAGAGAGTGAAGGGAAGGGAAGATCTCCCCCCTATGCTCTCCTGCCGCTGCCCGCCTGATCATGCGAGTGGGGGCGCTGAGAGACCCCAAGAGGGAAGATTTTTCCCTGCCTGCTTTCACCCTCGCTGCTCCCACCTGCACAATTGCATGGGTGGGGCCCCGCGGTTATTTGCGTTTTTTCACTTTTGCGGGGGTTCTGTTTCCCTATCCTCCGCAAATGTGGAGGGCATACTGTGTTTAAAAAAGCACATCCCTTGAACACCCTTCTACCCCAACCAGTTACAGGCGGAAGGCCTGCTGAAATAAGTAAGATCTTTACTAGCCCATTGAGAAGAAAGCAGAGAAGCAACTAAATGAGGGAGTTCCATAGCTTAAGAACAGTCACCAAGAGGAGACTGCGAGGGTGATGGAACAGAGAGAAGCCACCCAACCCAGAATGTAAGGCGCAGGCAAGCTCATATGGGGAGACAGGACATTAACTTTATGGCTTATTAGCCCCTGCCCACATTTTTTCCTTCCCATTTCTGTAAATAATCAACAACAAACTGTTTACATGTGGGAGAATAGTTTTAGCTTAGCGTGTGGGTTGCTGTGCTGATTCTCTTTAATGTCTATTAAATATGATACTATAATGTGTATTATTGATGTCTCATCCCCTGTCATGTTCACAGTACAGTCTGTCCTAGCATTCCTTTCTGCTGCTTGTGATGAGTAAAACATATACTTCAGGCATGGAACCTTTGGCCTCCAAATGTACAACTTACATAGTCTCTTATCATTGGCTATGCCAGTACGGGCTTCTGGGAGTTAAAATCTAAAACACTTGCTGGGACAAAGGAGACCCTATGCCTTATATATACCTACCCATGTGACAGCAGTGGAGCAAAGTTTGGGATGTTACTTTAGAATTACAACTTCCAGAATTTGATAGCTAGTGTAGCCAGCAGTGATCATGCTGGAAGGATATTCAAGAAATTGTACTCCAAAAGTAATTTTTCTAAGCTCATGGTGGGATCACAGTGTGTTTTCCTGACACTTCATTGGCTTTCTTCTCATACAAAGAGCAAATGTTTTCACCAGTTGAGGTTCTAGCTCAGTCTCCATGGTGTTTCCCTGAATCACTGAGGGCTTCTTCCTGTTTTTCTGTTCCAACTCTGCAGTGTGTCATAATGGCTTGCAATGATAAGATAAATGATCTTGCTCACCCCCTGACTAAAATGTATTTCTGATAGCAAGATGGGAAAATTAAACCTAATGTAAAAGGATTTGATGTCTCTCAAATGGTGAAACAGCTGCCATTTCTCCAATCCCAGTTTCACTCCAGAATTCCATTAACCGTTCTGTAAATTACTAGTGATTCATAAGTTTCCCTCTTTCACATCTTTGGGAATGAATCTCTCTTCTTAAGCAGGGTACAATATTTATTATGATGTGGTTTACTATTGTTTGTCTTCAAGTAGTTTCTGACTTATGGTGACCCTAAGGCAAACCGATAAAGGCATTTTCTGGGCTGAGAGTGTGTGATGTGCTGGAGGTTACTCAGTGGGTTTTCACAGCCAAGCAGGGAACTGCACCCTGGTTTCCAGTGTTATAATCTAACAGCCAAACCACTACACCACACCGGCTCTCATTTTGATGTGGTAGGAAAACTTTAATAAGTCAATATGCATTGTTTAACGTTATTATTATTAGTACGACTATTACATTTAGACCCTGACTGTTCCCCAGTCCAGGATTCAAGACGACTTTCAAAACTTTCACAAGGTTAAAAAAAATATTGTGAATGGTTTCTTTCTGCTAAATTGAAAAATTTATCTGGATTGGTTCATGCTTGCATGGCCTGTGCCTTTTATTTTCCTTTTCTCTAACTCAGGATAATTGCTGTGAGCTATGAAGCTCGTGCTTTTGGTGTTACCAGGAACATGCGGGCTGATGAGGCCAAGAAGCTGTGCCCAGATCTTCTCCTAGCTAGGGTACCAGAGGCCCATGGTAAAGCAGATCTCACCAAGTAAGCCTATGATTTACAGTCATTGCAGCTTCTCTTGGATAGTAATGATGAGTGTCTCTTGTCTTAGGTGATTGTCAAATATTCTGGGGGGAAAACAGTTGGAGAAGAAAGTGGATCAGTGCTACCTTTTCATGTTTTGCTTTGGGTCTTGGCTTTGCTTTCTGAAATGCTTTAGGATCGATGTTTAGCTGTCTTTCCTAATTTGGATACAATATATGTTGCCTAACTTTGAGTAAGTAGTTTTCTAGGATTAAAGTGTACCATCTTGTGTGGTTTTCTTCGTAGTATATTGTACTAGTTTCAGTTTGTTAAATTGTTGTTAATTTTCTTAGTACATCTATAATGGGTAAAAAAAAAATCTGTAAAGAACATTGGGGGAGGGGAAATTTTGTTACATATATATCACTTCTTGGTGGTTGGTTGCTAATTAGACAATCTAGTTGGACAAGACTACGTAATTGGAATATTAAAGAATTATTTTGTGACTTGTTAATATAGATACCGAGAAGCTAGTGTGGAGGTGATGGAAGTGATGTCACGCTTTGCTGTGATTGAGCGTGCCAGCATTGATGAGGCCTACATGGACTTAACTAGTTCTGTTCAGGAAAGACTTCAGAAAATGAAGGGACAGCCTATTGTAGCAGAGCAGTTGGCAACTACCTACATCCAAGGATTCCCAGACAGCTTTGCATCAGAAGAGACTACAGATAACAAAGGTATTCCATAGCTTCAAACATGGTACTCCACTGTTCCATGTTGTCTTCCTTTTCTTTTACCTTGCTTCTCTTTACCTTACTCTGAAGAAGTGCTTTGGAGAGAACATTTAATCTGAAATATTTGAGCTTAGAAGAAAGTACAGTAAGATGTGAAAAGAATCCACAAATCTCAGATGTACCAGATATTCTTTCTCAAATATTATTTGAGGGTAGAAAAATCTTTGAACAGATTATAAAAGATGTGGCCTTGAAAGTCAGTACTTTACTGTCTGTTTTTAAGCCATAGCTTTTAACATCTCAGACAAACTGGCTAATACAGACAGGGTGTTTCTTTTTCTCATATTTGAATCATAGAATCATAGAAATGTAGAGTTGGAAGAGACCACACGGGCCATCCAGTCCAGTCCCCTGCCATGCAGGAACATCCTCAAAGCACTCCCAAAAGATAACCATCTAGCCTCTGCTTGAAAACCTCCAAAGAAGGAGACTCCACTACACTCTGAGGCAGCATATTCCACTGCTGGACAGCCCTGACTGTCAGGAAGTTCTTCCTGAGGTTCAGGTGGAACCTCCTTTCCTGCAGCTTGAATCCATTGCTCCTTGTCCTGGTCTCTGGAGCAGCAGAAAACAAGCCCTCTCCCTCCTCTACATGGCATCCCTTCAAATATTTAAACGTGGCTATCATGTCCCCTCTTAACTTTCTCTTCTGTAGACTAAACATACCCAATTCTCTAAGTCTACCTTCATAGGGCATGGCTTCCAGGCCCCTCACCATTTTGGTTGCCCTCCTCTGGACTTGCTCCAGCTTGAACATATTTTCTGCACAGTTTTTGAGTTCAGATTAGTTAGACTGTAACAATGTTTTGCTAACAGAAAGAGGAGGCTTACTTACAACCATCAGGTAAAACAGCAACAATATACAATACAGGGAAAATGATTAGCCTGCCATTGAAAATCCTGTGTAGTTTTGGAGTGGTATGATGAAGGAATAATAAAATAACAGCAGTAGGAATTGTTAAAAGTGGGGTAATTTTGGTGAATATATTGCTCAGTTCTGAATAAAGCTTTTCTCTGAAGCTAGCAACTTTCAGATTATTTGCAAATATTGGCATAATTTTAAAACATCCAGAATATATGTGGAGATGAATATTGCATGCACACTTCATTGCATGTTTTCAGCTATGTTGCTACTAGTGTTTAAACAGCCTTTCACGAATGAATAGTGCAGAATTTCCCTAAGATACATGCTAGGCCATGGATTAAGCTCTTGCTTTGAATAATAATTCTTTGAGGCTTGTTTAAAAGATAACACTTCTTGGGGTGCAAAGATTCAGGCCTAAATTCAGTGTTGAATTAGTACCCAAACACTAGGATGATGGGATTTTCTTACCTGTACCCTCTCACAGTATCTACACTATCTGGAAAAAATTTCCAGGGGGTTTCCATCCCTTCAGTGCGGAGTTTAAGGGTGTAAAGAGGTGAGCTGACAATCATCCCACTATTGCTTCTGCTTATGGAAGTAGTTCTCTCAGTAGAATAACCCTATTGGTTCCTTGCCTTAGATTAGTAAATCCAAACCCATTTTCTCTTTTGGCAGTGGAGTTGCTTTCCTTGTAGGTTCTGTGCATTGTTCTCACCAGTATCATAAGATACAGACATCTGAAATTCAGAAAAAACTTTTATGCCTTCTTCTTGCTTCCGCCTTTTGCAGATGCTGTGAGCATTGTACCTTTTTTGCAGCTTTTCTGTCCTGTTGCTTTGCTGTGACATTTGTTGCAAAGAGATCATTAGGAACCTGCTTTGAGTTGATCTGTGTTTTGTTTTAGAAAAGTGGCGGCAACATGGTTTGCGCCAGTGGCTTGAGTCACTACCTTTTGAAGATCCCAGTAATCCAGAGCTGCAGCTGACAGTGGGAGCTGTCATTATGGAAGAAATGAGGGCAGCTGTGGAATCCATCACCGGATTTAGGTGTTCTGTTGGAATTTCTCATAACAAGGTGAAATGAAGGCCTTTTTAAAAAGTTGAACTTATCATTGCTATAAGTGTCAGTAGTGATCTGATGGAATATGGGCCAGGTGAAATATTTCTCTGGGGCAGCACAGCATGTATAAAGGGAAAATAGTGCATAGAATGAGAGTAAACAGTTGTAATCTAATTATGGTTTTGGTAGAAAACTTCTTATGAGCAACTGCTTTCCCTCTTCAGAATGTAAGATGAATGTTGTATTAGCAAGGCAAATTTGATGATTGTGCTGCTTTAACAGGAACTTAGGTCCACCCTTTCAGGCTTCATATGTGCAAATGTGAGGTAAGCTAGTTGTGGTTTTCAGTACTCTCTATCTGGCTGGATCGTATTTGTGTAACTTAGCCAGTTGTTAATGACAGATACTGCAGAACCTTCTTGTGTGATCCAGCTTGTTGTTGTTTGTATCATAGGAGTTCACTGAGAAGTGTTCTTGTAAAGCTGGCATGTACATATTTTAATGTTTTTTCCTCTGAAAGCAATGCTGTTGCTGACTTTTTGAAGATCAGTGAAGTGACAAGTGAGGGAAGAAGAAGAAAGCCTGACTCGAAAAATTTTTGACTGTTGGTTTTGCTAGTGCTGTTCAGGTGATAACTGACCTGATGGCACAGTGGAAGGTCAGGATACTTTGCATTTCTGAGCAGGAAATGTCACTGCCTGTATTGCCACTTCTATGTAGTTGTTCTCCTGCAGATGCTGTAGACTTTAGGGCAGAAGTGGGAACTATGTAGCCCTCTAGATCCTGTTGAACTGCAGCTCTTATCAGCCCTAGTCACCACACCAAATGGTGAAAAATAGTGGAAGATGCAGTCTCATAACTTTTGGGTATACCTATGTTCTTCCTCTCTGTCTCTGGGGCTGTTCCATTGGTGAAAAGTTGATGATCCCCTGAGTTTGCCTTAGGGGGATTTTCATTTGTGTTTGTATTCCAGATGTTAGGGAAGAACAAAATATTACTGATGAACTCTGATGATCAAGATACTTTTTGGAAAGTCTGTAAAGACTGAAAAGCCCAGGTTCTTAAACAGACCACTTTCTTTATTCTAGGTATTAGCAAAACTGGCCTGTGGCCTCAACAAACCTAATCGGCAGACTGTGGTGTCACAGGGTTCTGTCCCTCAGCTCTTCAGCAAGATGCCAATTGGAAACATGTATGTAAAAGAGAGCCCTTTGTGAGATTACTTTCATGAATTTCTGAGTTACGTTTCTGTTTTGCATCCTATTACTTGGATGTTCTTTGGTGTATTCTGTGTTTATTGTAAATGCAAGACAGTGGTCAAGTGACACTAATTAAAATAGAAGTTAGGTCTCTAGAAAGATACATGGGAAGTAGAAATAGGGCTAGAAAATTTTTTAAATGCCAGCTTCAAAATGTGGAAATAGACAACTTGTTTAACCTTTCTTTGTGCAAAAATGGACAAAATTGCTGTATTTTTAAAATGTTAGTTTCAGATTTATAGGCCTTGATCCAAATCCTATTAGTAGTTCCAGCTAGCATAGGCCCGTTGCATTAATGGTATTAAATGTTGACTCATCATTCAACAAT
This sequence comes from Ctenosaura bakeri, assembly GCA_948474755.1. Taxonomy (NCBI): domain Eukaryota; kingdom Metazoa; phylum Chordata; class Lepidosauria; order Squamata; family Iguanidae; genus Ctenosaura; species Ctenosaura bakeri. The sequence goes on along the minus strand of CAOLHI010000055.1, from coordinate 777,008 downwards.
TGATCCATTGAATCATTGGAATTTCAGTCCTAATTACAAATGCTACTCTGTTCTAAGGAATGCTCAACACTGATACAGTTTTTGATCTGCATCTTTTTGGATAGGTTCTTGTACACAAGATAATGTAGTTAGAGAAGCAGCTATGCTATCAAGTGTGCTTTAGCTTCTTGTCTCTTGAAGCCAGATTCTACATCCATCCCTCCTCTTTTTCATGTATACTTTTTGCTGCGTAGTATATAGAAATTTGTATCTAAACTCTTTTGTCTTCTCCACATGATTTTTCCGTTTTTCTCCCATAGCCGCAACCTTGGAGGGAAATTGGGTGCCTCTGTTAGTGAACTCTTGGGTGTGGAATTTGTAGGACAGCTGACTAAGTTCAGTGAATCTCAGCTCCAAACACATTTTGGAGATAAGACTGGGTAAGTGACACCAGAATTCTGATAAGTGACACTAGAATTCTGATAAATGTTGGTTCCCTGTGTGCTTGCTCAAGTTGCTGAAGATTCTGCCTGAATCACAGTCTTGTGTGAAGCTCAGGAAAATAGAAAAATGTAGAGAAAAGGGAATCTCAGAAGATTCTTTTTTTCCAAGAAAATTGGCAGTTTGGAGAAAAAACAAAATCTGTGAGACCTGTTCTGTTTCAAAATGAATGAAAAGCTTTTTTAAGAAAATCTAAAAAAGAACAGAAAGGCATTTGGAAAGTCTAATCTTGGTGCAAAATGAAAGTGAAATCCTGCAAAAATGAGAATTTGAGAACAGACAATATCTGCTATTTTTTGGGTAGTTTATTTTAAAAACATTATTGGAAAAGAGACTTGAAGTAATATGTCTAACTTCATAGTGCGTGAACAAGAATGACTTGTTTGACCTCGAGAAGCCCCACAGCATACTGAAAAATTGATCAAAGAGGTTATACTTTGCAAAGCATTGGGAGATGATTTGTAATCTCCAGAAATGTTTGAAGACAATATGGAATGGTGAATATCAGTTCTGTCTGAATTGTTCATAGCAGTAAACAATACAAGACATACACTTTAAGTATAATATTGTAGTGAGAGCCAATGTGCCGTAATGGTTTGAGTGTTGTCCTAGGGCACTGGGAAACTAGGTTTCAAAACTCCACTTAGCCAGGGAAGCGCACTGGGTGACCTAGGGCAAGTCACACTGTCTCAGCTTCAGAGGAAAGAAAGTACAAGGCCCCTTTGAACAAATTCTGCAAGAGAGACTTCAAGATACACAATGACAACAGTAGTATAGTAGGAGCCATTAATAAGAAAGGAAATAGAGGTAAGCAGGATTAGGGCTGATGGGGAATTGCAGTCTGACGTTATCTGGGGGGCTGCACTTTGCCCACCCCTGCCACAGATCATTGAAGCTGTGTAGATACCACCTCCTTCATGAACTGGTAGACTGGGAGGGAACTATAAAAAGTATAAATGTAGAGCAGCCAAGCATTTGCAGGGGGCATCTGGGTTGAGAACAATGTTCTGTTTTGTATTATATTACCACAGATTCTATTGTAGAACTCAACAAGAAGCCCTTCACAGTTTTTGTGAGTCTTTCAGCTTCTTTTGACTTAGCAGTGACTTCAGAATTAAATAATAACAATATTGACAACAGATGTGTCTGGTTAATACAGAAATTTTATGACCAAAATAGCATGCATCTTAGATTGCTCTACAGTCTTAACTAAATAAGCTAGTGTTTATATTCAACTCAAATAAGGGTTCACTCCCCTTTTATTCAGAATTTAAAGCAGTGATACTGTACAATCTATTTCCATGACTGCCTTCCTTCCATAAACAGGGGGGACAGGAAACGAGTGGTGTTATTGTTTGCTGATGATATCACTGATGCTACTTCCACAGATTGGAATAGAATTCATTTATGACTAATTTGGCTAATTTAACATTAATTATTCAAAGGCACTATGTTGGTGGTTTTGGGTAGGAAACATGATGAAAAGATGCAGGCTGGATGGACAGATGGTAAAAGAAGTAAATATGTTGAAATATTTGAGACTATGTTTATAATCTGTTTGATATAGAAGGCCAATATAAAGAGAAGTACTCTATCAGGTTCCAAGGGGCTACAAGAAGTTTAGAATTTTGATTACCCCACAGGGCAATAGTTGGTAAACCCCATATTGGAAGTATGTAGATCTAAAATCTGAGCCTGAGTATGAAATATGAACCTTGGCCAGTCTGAGCTCCTAGTTATTACATGAGTTTCAAAAATGAGGCTTTGGCCAATTTGATAGTCCTGCAGCTTATGCAGAACAAATTTCTGAGAAAGTTTCTAGCTTTATTATCTAGAGCAGCAGCTATGTTTAAAGCTAAAAGAACTTCAGCCTCTGTTTTGGCCCGAGTTAGATTGTGCATGCTATGTTCCTGTTGAGAATGAATCAGCTGGAGGATAACGTCTCTCCAGACCTTCCAGTGTGAACAATTAATGAGCAGATGGACTCATAACTGTATTTCAAGAGAGCCAAATACAGGTTATCTGGTAAAGTGATCAACCTAGTTCTGGAGAATAAATTAAGGGAACAATTGTTCAGTTAGAACAAATGATTGGTAACAGTTTGTTTTCAGACTAGTTACTATTCTAGCTGGTGTGGTCTGCTTATGGTACATCATCCTGAACTTATTTCTTTAGGAACAATGATACTTCCACAGATAAGAAAAATATGTGTCAAGTGGACCACATCATCAACACATTTGACTGAGAGATATTTGAGAATCTTCAGGGCTCGGAGAGAATGTGTAGTGTAGGGCTGGTAGTACTGAGGGCCAGTCTTTGTTGTCTCTTGTATAAGTCCCCCAGAGAGATGTTTCAGTCTCACTTTTTGTCAATTTTAGCAGATAGCCTGCTATAGAAAACTTTGTTGTTCTTATTGAGGGATTTTGATTGAGGGTTAGCCCACTTTGTCCTTGGAGCATGGTAGAGTTTGCGACAACCCATCTGTCGTCTAAAATTGCCTCCCAATTGTGGGGAAAAGGCACGATGTAAAATAAATAGATAAAAATAATAAACAATCATTTTAACTTGACTGTCCTGTTCTGAATTGATTCAGACAGAGCTGCTACATATTTTAGATGTCATTCAGATAAATAGTTTCATAGTTCCTAGGTTAGAAACATGATGTATTAAACTCAGATTTCCATACTTATTTTGCAGGTCCTGGTTGTATGACATGTGCAGAGGGATTGAACATGAGCCTGTGAAACCTAGACAGCTGCCAAAATCCATTGGCTGCAGCAAGAATTTCCATGGAAGAGAAGCTTTGATAACACAGAAGCAGGTAAAAAAAATACACAGAGAATAGAACAATGTTTTTATTGAGGAGAAGAGTAATGGGCAAGACTGGAAAAATACAGTGCATCTTGCTTCTTCCTTTCTGTAATCAGACCCAGTAAGATCATTGTCTTCTATGTTGCTTTGACATGATCATTCATGAGATTGATTGGTAACTACCCTGGACATTTCCATCAGGGAGAACAGGATACCTAGTAGCCTCCTGCAACCTACTGAAGAGATAGTGTAGGTAAATGCAGTTATTCTTTGGACTTCTGGCTGTGTGGTGTCAGTAAGTGAGAGCCTTGCCTTTTTTTAACATAGTTGTTCTCTCATGGAAGGATTCTATAGCAAAATTTAATTGTCCCTGCAAATGTTCCATGAGAACGTTTCTAATGATTTATGGATTTGGAAGAAGTTTGTTTGTTCATGTTGGTCCTAACTGATATAAGATGTCCCAGAAATGTTCCTTGCATGGTTTTAATTATGTTACCAGAATATTGTGGAGTTTCCTAAGACAGTAAAAAAACTACACAATAATACTATTTGTAGGTGCAACACTGGCTTCTGCAGCTGGCCTTGGAGCTGGAGGAGAGACTGAACAAGGACAGAGATCAAGTAAGTCCTGTGTGAGAGAGGCACCTTCCTTATTCTCTGAGTATACCTTGTCTAAAGGAGATGTGTGTAATCTGAAATCAGAAATGTTGAGTAGTTGTCTCTGACTTGCTTCTTTTCTTGTGATATCTATAGCATTGTTTTAAAACTGTCAGTTTCTTATCTGCATGCAACTTGCCTAAGGTCTCAACTTTATCAGCAGATTAAGGGTTTGATAGGAAGCAAAACAAACCATCTTGTTTGAGAAAGCTGTAAATATTCAAGCTATTCATACATGTACGTTTGGGTTCTGGTGTCTCTGCTAATACGCTGTTATGGATTACATTCTTATTTGTTCTGGATGTTTTAGAACAGTTGGTAGCTCTTGCTTGCTCTGTCAGTTCTGATTCATAGAATCATAAGTTGGAAGAGACCACAAGGACCATCCAGTGCCAACTCCCTGCTGTTCAGGAAGCACTCCCAACAGATGGCCATCCAGCCTTTGTTTAAAAACCTTCAAGGAAGTAGATTTGGTACACTCTGAAGCTGAGTATTTCACTGTCAAACAGCAATTACTGTCAGAAAGTTCTTCGTAATCTTTAGGTGGAATGTCTTTTCTTGTAGCTTGAATCCATTGCTCTGTGTCATAGTCTCTGGTGCAACAGAAAACAAGCTCACTCCATCTTTCATGTGGCATCCCTTCAGATGTTTAAACATAGCTATCATGTCACCTCTTAATCTTTTCTTCTCCATGCTAAACATACCAGCTCCTTAATGCCACTCCTCATAGGGCATGATTTCCAAGCCTGTTGCCATTTTACCCTCAGATGCTCCTCTGGACATGTTCCAGCTTGTCAATATTCTTCTTGAATTGGGTTGCCCAGAACTGGACACAGTATTCCAGGTGAGGTCTGACCAAAGCAGAATAGAGTGTTACTGTTATTTCCCTCAACATAGGCTCTATACTCTTCTTGATGCAGCCTAGAATCACATTGGCTTTTTTAGCTGCTGCACCACTCTGTTGACTCATGTTCAGCTTGTGGTCTATTAAGAGTCCTAGATCCCTTTCACAAGTAGTGTGGTCAAGCCAGCTCTCACTCATCCTATTTCTGTGCATTTCATTTTTTCTGCCCAAGTGTAGTGCTTTCTTTTCTCCCTGTTGAAATGCATTCTGTTAGCTTTTGCCATTTTGTTAGTTTTAGATTAGCTTTATGTACAGCAAGACAGAAAAAGTATAGTCTGTTGCCACATGTGTAACTCTGAAAGGTGATTTTGGAGGACCCCCTGCTCTGCCCAGCGCTCCAAAAGTTGATTAGAAAAAAATGGGGCTAAAAGTGCTCCCCATGTTTGAGGAAACAGCTTTGCTACATGTCCCTCTGCAGCTGTTTTAGTGCCAGCAGAAGCTTTTTTGAACCCAGAAAGTGAACCAAAAGTAGACTCCTTAAAAACAGCCTCTCCCTGCCTACAGTGACCCACTCGTCCACATTTCAGAATTGCTCCCTGCACACACTAAGAGGCATTTTTAGCCAATAAATAAATTTTAAAAATGGGATGTGTGGCTGAGTAGTACAGGCCTAGCAACCTTCATCTCCACAGTATTACACAGGGGTACAGGTATGGATATTGCTTTCTAGACACAGCATAGAAAGACATGCCTGGATTACTGCCATGTATTCTGCATAACACTTCCTCTGGAAAGTAATCAAACCACCATTGGTCCAGAATGTGTTCCCAAGCTGTTCATTTTAGGCCATATATATGGAGCATGCGGTTCTTGTGTTGAAAACACAATATTAGTTTCCAAGATGTTTCCAAAATTGATTCAAAAGATCTTTTGAGTTTTTTATATTTGTGATCAAAATGTTTGGCTAGGCAGCTTCAGGCTTGGAGGAAGCTGATTATCTGGATCTATTTCAGTCTGGTTTGACCCCGTGGTTCCTCACAGAAGCACCCTTGGTTACACTAACTGATAATGAGCACTGGAAAGGAAACAAGGTGCTGCTGTGTTGATTCTCTTGGATCTCTCAGTATCTCTTGATACCACGGACCATGTTATCTTACTGAATCTGTGGGTGGGCATATAATACCGAGTGTTCCTGTGATATTTTTGCAGAACTAACTGCAGAGGATGGTATTAGGGGTTTGCTGTGGAATGACATAGGGGTCCATTCTATCCCCCATGCTGTTAAAGATCTATATGAAGCCACTGGGTGAGGTCATCAGGAAGATCTGGAGGGCTGAGTGTTGCCAATATATTGAAGATACTCAGTTCTATTTCTCCTTGCCCTCAGTGTCAGGTTGGACTGGTCTGTTATATGTGCTGTAATTGACCAGATATGTGCCAGTAAACTGAAACAGAATCTCGACCAGACAGATTCTGTGTAGATTGGTGGATCTTAGGTTTTAGAATTGAATGAGCAACCTGTCATAAATAGGGTTGCACTCCACTGTAAGTAGCATAGGACCATTCCTGGCTCTGGCTTTGTCACTGGAGGACCAGATGAACTTCTGTGACTTGGAATACTTGGGACCAGCTTCAGCTGGCCTGCCTGCTACAGCTTTTCCTGAACCGGTATAACTTGACCACAATACTTCATGCGCTGGTAACTTCCCATTTAGATTACAGCAACATGCTCTGTGTGAAGCTGTCTTTGAAGACAACACAGAGAAGCTGCTGCTGGTGCTGCTAGTGAAATATGAACAGCTAGATTGCTAATAGGAATACCTTACTTGTATAACTATGTGATATTGGTTCTGAAGTTGCAGTAATTGCCAGTATGCTTGTGGTCTGAATTGGTGGTAAATAAAGACCAAAATGGCTTTGGACCTTGATATTTGAACTGCTTCTTCCTTTATATACCTGTCTGACTGTTGGGATCTGCCAGGGAGACTCTTCTCTGTGTCCTCACTAGTGGAAGAAATATATTTTGTGGGGACTCGGGGGAAAGCTTTCTGTGCTGTGGAATGTCCTCATCCTTGGAATGCCATTTGATGCTGATGCTGGTCTCATTTCTATACCATGCTAAAAGCCTTTCAAGTGTAGGGATCATGATTTGACTGGATTATGTTGCCTTGATATACTGTACCCTGTCTGCACTGCTTGAAAATTTTAAATCATTCTAGACTGTCTTAACATTCTTTAAACCATTTTAATTTTTTTACTTTGTGTTAGATGGTTTAACATTGTTTTACTGCCTATACCTCATTTTGAGATCTTTTGATGTAGGGTAGTACATAGATATTTTAATAACATATTTTAATAAAGAGCAAAATAAATTACTTGCTGGAAGTAAGTCCACCTGTAGAAGTCATAATTGGAGACCCTCATGTAAATCCCAGCCTCCTCAGATCCATGCAGTTTAGACCAGGGAAATGAGCCTTTTCAGTGGCTGTTTCTTTTCTTTTGTTCCCCTTTTTTTTGGTAATTAATTTTATTGAAATTTTGAATCAAAAATCAAAAATCCCCCCTCCTTGCTTCCAAGCATCTTTTTTCCAGTTGAATCTGAGTTTACATTCCATACATACGTTGTTTCTATTTAACAAACAATCTTACACTATTATTTTTAACATTGTTACATTGCAACTTATGCTTTATCTTTACAACATTAATTTACCTTATCCGCCTTTTCAATAATCTTTCATTATTTCTTCTCTTAATCCAATTCAACACTTCTTGCCATTCTCTTTCAAAGCTCTGGATTGGCTTGTTTTTAAGTGAAAAAGTTAACTTTTCTACTGCTACCATATCCAGGACTTTTAATTTCCATTCTTTTATATCAATATAATTTCTTTCTTTCCAATATTGAGCATATGTCAGTCTTGCAGCAGTTATTACATATAACAGTGTCTTTTGATGAGATCTTATTTCTCTTTGTTGCCCTGACATATTTAACAAATAAAATTCTGGCTTCATTTCAAAATTTAATCCATACATTCTTTGAATTTCATCATGTATTTCTTTCCAAAACTTTTTTGCTATCTTACATATGAAAAAAGGACCCCTCCTTTCCATCACATTCCCAACAATTTCCATTCCCATTTTTTAAAATTTTTTTCCATCTTTCGGGTATCATGTACCATCTATGTAACATTTTATAAAAATTTTCCCTTAGATTTAAACTTGGTGTAAATTTTACATCTGTCTTCCATGCCCTCACCCATGTCTCCAGCTCAATTGGGTGTCCAATATTTTGAGCCCATCTAACCATATTGTCTTTAACAATCTCTAATTCTATTTCTCTTTGCAACAATATTTTATAAAATCTAGAAATTCTTTTTCTGGTCCCCTTTCATCAATACATCTAATTCATTTTCATTTCTTTCAAACCCATATAATTTTGATCCATCTTAAATCTCTCTTTTAATTGTCTCTATGGGAACCAGTTAAATTTGTGACCCAACTCTTTTAATTCCTCTTCTGTACACATTCTTAACTTATCTCCATCCCATTTCAACAACTCTTGGCATGTCAAGAAATTCCCTTGTTTTGTTGGAGCGATTTTAAATGCTTCTTGGAGTGAGGTCCACAATGGAAGTCTTCTATAGAGTTTATGCTTTATTTGTATCCACACTTTCAATAAAGTCTTTTGGATACAATGATTGTTAAAGTCATTTTTACAATTGCTTTATCATAACATAAGAATCCATGCCAACCAAATCTGTTGCTTATTCCTTTGACTTCTTTTATTGTTGTATTCTCCACTTGAATCCAATCTTTTATTGTTTATAACCAGCATGCTTGGTAATAGATTTTCAGTGATAGCACATCAAAGCCTCCTCTCTCCTTTGCATCTTGTAATGTTTTGAATCTTATTCTTGGTTTCTTGCCCTGCCAAATAAACTTCTGTAACTCTTTTTCCCATTCTTTAAAAATCTTTTCCCTTCCTATTATCATCCTATTATCATCCACCCTTCCTATAAATTTTGGAAGAGAAACATTAACTTAGGCAATAAGGACATTTTGAAGGCATTTATTCTTCCTAGAAGAGACAAGTTCATATACATCCATTTTTTCATTTTACTTTGGATCTCCATGTCTTCACATAGTTATTATCAAATAACTCTTGATTTTTATTTGTTACTATTATTCCTAGGTATTTTATTTTTTTTACAATTTGACATCCGGATCTCTTTTCCAAATCCACTTGTTCTTTTTTTGTTATATTTAAAGTCATCGTCTTTGTCTTTTATTTATTTTGTATCCAGCTATTTGTCCATATTTTTGCAAAGTTTCCATAAACCTCTGTATAGATTCTTGTGGTTCCTCAAGAAATATTATTACATCATCAGCAAAGGCTTTATATTTTATTTCCTTCTTAATTTTTAGACCTTTTATCTGTGGATCTCCATTTATTACTATCAATAATATCTCTAGTACTACTATAAATAATAACGGTGATAGCAGGCACCCTTGCCGTACCTCCTTCTTTATTTCAAAGCTTTGTGTTTTATCTCCATTTATTATTAACTTCGCTGATTGATCCCAGTATATCATTCAGTGGCTGTTTCTAAGCTCTGGAATTCTCTTCTGGTGGTATTTCTCTCCCTTTCTTTAATGGATGATTTTTGAAAAAAATAATCTTTAGGAGGGCTTTTGAACCACAAATGGCTTCTCCCTTGCAGAAGTGATTGCCTTGAGCTCATTGAGGAAATGCAATATTAAATGTTTCAATAAATAATACAGATAAATTTGATGCAAAGGATAGAAGATTGGGTTTCAACGTAAGGAAGCAGATTCTAATATCCTCTCAATCCTAATCATAGAATCGTAGAAATGTAGAGTTGGAAGAGACCACATGGGCCATCCAGTCCAACCCCCTGCTAATGCTGATAGGGTGGCCCTAAGCAAGTCATTATTTTGTCAATTTACTTCATAGGTTCCTTTTAATAATACTGTTTACGAAAGTGTCTCAAGGATGCCACTACAGTGAGATAATCCCACATGTACCTTCCTGAACTATTTGAAGGATATTTATTTTTTCATGGAACAAGATGACATTCATTGGGTTTCTAGACTGTATTCCATTCCAGGCACTGACACAAAACACATCTGTTTAGTTTGACAAGATTACTAAACTGTGTGTGTTTGACCAAAGATGGCCAAAGTTCTGTCCTGTGGCTGGATATGTCATCTGTGCCCCAGACCACTCTTCTTCTAGCAAAAAGTTTCCTACAAACCCACAGGAGTAGAAATCCACCTTTTAGCCAATTCTTTTTTTTGGTGGGAGGCATTTTGAACAGTTCATGTGGCCCCCCAGACCTTGATTTAGACCAGAGGACAGGAATCACTGGCTCCCCAGATGCTGTTAGTCTCAAATCAACCCTGGCTGTTGGATCTGCTTGCTGGGGCTTCTGTCAAGGAACATCTAGAGGGCCATACAGTTCTCCCACCTTTGCTTTAGGCTGTGTCCTGGACACAAATGTGACAACACAAGTACTAGTTTAGACAGTGGACCCCTTTAGTGCAAGCTGTTTCTTGTAGTGTGTCACGATTGTGCTGAGCTGCTTGAGCACTTGCATTTTATTGACTGCTGAGTGATGTGTCTTCCTTTTTTTCCCTTTAGACTCTAGACTGGGAATAATGGGGAAGAACTCTTGTGTTATACTCTATCTTAGAATATTTCAGGGTTAAATCAAGCCTGATATATCTTGACTGATGTAAAATCCAGTTTCTCAATGTCTCAAATATATTTTGTCAGGATCCCTATTTTTATATGCGCATGTGTATATGCATGCCCATATATCATAGACTCATATGTATGTATTCATTCATTCTTCCAACAGAATAATAGGGTTGCTAAACAACTGAGTATTGGGATTCGTATGCAGGGTTCCAAACACACCAGTGGCCTGTCCCGTTGCTGTGCATTATCCCATTATGATGCCCACAAAATCAGCCGAGATGCCTTTGCAGTAATCCAGAACTGCAATGCAGCAGGAGGCCAGCAGGCTGCATGGTAAGAATGTCTGTTTCTTTCCACTTGGATGGGTATGTTTCTTCAGAGGGGAAAGTTCAGTTTTTACTCTGCCACTGGACTGTGTTCTACAGAGTATATGCCAAATACAACAGGAGTAGAAACTGAAATACAGGAAAAATGGGTAGCCAAATTAATGTGGCAGTACTTCTGATACTAATTTCTTTTAGGATGTACATAAGGATTGCCAAGAACATCCTAGCCTTGCACCCAAAATATAAGAGGGTACTGTGAAGGATGCATGTAGAATAGCAAATATGATAGTGTCATTGAGAAACCTTGCACTGAAGAATGGGAAGGAGCAAAAGGCACTGCAGACAGAACTGTTCTCATCTCCATCTTATCTCATGGTTAGTTGTGCTGGCGATGGATGAGTGTTGGTGTAGTTAGTACATCTGGAGAACACCAGCTTGGAAAGGATTCTTCTGTTGGGCTCAGTTAGAGCTTAGAAATGCTACTTTTTGAGCTACAAGTCCCAGAATCCCCCAGCCAGCATGGCTCTGGATCAGCCATCTAATAGAAAACAGTCTAATTATATTTCTTGCTTATTATACTTCATTTTGAGCTCATGGTCAATGAAGGAAAATCTCTTTTACCTTGAAAGGAAGCTCTGTTGTCTTAAAAGAGTAGTCTCATTTGTGAAGCAGCTTCTTTCATGCCTAATGAAGTATTGAAAAATCTCTGTTCAATTTTGTTTTAAACGGTTTATTTCCTTTTGAAATGCCTGCTAACATACCCCTGTCTGCAGGTCTCCACCAGTCACACTGCTCCAGCTCTCTGCAACCAAGTTCGTAGAGGACATAATGTCCTCTGTGGACATTACTACCTTCCTGAATAATGACAGCCAGTATACTCAACCTACTAATGCCAGTGCAGCCAGTCCAAATACCAAGTCTTTTGGAAGCCCCCAAAAGGAGACAAATAAGAAGACCATGAATGCTATTCAGATATTGTTTCAAAGGGCAGCGGAAAAGAAACAAGCCCAGGCTACAGCTGGGGCCTCTTTTCCTGTTGTCACTAATGAACGAGCTGTGCAGTCAACTGAAGAATCTGCTGTCTGTCCTGATGAAGGATTCACCTGTGTCAGCAACCAGATTCCACAAGAATCAGTGGAACAAAATATCAGCAACAGCAAACAAAACTGTGTGCCAGAACTGCCCTGCCTGGAACAGTCTCTGTCCAACTCTGAAGCAGGGCCTCTGGAGACCCCTTTGGTTAGTCATGGTTACACAGCACCTTTAGAGATAGCAATGTCTGAGGCCTCATCAGAGCTTCTTGATCCACTGAAAGAAGAGAGAGTGCAGTCTGCTTTTGGACTTTCCTTGGCTGAAGCTGATAGCTGGGCTCCTTCCTCTACAGATAACTGGATACTATGTGAGAAATGTAACCAACAGGTTGCGGTGTGGGAGTTCACTGAACACTCAGACTACCACTTTGCTGTGGAACTGCAGAACTCTTTCTTAGAATCCAGCTCCTTCAAGCCACCTACACCTGTTGGCAGCCCCCCAGCAAAGGGCAAAAGCAAACCCAGGGTACAGACAGTATCTAGTGCCAAACGGCCAAGGCAAGACACAATCAGGACCTTGGATTCCTTTTTAAGCGGCTGCCTCCTTAAACTGTATCTTATTTCAGCAACTGGAAACCTATTTTAGAGAATGAATGCACAATTTCTTAATAAAGTATTTTTAATAAATGCTTCCTAAAAGGAACTGATGGGCTTGTGAGGGAAAGAAAGCAGTGAATGAAGCTCATTGCTTCTGTCACTTTGTTACTTCAATTGCAGCTTTGTATGAATTCAGGCTGTATCAAGATGCTACTGAAAGGGTACAGCCAGTTGTGACAATGTTAGTGCTATGCTGGCAATTTATGTAGCAATTTCAAGGCGACTTTTGATGCAGGAGTTGTGCAAATATTAATTCTTAGATTAGCTGCATGAGTAACAGAACTCTGCTCAGATCCAGTTAAATGACAGAATCTAGGCTGCTTTGGCACTTTGTGAAAGAAGTACTCTCCATTCATTCCATCATAGAACCTGACATGTTTCAAGTGTTGTTTCTACAAGTGTTCTCTTATGAGAACTTAATCTCATAACCAAGATTAAAACTAGAGAAAACTGTGGTGAAACACACACTACTGGCCACTGAATTCATGTACCACTTACACTGTGACTCTAGCACAGAGGTGGAAAAGTTTTTGTTTGCCAGATACTGGGTTATACCTTCCATTGCCTCTGCCTTTGATGGCTTAGGGTTAGACTTTGGAAGTCTAACAACAGCTGGAAAGCTACAGGTTTTCTGTCCCAGATTTAGTCACTGTCTTATTCAGTACTCCCTTTCTTTCTAGGAGAATATGGGTTTCTGCTTCTCATTTGGTTGAGTGCTAGATGGATAAGGCAAGTCTGGGTTGAGAATAGGCCTACCTAAAGTTGTACTGTTGTGCCTTGTTGATCAAGCATTTGGCATATGAAGTTACCTTATACTGAGTCACTCTAACCCAGTATTTACTAAGGGCACTGCCTAAGCACCTGGAGAACAAAGTCCTTTCCTGAATTTGTTCCAGACAATTTGATAGATCAAGGATTGAACCTGGAACCTTCTGCATGCCAAGAATTATGTTCTGTCATTAAGGTTCTCTGACCTGAGTAGTAGGTTGTGACAGTCAATTTCTGCTGAGCAAACTATCTGCATTAAAAAAAAGTCAGTGTGTGAGATACTTCTTTAAGGAAAAAAAAAAGTCCAGGCATCTCTGTAAGAGCTGCAGTTTAACTTGATGCCCTGAGTAAACTATGGCTGTAGGACCTGCCTGTATAAGATGATAGTTTCTTACTAATATATATGTGAGGACTCCACAGCAAAAATTTCCAGTGTGATTCAGAATGTTTGGCACTTAGATTACCTGCATGGGTGGCACTTCAGAGTGAATCCATGTGCAGCCAAGAGTATTCACTATGAGTGTATGTTGTGATCAGTTGCAGATTAGAATAAATTCTTGGAATCATAATTCTAGCTCTTACATCTTTATTATACTATACTTTGGTGCTATACACTTTTAGTCGGGCTGAAGGGTGGGTTATAATTTTTTCAAAAAAATTTCATGCAAAAAAGTATTTTCCAGAGAAGAAAAATGTAGTTGTGGCCCTAAGGGACTACCATGGAAAAGAAGCAAAGCTACTTTAGTTGATTATAGTGACATGATTATCAGCTATTGCAGCAAATAGGGAATTTACAGCAAGGGGTATTTTAAACAAAAAAGCCCTAAAGTAGTCTGTTGGGTATGGCTAATGGATATTTTCACTTAAATGTTAAAAGCTCAGTCTGCATTTTTAGTTTTCAAGAGGAATCACAGGGGTGAACATCTCATAGTACTGTTCTTGCCTTGTGATAAAGTATATTAAGACAATATCTCCTTATTAGATGTTAAGTATACAGAATACTAATAAGTTTGTGCTGCTAAACAGAAACTGCAGCCTATTGGTAAGTACTGGTTAATCCACTGTGTTGTGATAGCAATAGCATCAGGGACTAATTTAGCTAGTGTTACTTTATGTAATACCAGAATACAACAAGGAGGTTATGCAAAAAATAAAAAAAAATCGTGTAGGGTTGTGTTAAGAAAAAATCAGCCATAATTAGCAAATAATGTTACAGCCAGTTGTTGAATTAAGATTTGTATTCAGATACTATTTTGTTTTCCTCAGCTTTTTGAATAGTGAATGTCAAAACTGTGCTATTAATGGCAGACTATCTCTTCTCAGGCAACTGACTCTATATCCAAACTGGTATGGTTGGCCTGATAGTTCTCTCTGCATACACTGGATAAAGATAGATAAGTGTGTACGGTACTACCAGCTTGTAAATACTATGCTCTCCGCATACACTGGATAAAGTGTGTACGGTACTACCAGCTTGTAAATACTATGCTACACACATTCCTTCCTCATCATGTGGTGAAGAATTTAGAAAGGGCAGGGCAGGACACTTAGGTTTTTTGAAAGCTACAGCTTTGAGGCATAGGGAATGTACATTCTTCAGTTTAAAAGTACAGCAAAGCTTTATTTTTTCAATAAAACATCTTTATTTTGTACACTATATATAAAGGGAGATGAAGATGCCTCCCTGCTTTTTAAAGAATCCACAAACAGTGAATATGAAAATCATGGCACTGGAAACACACAATAGAAGGCAAGGGAAGGAAACAACTAAATGTTAGGACTTAACAGCACCTTGTATGTTTATGTTTACAATGGAGTTAACCTGGCCGTCACTGTAAAATGCAGAGGGAGCATTTTCCTTCCCCAGAACAAACCTGCTCAGACCATAGTAGAAGGCGAGTTTATCTGGTATTTTCATAAAAAGGGGTGATCCAAATGATTAAAGGGAAGTAGGGAAAAAACCATTTTGTTATGAAAGAACATGATAAACAGATGAAGTTTATAACTCTTTTACACAACCTGTCCAATGTGAATAAGGTGAACTATCCTGGCTTCTGCTTAAAAAGCACCACGAAGCTAGAAGCTTTCTGTGTAGCAAAACAGCCGAAGGGGGAGTGTTTTAATCAGAGCAAGTCAGCTTTTTTTTTTTACTGGTCATGCTGACTCAGCTGTTTGGACCCCTACTGCATCGGTGGCTAAGTGGTAATAAGTAAATACTGTTGCCAGCTTCTAGAATATGAAAAACAAAGTTATAAATGAGAAATTCCTCAGTGCTTTAGGCTGCCTTATCCCATTGCCAATTCAACAAACAAGTAACATAAAGCAGGTATAGACTCAAATTGTAGATGTAAGTATGGTTTTCTAGGGTGCAGACAGTAGTAATATAGTCAAATTGCTGCAGTTGACAATGCTGCACAACAGCCCAAATTGTGACAACATTGCAAAACTTCCTGTGATGGCTGAACAGCTTTTACTGGTTTAACCATGGGAAATTAAGGCATGTTTTCTTAAGAATCAGGCTGGACTGGAATCCCAATATAGTCATTGGCAAAATCAGACTGGACAGGCATCTCAATCAAGATAGTAAGCAGCAAGCAAAAGCAATGAGATTTGTTTAAGGGCTACAATGAACCACTCTCTTCTAGGGGGTCATATATACAGCCCCTAATCAATGTCGCCAAGGAAGAAATGACTTACAGAGGACCCTATAGGAGCACGACAGCATCACATTCATGAGCTAGACTTGGTAGCTGCTATTAGGCTGGAATTATTTCCAAGATGTCTTTTCCCAACTCCCTGTAAAATGAAACTGGCATTAGCTGAAAAGTGAGCGCAAAAAGTGTGGATCGAGGAAAGACTGAGGGAGTCAATATATTAAAATAATTTAAAGTGAATTTTAAAAAACTTCCTGAGCTGCACTGTGGGCAATGAAAAACCTTCAGCTGTAGCTCCTAGTCACAGTTCTTCATTTGTCACAGATAGCCTGCAAAACCAGGCAGCAGGACACCAGAAGAAGTGGGCCCAGTGGGAAGAATAAGTCCACTACTGCTGCCTCACAGGTGGCAGAATCCCCAAGCTAGAGTCCAGAACACTGAGGGTTTTGCCCTCTACCCAGGAATAACTTCTCAACAAAAGTCACCAAAGCAGGAATTGCCAGCCAAGGCAAAGATGCAGCCGCTCTCTTGTCTATTCCAGGAAAGGCAGGGATATGGGAGTAGCAGGTGATGTACAAACAACATGCTTAACTTGCTCCAGGAAAACCACTCAGTCCAAGAGGTGATTCTGGCTTCTGCCATGCAAAAGAGGAGATCCGCCCACGGACTTCAACTGGCCAGCAGCAACTCTGCATACTAGGGAAAGGTTCCTTCCCTTCTCCTATTGCTAATATTGTGAAACTCCATAGATGTGCAAGAGTCAGAAACTGACCAGCTTGGAATCCAGATCCTGCTCCAAGCCATTTTCACCAATGGTGATAGCTTGAATGTAAGTTACATGTCCTATACCTTTGGTAACACCTTCACGGAAAAGCAGTTTAGCTCCTATCTTCAGATATTCAGGATGTTTAATGAATCTGAAGCAAACCACAGCCTTTTCTCCTGTCCGTAACTTGTCCTAAATAAGAACAGAGAATAGTATCGTTAACAAGATCAATAGCTCAGCTATTCCACCTAGAAAGTCTATTTTATTTATTTTTTGCATTGCTATCCTGCTTTTCTCCCCAATAATAATACTCAAGGTGGTCACAACATATTAAAAGCAGTATAGAATAAATGATACAACAATACAAGGTATAAATATAAAAGTTACTTACAAGACTATTTTAACATTTATTAAGATAAAAAGTATTAAAATTCATTAAAAGACACTTTGTATATAAAGTGTGAAACAGCACAGCATACCATTAACAGCTCATCCCAGTCAGCATCTGAAAGCCTTTGGCATTAGAATGTTTTGACTTGCCTGTACAAGGATAGCAAAGAGGGGGCCATCTTAGCCCACCCATGGAGGGAGTTCCAAAGTCTAGGAGCAGCCACAGAAAAGGCTTTCTCCCTTGTCCCCCAGCAAACAAGGCTGAGAAGGTGGTAGGACAGAAAGAAGGGACCCTCGGGTAGCTCTTAATGCTCTAATAGGCTCATAAACGAAGATAATGGTGTTTCAGACAGCTTGGATTCAAGCCATACTTTGAATTGTGCCTGGAAACAAAATGATAGCCAATACAGCCATTGCAACAAGGGAGTAGTGAGCTCCCTGTAATCAGCCCTGCTTGATAATCTGACTGCAACTTTTTGGATCAGCTGAAGCTTCCAAACTTTTCAAAGGCAGTCCCACATGAAGCACATTACAGTAATCTAAATGGGATATAAACAATCCAGGTGTTATTATGGCCAGATCAGACCTTCCAGAATAGGCACAGTTCATGCAGTAGCTTTAACTGCGCAAAAGCACTCCTCATCATTTTGAAACCTGGTTGTCCAGGCTCAGGGCTGAATCCAGAAGTACCCCCAAACTGTGAATCTGTGTTTTCAGGGAGAGTGGTTTCATGTGTGTGTTAAGTAGCATAAGGGACAAGACAGAACCCTGAGCAATTCCACAGGGCAACAGCCAGAGTCAAACAAGAGTCCACCAGCCCCACCTCTGAGACAGTCTCTGCAGGAAAGGAATGCAGCCAATGTAGTCCCATCCTGACAAGCCAATTCAGAAGGGTACCTTGGCTGATGGTTTTGAAAGTTGCCAAGAGATCAAAGAGAGTCAACAGGAACCCACACCACAGTCCCATTTCCTGAATAGGTCATCTACCTAAGGTATCTTCATACCGTAACCAGGCCTGAAACCTGTCTGAACACCTGGAACTGAGAAGCCACCATACACTCTAGTACCTTTCCTAAAAATGGAATGTTGGAGACCAACCCATAGTTATCCAGTATACTAGGATCCAAGCAACCTTTTCTTCAGTAGAGATCTTATAACAGACTCCTTTCTGTATTTTGGGACCCTGGCATGCTGTGAAGAAACATTACTCACTCCTCTTACCCACTAAGCCAATTCCCCTCTGGTCTGGCCAGGAAAGGCAAGGGTCTATAAATATGGGATGGCTCTTGCCTCTCCAAGGATCCTGTCTACATCCTCAGACTGCACAAATTGAAAAGTATCCATCCATATGACAAGGAGGGCCAGGGTTACATCCACTGCACCTGTATCAACTCTAGCTACAAGTCAAAATTAATCAGCATCTAGAAAACAAAAGAGAAACTATCTGTTACAGAATGCCACAAGAATTTCTGAGACTTTTACACAAGGTCTGAAAAGACCTCAGAAGGGCAGATGAAAGTGAGGAGGGGCTTGACAGGAAAACACCTCTGTTCTCAACCTACCTTCCCATGGATCTTCTCTACAACTGCTGTTTGCCGCACATTTCCAACATGCACTGTTACTTGGAATCCCTTCCGAAAAGTTGTGGCGTGGAAGAGCAGAACAATTTCAGCTTCAAACACTGAGCAAATGGTGGGGTTCATCTCTGGGCTGACCATCACCATGCCCTAAGTGACAGCAAGACTGTTGGATCAATTCTTTTGACAATGTCACTCATCTATTCCTGACAAAAGATAGACTATTACTGAATTTCCTGATATTATTTCCACTTCTGCACTTACAGAAAACTGACATCTCCTCAGAACTGAAGGGAGAGCAGGTAAGTATGCTATTTGGGAGGGAGGCTAGCACTGGGTAGGGATGTGAAGGGAAGATTTAACTGCTCCCTTGGGCTTTCAGTTTACTCCCTTCATTGTTCAAATGTTTGGTGCCCATGACAACCATGCAAAGCCATGGGTTCCACTATTTCTATTTGTCAAGCTTAAATCAATACACCTTTCAGTAAGACATGAGGAAGATGGAGTTAATTCCCTACAGTAAGGGCAGGAAATATGTGACCCTCTGGCTGAATACAGCCCTAGGCAACATAACTTAAAATGAACAATATGGGACTACACCTCCCATTAGAGCCACATCTTCCCTTATTCTTGGATGATAGCATTCTAGAATGTCTCTTCTGGGAGTTCCAGAGGAACCGCAGTTGCGAATTCCTCACAACATCCTTAGCTCATTATGCATTGTTCCCGAAAGGATGAGAGGAAATGTGTTTAAAACCACAGTTCCCAGAGATAGGAAGTGGACTCACTTTGCGTAGTAGTGAGCGGTCAAAGTGTCCAAGAGCCAGAGTGGCAGCCTGCCCAGCCCGAAGCACACGGCATGCTGAACGATTTCGTTGAATACTGCATACTTTCAGCTGTAGAAACTTGCCATCGTCAGTTGGACCAACCACCAGGTTTTCTCCCTCTTTACATATCCCACTGGTAAGTGCACAAAATCAATAGACCACATTAAGCTCTCAAGAGGCAAGAAAAGTTCTTTTTGTTACCTGAAGTAACTTCTTCGAATTGATAAATGCAAAAGATTAAAAGAAAAATTGTGTCTTACATTCATTAGGAGTGAATATTTGTGCCCTCTGTCCAAACAAGAGCATAGGGGTTTTTGAGGGTATATTTCAGTTCCTTCTCTTGAAGGAAAAACTGAATCCTTGACTCACTTGGTAAGAAAACCAGTCATATGCTACCACTGATATTGTATTGCCTAGCCTACAATGATGTAGTGGATTTTTATACTGCCAGAACCCTCCATGTGGTGGAAGAAGGCCTTTACTAATCCTTCCTAGCTATCCATGCAGTATGACTCACCTTGACAGAGTTCCACCAACAACAGTGCCCACTTCAGGTACGGTGTAGATTTCATCCACCTGAAACAGGAGAAGAGCATACACATTAGGGCTACTGTGCAGCTATGAGTCCAGTCCTTCAGAGCTAGACTGAACAAACTCTCTCCTCTCAAAAAATTTCAATACAGACTCTTAAAAACCACCCCTGAACATTTTCTTCCTGATGCTAGTCCCAGCCTCAAGCACTCAAAGTACCAGCTGTCACTGAAATGTAATCATTCTACAGTCATTTCTATGTACACTTGCAACCGAAACCTCAGTATCAACTAGGTAACAATGGGAGTATTACCTAACATTTTTCTTTGTATAAAAATCAATCACAATTTTAGTGGGTCCTTAATCTTCCACTGCCTGATGCAAAGAATGCAAAAGCTCCTTGTTCTCATGCATTATCCAGTACTGTTTGAGATCTCTGGTGAAGACAAGATACACTTCTGTACCTGGAACTCAGTGAGCTGTTGCATTAGCTCCTCCTGTTCTTTGCTGTTTGTCAAGGGAGGAAGGATATTGAGGAAAACTTTCAGAAGATCCAAATTTTCCCCAGAAACACTGGACAAGGTGAAGATAGGAGTGATGCTGCCAACACATGAAAGAGACATGCTAGTAATATGTGGTTCTGTGCACAGTTTTAATTGAACATGATGGGACTGGGACTTCTTCCATGTTAATGTGCAAACATTTGAGTGCATGGGGCACAAGTTCTTAGCTTTTTCTAAAAATTCTGACTAGCATCCTCTTGGGAGTTTATGATGTTGTAAGCTAACTTAAAGTTGTGCAGTTTAGAGCTGCAATTGTTTTATTCCCAGGAAGGGGCATCTCACGCTGTGCTGTGTGGAGCAAGCAGTGGGGCCATTGCAGAACATTTGCAATGTGCAACAGTGCATCACTTTGTGGGCAGGCTCCCCCAAAGTAATGACTGTGAAAGGAGGGGGGCAACAATCACCAACACAGTGATGGGGACTAGTAATCCAGAATGAAGGGCAATGGTACATCATGGGTGCTCTGTGCCCAGCTGGAAAAAAGTCCTTTTCTGGTGCCCTACTGTGCAGTGGCAGTACCCAGCGCACAACACAACATCTTGCATTGTGTTCTATTGTGCACCATTGCAATTCTCCACCATGATTGTGTATTGTGTCAGTGGCATAGCTCCCTCCCACTCCAAGAAGGGCAAGTGATTCTTACTTGGGAGACTGGGCAAACTGCTGTGCTGCTGTGACTGCATCATCATCTGATGTTACCAGCAAAGGGAGCTTGTTGCAGCCAGGCTGTTTAAGGATCCGTTCCAGCTGCTTCACTGTCCGCTCTACCGTGGCTTTTGAGCACAAGTCCACTTTGCTAATGACAATGAAGAAAGGGACCTTGAGGGCCATAGCCAAGCCTAGATGCTCTCGAGTTGTACCTGCTGCAAAAGGAAGAAAAAACCAAGCTGAGAAGGCAGTAATGCAAATGTGGCTTAGACATATGGCACTAGGATCACCCTGCCATTTGCCTGAAGTTGGGGTGGATATTGCTAAGCTTGTTTTTTAAGAATCAGTCATTTGTGCTGACCACAATTGCATATGCCAGTTTTCTCAAATCCCAAAGGAAGGTTAACCCAGAAGATACAATGCCCACTTACCAATCCCAGTGTTTGCGCTCACTACCAGCATTGCAAAGTCTGGGCAGTAGCTTGTAAGGCCAAAGATAGTGGTTTTCAGGTACTTGTGATGGCCAGCCAAGTCAATAAAAGTGATCATCTTAGAGGAGCTCTCACAGATCTCCTCAGCTGTTCGTGAGTCACTGTAGTTCACTACCTGGAAGGCAGAAAATACAGCTGCTGAATGCTAAAGATATGACCTTTATATAAAGAGGAGTAAAATGGCAAGCCAGTGGTACAAACACCCTGGCATCCGTACCTCTCCCTTGCTGTTGAAGCCTAGAATTTCAAAGCTGATGCTGGATGTCCTTCCAGATTGGATTTCATGCAGGTGCCGGAAAAGGTTGAGACGAGCTCTACCCCGCCCATTATCAAGTTCTCCTTGTGTCAAGACACCTAACAAAGTTGATTTGCCTGAATCCACATTCCCAAGCACAGCTACCCGTAGGTCTAGGAACTTAAAAAAAAAAAAAAATGGGGAGAGCTATTGAAATTTGTTTCTAAATAGGATGAAGTGACAAGGATAAGAGTATTTTAAGTGAACATGATTCATGTTTGACTTTCTTGCAAACTAATACATCAAGGAATCTAAAATTACTATTATAATTTGCATAATTCTGTGATATCACAACAGACATCATTCCCAGGCACTGGGAAACTACTACCATGCAAAGATTAAGCAAGGTTAGAAACTGGTTACAACTACAACTTTTTCTCATAAAATGGCTGCTCTGGCACTCTCCAAAGCAGAGATCAGCACTGTATCTCATGACTAAATACCTTTATTAGACTAACTTCCATGTCGTTTATCAGGGAATGTAAACAGGAAATCACCCCAAACAGGGCATTCAAACAGATTGTTACCTGTTGGTTATCTGGGACCTTTCGGACCAGCACCTCTGTTATCTTCCTGGGAATATCACTGTCATAATCCACTTCTCTTTCTCGCAACACAGTGATATCAGCTCCTACTCTGTGACAGGAAAACAGACAATTATAAGGTGTTTATGGATCATCAGCAAGGAACTTCAGAATAGGCAAAGGAATAGGATTTTCTTGTAGTGATGTTCAGAAAAGCTGCTTGTGGATGCAACCAACAAATGGAAAATTTTGCTTGTTTTCCCACTATCAATTTTTTAATCTTTCTTAGCCCAATGAGACTTAAGGTTTCTTTTCTTGAGGGGGGGGGGAATTCACATGGGACATTTTGCAATGGATGTCAAACCAGTTTTCTAACTTTTAAAATTTGTGCAAATTCTGGAAATACATAGTTCACATAATATAAGCTGTCTAATAATTAAGTATTGCAGTGCACAGCTGGAAATGTTTTCTTGGTTGTGTGAAGTCACTGGATATCAGCATAGAGAGGGAAAGCTTCCATCTTAAAAGACAGTAGTGGGTTAGAATGAAATGCACTAGTATAGCAAGCCTATGCAGTCTTTTTACTAAATCTAACTAGAATGAATTTTGAGTGCACAGATTCACCATAAGCCAGGCAGATTTCAATTCCTTTCTAACATACTCAAATACTTGCAGTTATACTCAAATAGCCTAAAATTAGAAGAAACGCTCTCATTACAACTATGACATATCAATGCATACACATTACAGATTATGGCAATCTTCACCAAACAGGTACCCTCAAGATGTTTATTGTTCTAAAGTATTTCAACTGGTTTTAATCTGCTTTTTTTTTAAACGTGTTAAGGTATATTTTTAGTATTTTAAAATCACTTTATTATTTTAAATTGATCATCTTAATCTTACTGTATGCCAGACTGAGATCTTTAGGAAGAGGGCAAGATAAAAATATTTTAAATAAAGAAATAAAGCCGAACTGCTATTAACCATGCTGGATGGTGATAATGACATTCCAGTGCCAAGTCAAAACATGGCTGGTTGTTGCTGTTGTTAATATTATTATTATTGCCTTTGGGCTTAATGGATTACTATCCAATTTGCATATGTGCTACAGTTGGCATTATTTTAAACTATTTCAACTGATTTTAAATTGCCTAGTTTTTTAGTCTTTTAAAATTATTGTTATTTATTGTTTAATTGAATTTTATTGTAAACTACTCTGATATCTTCAGATATAGGTCAGTTTATAAATACTGTAATTAATAAATAAACAGATCTGGTGGGCAACAACTCAAGAAATGCTGGATTGTGATAATATGAGAAAACACCCTCGATGCAAACAGACCTATGCCCTTGGCTTTCTAGTTAACCAATATTACAGGGCATCAGGAATTCCAGGTCAGTTTTAAAAACAGCAGAGCACTTAGTGGGCTTGCTCTAGCCCAGGAGCAGGGCAAGTACACATACTTCTCAGCCATCCGGCGCAGAGTTTTGAGAGAGGCACGCATCTCTTCTTCTGACAGTCCTACAAGCAGCCCGTTGTCCTCTACGCCAATTTGGTACACTGCTTCACCACGACCTTCTTGTAGTCGCCACTTCATCTGCGTTACTAGGTGTTCAAAGCGGTACTGAGAAGGATTAACTAGCTTCAGCTGCCCAAAGAAAGGAGTGATTATAATCAGTGTGCAGTCCAGTGGGTTAGGGTTTCCTTTCTTTGGGTAGGGGAGAGTTCACTAGAATCTGGCCATCTTTACATGAGGCAGGGATGGGATCAGTTTTTAGCTTTGCTCATGTTAAGATAGATAGATAGATAGATATCTTATCTTTAGTTCTGCGTGACTACTTAGTTCATATGTAGCAGATACACTCCAGGCAACTAAATTAAAGCACCAGACAACAAATTTGATAATCTCTCAATGAGATGCTATAATTCTCAGAGAGGGTCTATTTTCTACAAATTATCATGTAATTTTGGAAGAGGAATTTTCTGATTCAGATATTTGAGGATGAAAAAGCCAACACAGTAGCAAATAGCTGAAAACTTTAAGCAAATATATTTATTGTTCCTTCCATGCTATAGTTTCAATTTCTTTCAAAAATTAAAACATTTTTGGGATCCTAGTATAATTCAAAGCATAATTTGGTTGTGGCTCTTAGCATTAAGAACCTTGTTTTTTGAGTCTCTTCCTATAAAACTCACCTTATATTCTATGTTTCCATCTTCTGCCTAAATAAAAGAAGAAATTTTGACATTAGTGACCTTTATAGTGCTCAGCATTTGACAACTCAGTGACACCACATAGTCGCAACTGGCTATTTATATCAAAGAGTCATTGAATATTATCATTCCAGCTCCTATCTCTATAAAGAACTGCAATGAATCAACATATAGTTCCTCAATACAATTCTAGAACTTCTCTGCTCGTTCACCATTGTTTTGCAAACAAAGCAATTAGTAGGCTATTATGAGCACCACAAGTGCTGAATCAGGCCTTTAGCAGTCAGATTACGGGGAAGGCATCAAAAGTCTGTCTCCTGAAGAAGTAACTCTCACTCAAATATTCCAAGCAGATCCCAACCTTCTACTGTGTGTTTACAAATCTCTTAAAATCCTTGAGAATGCTTTATTTACCAAGATGCTTCTTGTTGGCCAGATCTAGTATTATTCACTTGACATAATTTTTGGAAACAGAGTAAGAATTTGAAATTTTGATTTGTACAACTTGCTGGAACAATTTTTAACCAGCAAGCTCAGAAGTTCTGGATTAGCAGAAATAGTGTGAAAGCTCCGTCAACTGCTCCACAGATCCACAGTAATCAGGAAACTGGAACAGACAATGTGAAATGTAAAACTCAGCATTTCATCAGTAGTTATTCTACACACCACCCACACCCTATATTGAGCTATATAATTTCAGTTTATGCTGGTGAATAGCATAGTTCACTGACAATCCTCATATTAGTCTCTCCCAAAGTAAACGTGGCCTGAGAAGATAAATGTGACTGGCAGCTGAGGGAGACAGAACTTGTAATCAGGTTGTGGTAAACAGCTAGACAATGTCATGACAAAGCTAAAGGAAGAAAATACTTTAACCTTCCCTAATTTCAGTACTCAGATAATATTTTTGAAAAGATACTCCTATCTGAATAGAGGTTAATAACTAATAGTAAGGATTCCTCATCATATGTATAGTAGAAGTGACTGGGATTAATCTCTAAAAAGCAGACACATGACAGCGAATTACACTCTATTGATTCTGTTCCAGGACTAAATGTTGTTGAGAGACAGGAACTCAGTGGAAAGGTGTCATAAACCAGCCTGGCAGCAGCATGAAAAGTGATCTGCTCATGTTTAATTTCTTCCTGAAATAATCTTGCCACTCTGGAAGTAAACATCATTCTCTTCCCCAGCATGTTTTCCTTGGTATGGGGAACATTCAGTTTTTATTCCACGAAGCTTGCTTGTTTTCCAGCCCAAACCTGACTGATACGAAAGCAGTGGTAACATTGGAAATACTTAGCAAACAATATTGTGGAATTAATTGCCTGAATCCTGGAGAGAAAATACAGTATTACAATGGGATGCTTTCCTTATATGACTTCCTTATCTTCTGACTTTTATTTATATAGCGTATTTTAATTACACAGCATAATCCCCAGATCAACAGTTTAAAATCAGACTTGTACAGACTTATTACCTACAACAGAAACTCTGCACTCATATCTATACGTTTTAAGGAGCAACAAGTTGTGTATATGTTGTTCACTAAACTGTAGAAGAGATGCAGAAAGAGTGACAAGTTCAGGCATGCTCAAAGATAGTCCACACGTTAAAGTGAGGACAGTAAAATATACCACTGGGATCTTAGGGATCAGTGCACTCAGAATTATCCATCTTATATGCTTTGTGGGACATGTTCATTAGTGCTAAGAGCACTGCAAGCAGGTCCACAACAGTCACTGCAATGAAAGAGGATCTAAGCTGCACGTGTATACTTGTTTTAAGTAACTAAGAATAAGTCAGACATGACAAGCTGGCTTGGGATCTTTATCAAAACACAGTTCATAATCAAGTTTACCTTCTACTACCATGCAGCAAGCACTACAACCGAGTTCTCATGGAAGAGCTACACCTGTGTCTAAGCGGTACCGTTTCAACCTGGTGGGCTTCCACAAATGAATGCTCCTTTAGCCATCAACCCTTCCCCTACAAAACCTCACAAACTCCTTTGCTCATTAAAAAAAATGTGGAAGGAGTGATAAGCTTAAAACCTTTCTCATGATACCGGGTTTTCTTTGTGGAGATTATTTATTTAGATGGTAGAGCATGCAACACATGTTTAGTCTAAAACAATAACATTCAGAAACAGATTTATCAAAATGTCATTGAAATATATGTGGAAGTACAGTGATATGTATTTCACTGAAGTGTGTAACAATGAAATTCACTGCCACAAGATACAGTTATGGATGCCAACTTGCATGACTTTAAAGAGGGAATGGATAAAATTCATGGATGTTGCCATCAATGCCACAGAGTGAGAGACAGATGCAGTTGTGTTTGTGCCTCATTGGTAGGTTTTCACTTCACTATATGGACAAGAATGTTGGACTAGACAGGTCTTCGGTCTGATCCATGGCTGTTCTTATCTCTTGTAAGAGGTTACTTTATGCTGAATCAGTTCATAGCACGATATAAAATGCTCTGATTCTAGGGAGAAATCTCATTATTGGCTAACTGATCCTTTTTGCTGAATTTGATTGGCAGACCTTGCTCTTCATATAAACTACTTAGATAAGTTTGCTAACCAAAAAACTGAAATATATTTCCCACTAATCTCAACCAGAATTACTACAGAACCTAACCTTCCGTTTAAAAGTGTCCCAGTCCTTTCAAATCACATTTGTTGGCTATATTTCAAGTGACAACTGGATGAAGCAACTTAAGTGCAACCTGAGTGACTCAGAACCACAACAATGTGGAAGGAAAAAAAGTCTTGCTAGATGTAAACAAGGAAAGAGTCAGCTTCACTCTTTCTATCAGACAAATTTACATTCTCAGAAATACTTAGATTAATAACCTTAAAACTTCCAGCCTGGTACAATGACATCTCTCTGGCAGAGATTAATAGGAAAGATGACAGGGGGAAAGAGAGAGGGGGAAAGAGAGAGGGGAAGGGAGAGGGCTCTCTTAACAATTCACACTTCATTCCACTAGTACAGCAGAGGCAGGGTGGTGTAGTGGTCTAAGGGTTGGAGTATGGCCCTGGAGACCACGGTTCGATTCCCCACGTGGCCATGGAAACCCACTGGGTGACTTGGACTGGTCACACCTTCTCAGCCCCAGGAAAACCCCATGATAGGTTCGCCTTCGGGCAACCGTAAGTCGGAGACGACTTGAAGGCACACAACAACAACAAAGCACAATACTGAATTAAAACGGCATGTCTGCTGGCAGGGGAGTGGGAAACGGAACAAAACCTCCGGGATTACGAATTTCAGCACGACGACCAAGGCAGTTAAACACCGAATTAGTCCATCAGAAGAGAGGTACAGTTTTGGTATACTGCTTAACTCCGTACAACTTCACAAGAAGCCCCAAGACGCACGACCGATACGCAACCATTTAATGCAAGGGAGGGACTCCATCTTCCCTCAAGTTGGGGCGCGGGGCCACCTAGCTGGAGCAGGAGCGCGGCTTGAGGGGGGCTCTGGAGAAGCGACAGGCAGGAATCGGGATGCCGTTTCATCCGCCAGCATAAAAGCGCCCCCCAACGGGGGAGAGAACCGCAACCCCCGCCTAGCACGGCGTCCCCCTCCCCGGCCCGCTGCCTCTCTCACCTCAGGCGGCAGGTAGGGCGGGTTGTTGGCCTTGCCCCCCCGGTGGCGCCCGTTCTTCTTCCTTCCCTTGGAAGAGCCCCCGCTGCCCGAGCCGGCCCCCGCGCGGCCTCGCAGAGCCCCGCCGTTTCCACCTCCCGCTGGTCGGCAGCAGCCGCCAAAGAGCTCGGACACCCGCGAGTCCATCCTGGGCCGGCCCGGCACCCGACCCGCTCCGGCCCTTCCCCCGCTACTGACGCGGCCCGCCGCCGCCGCCGCCGCCGCCGCCGCCTGCCAGCGCCTCACTTGGCTTCTGACGGGTCGTCTGCCCTCCGCTCTGGCTCCTGGCGTCAGAAAGCGGAGCGCGGGGCATCACGGGAAACGAGGCCTTGGCAGCAGCACCCGAGACTACCACTCCCAGCGTCCTGTGCGGAACACAAGTCTCTCAGGTAGCTGCAATGCCCTATATGGGCTTAGGTTTACATGCTCTCCAGGCGCGGTGGGGCTTAGTTAAGGAACAAATCTTGGAAGGGGATACCGTGCTCCAAGAGCGGCTTAGGGAGCTGGGTATGTTTAGTCTGCAGAAGAGATGGCCATTCAGCCTCTCCTTAAGAGGGGACATGATAAGAGGGGACATGATAGCCATGTTTAAATATTTGAAGGGATGCCACGTAGAGGAAGGAGAGGGGTTGTTTTCTGCTGCTCCGGAGACCAGGACAAGGAGCAATGGATTCAAGCTGCAGGAAAGGAGATTCCACCTGAACCTCAGGAAGAACTTCCTGACAGTCAGGGCTGTCCGGCAGTGTAGTGGAGTGACCAAAATGGTGAGAGGCCTGGAAACAATGCCCTATGAGGATAGACTTAGAGAGCTGGGTATGTTTAGTCTGCAGAAGAGAAGGTTAAGAGGGGACATGATAGCCATGTTTAAATATTTGAAGGGATGCCACGTAGAGGAAGGAGAGGGGTTGTTTTCTGCTGCTCCGGAGACCAGGACAAGGAGCAATGGATTCAAGCTGCAGGAAAGGAGATTCCACCTGAACCTCAGGAAGAACTTCCTGACAGTCAGGGCTGTCCAGCAGTGGAATCTGCTGCCTCGGAGTGTAGTGGAGTCTCCTTCCTTGGAGGTTTTTAAGGAGAGGCTGAATGGCCATCTGTTGGGAGTGCTTTGATGTGTGTTCCTGGGGGTCAGACTGGATGGCCCCTGCAGTCTCTTCCAACTCTATGATTCTGTGATTCTAAGAATATCAGCTAATCCACCTAGGGACCTTTACTGGAGCTGCAGATGCTAGCTGTCTAATAGACCTGAACTATGAAAGCATTTGATGGCTATCCTGATGCTTTATAGATCACATGGGGAAGATGAACACCCTGAGAAATCGATTAGCCTCAGTTTTCCTTCCCCCTTCCCTCTGCTTGTGTTACACTTATATCTCACTTTACTCCACTGAGCTCAAGGCAGTGTACAGGCTCCACACAATAACCTTGAGATAGGTCAAACTGAGAGAGAAGGGA
This sequence comes from Ctenosaura bakeri, assembly GCA_948474755.1. Lineage (NCBI taxonomy): Eukaryota > Metazoa > Chordata > Lepidosauria > Squamata > Iguanidae > Ctenosaura > Ctenosaura bakeri. The sequence goes on along the minus strand of CAOLHI010000055.1, from coordinate 747,120 downwards.
TGTCCTGAGATAACCAAATAAGTTTCATGACTCCATTGAAACTTGAATCTACTTTTTCCAACTCCCTTCCAACAATGTAACTAATATGCTACACTGGCTCTCATCCAACCTGTTGTTTATTATATTTATAGTCAGCTTTCCAGCTAAGACTGATTCCCAAAGCAGATAGCAAAACTAAACATATTATCAAAGTAATTCAGTTTAACAATTAAAATATGCACGAAAAGTATGAGATTGGACACATACTAGGTGCTGTTTCTTAGATCTACATTTATTTTTAACATTTCTTTCAAGGTCTGGTTTGTTTTTAATATCTTCTTATATATTTCATATTGTATTGTAAAAATTGCCATTATAAAGTTGACTTTGAATGACTGGAGTTTCAACATAGATATTTTATCTGTCTTCAATAGGTAAGCCCTTAACAAGGTATTTACATTTCTTTGATGCCCTTAAAAATAAAAGCTGAGACACTTGTAACTTGAGCTTTAACCCTGTTAAATTCAAAGTGGGAAAAAGACAATTCTTAAGATTTGGCTTTCACAATACCGTAATATTTTCACCTGGATAACTTTTTCCAAATTACTTTGAAGTGCTTGGTATCAAATGGTTATAATATTTAAATCCAAAATTTACTTTTTCTTAGTTTGGTGTTAGTCGTCTGAGAACCATATTTTCAATACGCATCCTACAGATATCTAGAATTAAGCCTCCTTGTGTTCGACAACACTCTTCCACCTAAAAGAGGATAAAAATGCAGCCCATATGGCGTGGGGGGCGGGAGGGCGCCTGCTCCTTAAAGCGCCAGAACCACAGATTCCATCATGCGGTCAAAACAGAAGCAAAACATGGAGTTCCTCCCTCCTCCTCATTAGTAGGTGGCTGTTTTCAAATATAGTCACACCCCCGTATTTCCTTCAGGCACTCCCTCAGTGTCAGGTTGCTGTTGATGGCAACACATTGCATCAGTTGGGCCAGCGATTGCTCTCTTAAGTAAATTCCTTGCATCAGGTCAGGCCGAGGTAACCCGAGTTACAGGATCGTTGTTGTGAGCTCTCTCCCCGCCCAGCCCCCCTCCCATTTAGAAACCCAAAAACCCTCAAGACCTTTGCGGCTTGACATCTGCTAAGAACCTTACCAAAGCAGAGGTTATCAGCTCCGATCAAGTTCCGTTATCACGAGGACTATCATCGGTGGCAAATGTACGTCCTGCTTTCAAAGCAACAACGACGCCCCTCACTCATTCCCACAAACCGGGGAAGTCACTTTATTTCCGTTCGGCCAAAATATTCATTATAAGGGGGAAGGCGGGCGTGTGGGACGGCGCACTGCAAGCAATCCCGAGTTTCTTTTCTGCGAAAAAGATTTGAGCCCGCGGGGTGGAGCGGGGGCAGTATTGCACTGAGACCTGGGAAATCCAAAGCCATTTCCGCACCAGCCCGTTATAGCGCAATTATTCCACTTTCAACATCCTATGGAATCCTGCCGTTTGCAGTTGAGGGAGGGTCTAAACTGCAAACCCCAGGATTCCATAGGGTGTTGAAAGTGGAACAATTGCGCTATAACGGGCTGGTGCGGAAATGGCCTCTGTATCCACTGAGTCGTGAAACTCTCTGGGTGTCCTTGGAGCAGTCATGCTCTCTTAAATCGAACTAGCTTTATGGGGTTGCTGCTGAAGTAAAGCGGGGAGGAGGAAAACTAAATATACGTCCTTGAAGTCACTGGAGGAAAGGTGACATATACCTGTAACTAAGAAATAAATAAAATTCACATTGTGCTCTCAACTTAGTGAAAATACAGGAGGGGGGGAAATTGAGCCCGCTGGTAGAACTAAAACTGCTCCGGTAAACGAGGCCATGGGCTTGGGTTAACATCTGTTCCCCTGCAGACTGGCGATTTCTTACCCCAGACAAAGATGGCGCCATGAGACTCCTGTTTCTCGGAAGTGACGTAATCTTAACTTCCCATGATGCTCTGAGAAGGCGGCCATTCAAACGGGATCGAGTGCTGAGCAGAAAATGGCCGCGTCGAAAGAGACACAGCAGGAAGGTAAGGCTGAAGGGATGAGGGGACGATCCCCCTTTCTTCCTCAGGCGTGCGGAAGGCTTGCCTCCCGTCCACGGCTATACTCTTCTCTATTCGGGAATATTTTGAGGGTCTTGCGACGGGGAGTGACGCAGCCGCTCGGTTTTCTCTCTCTCTTTCGTAGCAGCCGACCTCACCCGTGTCTCCGATTCTGCCCCGGAGCCCGACGTGGCGGTGACCGTCGCTCCCGAGCCTCCCCCTTCCGGCGGAGCCTTTTCGGTGTCCGTGGTTTTCCCCGGTTCGGTAACCCAGGAGGGTTGCTTCCGATTCACCTGCGAGCTTCTCAAGCACGTCCTGTACCAGAGGCAGCAGCTGCCCTTGCCTTACGAGCAGCTGGCCTTCTTCTGCCGGAGGCAGCTGCTGAGGCCTGCGGGCGAGGTGAGAGAACTTTGGAAGCGGGGGACGGGGAGAGAGGCCTGACTGAGTCTCCCTATCCGTAATCGCATCCCCGTTTATGCATAGAGGCGCTAAAATAGGCCTTTGGCTTCAGTTTTCGTGGCTTCAGTCAGATTAGCCACACATGGTCGTCGGTATTGCAAAAGCAAAACAGCCCGATATGTGCAAAATCCCATTTCTTCTCTTTACAGATTGGAGAGTTCACTTTATAGGATAGGTGGTGGTGGTTGTTGTTGTGCCGCCTTCAAGTTGTTTCTGACTTACGGTGACATGTTACAGAAGCTGCTGTGTGTAATGCAGTCATATCTCAGGAAGGTATTTGTATGGAAAGCCTTTGAACATGTGGTGGCGCAGTGGTTAAATGCCAGTGCTGCAAGCCGCAAGGTTGTGAGTTCGATCCTGCCGGGCTCCAAGGTTGACTCAGCCTTCCATCCTTCCGCAGGTCGGTAAAATGGGTACCCAGCTTGTTGGGGGCAGGTATAGAAATACATGCTATTTGTAAGTTGTTCGCCGCCTCGATCCATATGGAGAAGCAGGATACAAATAAATAAATAAATAAAAATAAATAAATGTGAGCCATATTTCTGTGGTATGGAGACAGTCTGTCCCTGGAATGCTCCAGGAGCTGCATTGATGGCCTCAACAGACGGCTAGAAGTGGCTGGAAGTCCACTTCTGCTTTTGAAAAATTGGGCTCCAGTAACATGTATAAGACATTGAACTGGCATTCTTGGAGGCATCCAAGAGAGGCAATACTGTATACTCCTTTTTGGGAGGGGGAAAATGGTGTTGTGGGGAGTCTGGTAAAGTCATGGGTCATAAAAACAAAGCTAAACCCCCTGGTACCATGGTGTTATCAGCATGGCATAATTTTTTTGATGTCTACAGTGTTAGTATAAGAAAAAGAGGTTGTATTCTTTATTATGTGATTTGGAAAGCCATGCTAATGTGTGACAGAGGTCCAGACTATGAAGTGAATACACTTCAATCACACGCATAATGTTTGTAGTTCTTTGAGCATGCATTTTATAACCATATTCAGTTTTATAACAAGTCCCAGATTTGGGAAGTATATATTGCTCATGGACGCAGGTCAGCAGTTCTCAGAAACTGGAGTATTTCAGAGTAAGTTCCTTGAACTCCCCAGGCTTTATTATGACTGTGCTGCAAGTATAAAATGATTAAGACCATCCAGAGTTCAGTAAGTAGTGACTTTAACCAGTAAAATAATATGGGATTGCGTTGGACTGAGAAATTATTGTCCAAGAAGAGCACAGTATTGGCTGTCTGACCAAAAGCGGTTTTCCTGGTTTGCAGGCAGATGTCACTTCCAAACCTCTATCAAAGCTCCTTTAAAACAATGATTAAATGAGCAGTGGCTCTTTTATGTGTGTTTTGGCATCTGTGCAACCAAACAAGAAGAGCAGGTACTAGGAACAGAATAGGAGTTAGCAGACTTTGGAGCCCCTCAATGTTTGTTTGAAAGGAAGTCCCATTAAATTCAATGGGGCTTCCCTTGTAAGCACTTTTTAATAAATTGGAATCATTCTGTAGATTGTGCTAGAACAAATTGGTAAGATTTATAGTGCACCTTGCACACTTTAGGCCTTCTCTGTGCCCTTTTCTCTCAATTCTACTAGAATATTTCTCCTAGAAGTTTGCCTCTGAACTGAAAAAAGTTTACTGACTCCACTGTGAACTAATGATACAATGTTACTCCAATATTTTTGTTGTTGTGCGCTGTCTTGAGTAACCTTGGGTGAAATGGTATAGCAAAAATCTAGTGGGATATATGTGAATTTCTTTGCAAGTCTTGAAGGCTCTATACAGCTTACAAAATCAAAAGAAGAACAGTCCATGGTGAGAAGCTGTCTTGTTAATAATTTGCTTTTTTATTAATTTAATTTGGTAGTGATCTTGGTTTGCATGTCCCTGTCTGGTTCTCACAGTTTTTCTCTTTAGATTATGCTAAATGTTATTGCCTGTGTGTGTAGATCTTGAGGAAATATACATGAAGTGCTTCACTTCTAAAACCACTGCATTACAGTTAAGTAATTTCATGGTTTTGCTCTTTAAAATATTCACAATTTTTCAATCCCCTTAACTTTGTAGGATGAAGAAGTGGCCAGAAAAGTCCACCTAAAAGATCAAGACAGCAACAAAAAGTGCCAGCAAGTGCTAAGTGATCTTGAGAGAGTGTTCCAGCACTTGGAAATTATGTTCACTTTGACATTGGTCCCCCGAGTTCTTATTCTGCTTGGGGGTACATCTGTCAGCCCTAAAGAACTCTATGAGATCAATCTGCAAGGGGTGTCTGTAAGTGGTGCTGAGGAGAGTCTGCAGACGGCTGCCTGTGTTCGCAAGCTTTTCCATTCACTCTTCCTGGCAGATGTGTTCAGTGAGCTTCAGACTGGGGCTACTATGGGTGTTATTATTATGGTTCAAGGGCATCGCAATTGTGGCATTGACTGGTTCAGACCCAAACTAAACTACAAAGTGCCAACTCGAGGGAGGAAGCTGACTGTCAACTTATCATGCAGTCATAGCAACAGTATAGCTCTTTCTGCCTATGAGGAGAAGTCAGCCTGGGATGATTACATATGGTTTCAAGCTCCAGTGACAGTCAAGGGCTTCCGTTACTTTTCTTCATAAGATTTAAAGAGACGTTCTTAATTAGGTATCATCTTTTTGGTCCATTGTAATCAAACTTTTCTTTATTCAGCTCTGCTGTATTCTTCAAAGTTACTCTCTTCAAACAATGAAGATCAGAAGCAAATCTCTTTATGCTTATATTTCTTTTGAAGAACTGGTTCAAAGGGCTAAAACAAGGCCTTAATGATTGATTATCTTCTACTTGACAGTAGTATTTTTAAAAATACTTGACATGATTGAACCACTGTTCAGGTTTCTTATAAAATATTACATTCCTGGTGAACTGTATTCGTTGGTAGATGACAGTGCAGTGTTGTCAAATATTCAATAATTGTTTGAGAGGATGGTGAAACTGATTTTATTTGCTGTTCTTCCTGTAGAGTGATTGATGATGGTCTAAGGACATGGTGTAAGGGACATGGCCATAGTCCACAACAGCACAATGGATAACAACTTCTAAAGCTGATGTCATCCTAAGCACAGCTGTCTCACTGATGATTTCCAGGTGCTGATTGTGAGAAATAACTCCTCTGAGTAGTATCATAAAAGATGGCAGGGTGGAGCCCTTCACTACATTGATAACTACAAGTAATGTTATTGAAATGCTTACTTTGCTTTCCTAGTAATGCATTTGCCTGACTGTAGAGATGTTAAGAACTGCAAAAGTTGGGGCGGGGATTGGAGGATAGAGAAAAAAGTCATTTGGAAGAGTTTCCTGTTCTTTCAGGCCTTCATGTAGCAGCTTGAGTATGCTGACCGAGTAGTTTTGCATGTATGCCTCTAACAGTTGAAACATGGTAGAGTTTTTTCTTATGGAAATAGTTCTTGTGCTTAGTCCTTGCTATAATGTTAATTTAAGTTGATAAAACTGAATTACCTCATGTGATGCTTTGACCAAAACCAAAGTATAGCTAGCGATGAAATTAATATCACAAAATAATCCACTTAGAAAAGAGCTGCAGCACAGTATGGCACTGATCCATTTAATTCAAATTGTGAAGGTAAAGTTTATGGGGCTACTGCTATGCAAGTATTAAGGAAAACTAGTAATTAGTTCCAGACAATGGATACCTTTTTTTTAAAAAAAAATCCACTGTTAACAGGCTGTATGTCTTTATTGTCCAGTTAAAGACCGTTTCTGTTACTTGTGGGAACTGTGGCTTATACCCTATGGTTTTATTGGAAGTCAGAGGAAGAATTAGAGTTAGATGGATGGTAGGTAATCCAAAATCTTGCATAAGGGAAAGGAGGATATTTTTAGGGTAGAAGTGGAGGTCTGGGGAATGCATAACAAAGTTTGCTGTATTGTAGTTTACAAGCTGTTTGGGGGCATTTGAACAACATTGTGACCACTACTGTTTACAGTTCTCTTTGCAATAGTTCTGTCAATGGAACAGGCAAATTCCAGAAAAGAGTCTCTAATCTTGTACAGCATTAAGGACTGCCTGACTCCTGATGACGTTTTATATTGTACTGTAAATGCCTGGGAATGGCTAAGCAAACATGCTTGTTCTAAAATATAAAAGTACAAAAGATATTGCATCAGTCTTTGGAACATAGATTATAGTCTCACTGACTTGAATACATAAAGTCAGTATCCTTGCACAGAAGGGGAATACCCATTTAGGAAAACCACTGACAATCTACAGAAAGTTGCCTGTAAAGTGGAGGCCAACCCTTTGACAATTCAGATAATCTTTAAAACACCTGTGGACAAAGTCACCTATAGTCTACTGTCTTTGATTACTTTCTGGAACTTCATATAAAATGGTGCTATGTAAGATCTGTGTTTAAATGTGCTATTCTAATGAAATGTTAAATGTGATTACTTCACTTTACAGATCTATAAAAAGGCAAATTACAATAAGAATTGTTTTCTTGGAAGAAAAGAGCGGATTTAATGTGAACAGTGCTGTTTATTATTTTTAAAATACTGTATGCTTGCAATAACCAGTTTCTTGCACTAGAACAATTGACTATTTAAAGCTCAAGTAGTAACGCAATAACAATTCTGTACCTTATGTACCACAAGTTGTCCAAAAGGATTCTGTACTTGGATGACATCCTTCTTAGTAGTGTTTGTACCATACTGGTTATCTCACAGATGTTCCACTTTTCGAACAAACTGCTTGATGTCCTGAGCCAAGAGCTCTGGCTCTTCAAAGGCAGGGAAGTGGCCACCCCTTGGCATGTAGGAGTAAGTGACAAGGTTTTTAAACTTCCTCTTTACCCAGGAACGTGGACTGTGTGTAATTTCATTAGGGAAGGCAGCAACACCAGTTGGAACATAAACTCCAATCCTGTTGTAGAAGAAACCATATGTTATCAGGGGTTGACTTGGCCACTGAGAAACCGATGTACATTTTTCTACACTAAGCCATATTACTGTTGGAAAGCTACAATGCTTTTGTCTAGCTTTATTAATATGCATAGCTTCCACTGTTTTTATTTCCCATTTGTACACAAACTTTAAACTAGCCCAACTATACCATGCTTACTAACAAAACAGTTGGATATCTGTATTATGTTTAAGTTATATCTGCATCCATGTGGACTAGAATGTTTATGCTTAAAAATGAAACTGGGTAGCAAGAGCTGAGAGTCAGTCTTGCTTCACATGGATAATGAGCTTCATGATCGTTTTTGATGTTGTTCTAGGTATTGGTAAAGAAGCTGCCATGAAACTTATACCTTCATACCCTCATAGTCAAGTATCTTAGTGGTTTAGTAAATACCTTTTAAACCCTAACACCAAGGTTTAATATATGAAGCGGGATTTTGACTTCCTTACAGAAACAGTTTTCTGACAAATATTCAAAAAATTATTGGAGGATTTCTGCTTGTATTATGGTAAAAGTATTAATTGTGGAATGAGGTCAGTTATAGCTGGCATTGCATTAGACAGTGCTGTCTAGTGTATATTGCATGACTTATTTTCAGCTCCTTAAACTACTACATCCCTAGTAGTGGTTGATGTCATCCCATTATAGCTGCTAGTCTAATATGTTCATGTGGAGCAAGGAGAGAATGCCATATTCTTAGGCAGAAAAATGACTTGGGCCACCCTCAATAGCAGGAGCTGTCTAAGTGCAGATATAAAAATATTGAAGGTGGTATGTAGAGTATCTTGAAGAGAAACAGTTTTTCCTGTAGCAGTTTGTAGAGTTTCTTCCTTACCTGGCACGAGGAGTACTGTTTGGATTCTTGGAAAAATTCTCTTTGTAAAAGCGCATTGATGGCACAATGGAGGATGTCACCCAGTAAATCATGATGTTGGTCAAAAGGTCATCCAGAGAGTATTTCCTGAATCAGAGAATTACAAGAATAGCTTTACTGAGATTTGGTACTCGGCCATGATATGGCCTACTCACAGAACATGGAGTATAAGTTCAGCGTACAGCCTTGGAGAGGAAGGGCATTAAAATGTGTTGAGTAGCGCAGCACTAGATTATTAAAATACTGAATTAAAACTCAATTTCATTCCCATTTAAGATGAGAATTTGCCATGTTAAATTCCCTGTTCCAGGTTTAAATTAAGTGTTTACAATGTGTCCCTACTCTCCTAATACCCCCATATAGTAAAGATCCTTACCTTTCCAAACCTCCATCATCCAAGCTTGGAAATGATTTATCTGTCCATGTGGAAAACTTTTCTAGGATGTATGCAGCAAGTCCCACAGGGCAGTTATTCAATGCACATCCTAGGTCAGAAAAGCAGCTCATTAGTTTTCAGAACAGTCATTGATCTGCACTACCCCAGGCTAAAATCTGGAACCTGGAGGAGAATTGCTTGTAGTTGTGAGAAGGAATTAAGGCTTTGAATTTCAGACAATTTTATACTACTTCCATCTTGGATATCCTAATTCCTGAGACCCAATTATTCTTACAAGCACACAGTGAACTGGGGATAAAAAACTAAGATATTGCAGAGATTGCTACAAACTTTTATCTATGATACCTGCCAGTCTGTGTCCGTACACTCACTTTTCTCTGCATGGAATTGCATAATCAAGATAGTATATTGTATAAACCAGGTCTACTTGGGGAATGATTATGTATTTTTCACTATAAAAGTGAGAGAGAAAGAAATCTTTATATATTAAGTTGATCTTTATTCACTAAGGCAAAACCAAAATCATTAATCATTATAACACAAATGGTGTCATTTCAGAAATGTAAGACAGTCTCCTGATTGAAAAACACTTAGTTAATTATGTGCTTTAAATTACTAATTGCATAGGAATAAAACCAATGAGTTTGAAAGAAACAAGAACTGCCCTGAATAAGGCCGTTGGTTTAAGTCCAGCATCCTGTATCCCATGGTGTTCAATCACTGAATGTCTACCAAGGAGGAGATGAGAGCAAAGTTCCTCTTCTATCATTTCCCAGTAACTAGTATCCAGAGGTATTCAGTGGCCCCTGATTCAGGAGGCAGATATCACAACTAGACACGATAGCTTTATCTTCCATTAACTTTTTCTCATCCATTTTCAAAACTATGCAACATCGAACCTTGTGGAAGCAGATTCCATAGTTGTATGGAATGCCTGCCTTATGATCTCTCAAAATTCATTTCCATAGAATGGCTAATATTTTAGGAGGTAGTAGAACTTTTCTAGCTCCATTTTTCACCCAGTGTTAATTTTATACAACTCTCTCATGTTTTCCCTTTCAACCATTAGAGTTGCTTTTTTTCTTCCAAACTGAAAAAAGCCAAGCTGTTTTAATGTTTCCTCGTATGAGAATTGCTTCAGCCCTATGGACATATTTGTTGCCTCATTTTGTACCTCTCCAACATCCCTTCTGAGAGGTGTCAACCAGAGCTCTATGTCAAATGTGATCAAACCATAGCTTTAGTAGAGTTTTTTTAAACCCCCTGTCCCAATGATTCCAAGCAGAGAAAATTCCCTTTTTCACAGCTGCCACACATTGAATTATGTTCACTATGTCTTCCACAATCCCAAGGTCAATTTTCTTCTCAGTCACTGCCAACTAAGTCCACACATGTGCAATCAGGATTGTCATGCCACAAAGTGCATCATTTTACTCTTACCTGGAACTTTATTTGCCCTCTTAACACTCATTTGCCCAGTCTTGAGAGTTCTTTTTGGAGCTTCCTCCAATCAGATTTTGTTTTATCATCTTAATTAAATAATTTGGTGCAATCTGCAAATATGCATAAGATCTCACTGTCTACCCCTTACTCCAGATAATTCATGCCAATTTAAGAAAAAACAACCAGTCCCAGTCAAGGCCCTTGGGAGATCCCAAAACATCCTTTTTAGATTATGTGTATGCACAACAGCAGGCAACATCTGAGAATGCATATTTTCTCTTTTCAGTATGTGTGTGTGTGTGTGTATCTCCATGTGTGTGTCTCCATCTCCATCTCTCTGTTTTAGGGTGATGTTTGCCATCTCCAGCATTGAAAGTGATATTCAGAATTTAGCCAATTATTTAGGGCAGCTTTTCATTGATTGTTTCTTTTTAAAGTCAGCTAATAATTCATGAATTGCAGCCCTTCATATTTGACATTGTCCATGTTCATTATGTATATGTTTTGAAATGCCAGCTTCCCGAATTGTGGTATGAGCTGTGGATAGAACAATTTGAACCTGAGACTTTAGGATGATTCACAAAGTCCACTGAGACCATTGTTTTGTTTAATTAAATTCTACTTGCCTGTCTGAAAATGTTTCATGCATTACTGTTATCTCCCTCACCCTTGTGCGATTTGTTACAATTGTTGTCATCTTTGTTTCAGCACTGATATCAGCATTCTATTTGATTTATAAATGTAGGCACAGAATGATCCTGCTGTGCTGCAAGGGATTCGGTTCACAAACCTGCTGTGTCTGGTTTGGTGGCTTGGATATGCATATAACCACTCTCACGCAATATATAATACACATGCTCGAAGTATGGGAATAAACGGCGTGCATCTTCTCTGGTGAGGCCCACCAACCATGGTACATAAGCTCCCAGCAGTAAAGATACCGATTCTTTCAAACCAAGTTTGGTTAGGAATACCATGTTCAGATGAAGTCCCTTCACACATCTGGAATCAAAAGAAATAAGGCAATGCTGAGTGATCTCAAAAACACTTTTTCAAAATCAACTAACACAGAAATAGAACAATTTGTCAAATATAGTTTTTACTGTAATCTTGTATAGTAGAGATCTACTTGCAGAATACAACCCCTACAATGAAGTAGTCAACTAGGCTGTATGAAACGAGATCGTGTATACATTATAAACTTGGCTTCGTAATAGGGACGGATATAATGATTTGTTGAATAATGGGGAATATGTTAGAAAAATGAGCTTGAGAGTCAATATGAGAGAATTTTTTTGCCACTCACTTTGGCAGCATCTGGGCCATGGTTGTGGTGATTGCAGAGCCCCAGTCTCCACCCTGTAAGTAATATTCTTTGAATCCCAGTCTGTGCATCAGCTTGTGAAAGATTCGAGCAGCAGCCACCACGTCAAAACCTGCCAGTTGGGAGAAATGTCTCATTAAAGACATCTGTGATAACATTCATTTAAAACCTCTGTGGTCTGAAAAAGTTTCAGAAAGGTTGATCAGTTACTTGCCCTGCTTGTGTGGAGCCTCAGAGAAGCCATAGCCTGGGATGGATGGACAGATGACTTCGAACACCAGATCCTCAGCACTTGAACCACGACCAGCTGGATTAGTAAGCAGAGGGAGGATCTTATAGAATTCATAGAAGGAACCAGGCCAGCCATGTACCATCAGCAAAGGCCTGGGAGTTTGACCACTTGGGATGTGAGTTGGTTTCACATGGATAAAATGAATTTCAATCCCTGTCAGAAATCCAAAAGGTATGTTAGCTGTTGTGAAGGAAGCTCAGACTGGAAAATGGGAGATGGGGTGACTAAAAAGATTAGCCCCAAGACATGATATTTATTTAGAAGCATTCACCTTCAATAGTTGTTTTATAATGTGGGTACTGGTTGAGGATGTTAACTTGCTTTTCCCAGTCAAACTGATTCCTCCAATATGAGACCACTCTCTGCAGATAGCTGGAGTTGAAACCATAGTTGAAGGCAGCCCCTTCCAGTGGTGGTGTGTAGCGTACCTGATCAAGACGCTGGTGCAAATCCTAGAGAGAAGGAGAGGAAGAAGGGTAGAAAGAACGTTTGTCATGGGTGATAATGTAATGGATATTTCCAAAACACATGGCTTCTTGGAGCAGCACCACTGATAGTTCCTTAAAATGTAAGGAATCAATTGCTTCACCATATGCCTTATTCCTGAATGCCTGTGTGGTGTAGCAATTTGAATGTTAGAGTATGAACTTGGAGATCAGAATTCGATTCCCTCTTTGGTTGTGGAAATCCATTGGGTGACCTTGAGCATGTCACACTCTCAGCCCCCAGAAAACCCTATGATAGGTTCACTTTAGGGGCGCCATAAGCCAGAAATGACTTGAAGGCACACAACAACAGAACAGAGAATTGTATGGGACTATGAATTGAGTTTAAGTAAAGGAATGTTCTCTCTGTGTCTTGAGTAAACAGGGCTGATCCTGCCATTAAGTTGGTTATGCAGTGGCCACAGCATGTCATGAAAAGAGAGCTAACTGTTATTTAATTTGTTATTGCATATATACTGCCAGGGATGGGGAGAGGCCCCTGTGGGATTTTTCTCTTGTGTGTCAAAATAATGTGGTTGGCGTGGGATAGTACACATCTTGGACTACACATGTGTGGAGTGCCATTTGCTGTTCTGCCTCAAGCAACAAACTATCTTGGCCTCCCCATATGGCTTTTTTGCTCAGGCTTGGATTGGGGATCTCCGGTCCTTTCATAACTCAGTCAAAATCATTGCTTTTGTATAGATGAGTAATTGAAAATTGAATTGAATTGAAAATACAGAGTTGCCTTTGTGACACATTTCAAAAAGTTCTGTGTTGTAAACATGTCTAACAACAGGCAACAACTGCCAGAACTTAAGAAATCTGGACCACTGCTAACAAGGATAACGTTAACACTATTTAGAAAAAAGACTTTTCTTTCTTTCTTTCTTTCTTTCTTTCTTTCTTTCTTTCTTTCTTTCTTTCTTTCTTTCTTTCTTTGCTACCTTTATTGCCCTCCCCTTTCCTCCAGTGGGTTCAAGGTGCTGTGCATGGTTCTCTTCTTCCCCCAATTTATCCTCAGAACAACACAGTGAGTAGTTCAGACTGAGAGAAAGTAACTGGCCCAAGGTCTCACAGTGAGTTTTATAACTCAGTAGGGACTTGACCTCAATGACTGTTTGTAGTTTAGCTGAACATCTTGAAAAGTCTTTGATTCCTTTTCAGAATCTTAATTTTGTTATGGACAAGTTGTTGTTGTTGCTGTTGTGTGTCTTTGAGTCATTTCCACCCACTCAGTGGGTTTCCATGGCTGAGTGGGGAACTGAACCCTGGTTTCTGGTGTCATAGTCTGTGTTCACTCCAAGATTTCAGAGATCTAGAACATTATGATGATACTTTTCTTTTAGACAGCCTAGGTTGCAGCCTTAATACTCTAAAGGCACCAGATCCCAAGCAGCGTCAGCTCTGTAGTATTTGTATGGGAGACAGCTAGCGAATACCAGGTCTGTACAGTATATTTCAGAAAAGGGAACTAGCAAAACTGCCTTTGCATATTCCTTGGCTAAGAAAACCCTAGGAAATTCATGGGGTCACTATAAATTGACAGGTGACTGGAAGGCACATATATACACAGAGAGAATGTCTGAGCTAGAGCTCATTTGCCAGACTTAGGGTTACCAAATGACCAGGGAAAATTGAATCAGTTTGTCCTTTTGTCCTTAACAAGATTCATCTGCAAACATGAGCAATTTTTTTTTTCACAACATAGAGTAGCCTTCTTTACCACAATATGTCAAATTGCTGTTGAAGACAGATCTACAATAGGTTGCTGAATGGCTGGCAACCTTATAGGAGGTAACTACAAAACCTGAATGTGTAAGTAGATGAAAGCATACAACAGTGTAAGCCTACTTTCCTTTGCAGATCAATGTACTGTCAGATACTCACTGTGATGTTCCTTCTACACATGGAACTATGATTTTGAACCTGGTTTTTGGATTTCCCTTCCACAATAATTTGAGCATTAAGAGAGCCTGGTATGTTGCCACTTTGCTTATCCAAGAACTTGAAGAAAATCTCTAATGTTCTGTGTTCTATTATATCCAATGAGCGAATTTGTTTAGAAAATACATTACAGTGCAGCACAGTAACATGCATAAAGGCACTTTGAGATGGTGTGATAGCATGCTGGCATACCATCAAAGGCTGCAGGAGTTTGGCTTGGTTCATTCCCAAAGAATGCCTTGGCCTTTTGGAGACATGATTTCTTTTATCTTAATTTCAAATACTGTAGTTCAAGTTTTTATTGTTATGTGCTTTCAAGTCAACTCCAACTTATGACAACCTATGATAGGGTTTTCTTGGGAAGGTATATTCAGACAAAGCTTGACATTTTCTTCCTCTTGTCTGAGAAAGTGTGTCTTGCCCAAAGTCACCTTGTGGTTCTTTGCGGCTGAGCAGGGATTTGAACCTTGGACTCCCAGAGTCCTTGTCCAACAGTCAAACCTGCTGGTTCTCACAGTACAAGGGAATCTAGGTTATATGAAAGAGGCAGAGCACAAACCAGAGAAGAGTTCTATGCTTGGACTTACATGTTGGCAATAAATAAATAACTCCCAGGATAGTCTGCTACCTTTGCTGCATAGCAGATTGTTCCTTAGGCTCTCATAGGCATGCCATCTTAGTTTTTGTAACACACACTAGACACACACACTGCTGATCCTTAAGTAGATAATTCCTAGCCTAAATGGGCCAGCAAGATCAATGATAGTGCCAAACCTGTGTGTTGGGAAGTATTAGGTTTGCCAGAGTGAAAGCTGGAGAGGATTCCTGTACCTTTAGTGGCTGTGTGAAAAAGGGAATTTCAGCAGGTGTTGCTTTTCATACAACCAGGTAACAAGCAATGACTGCTGAAATTGCCTTTTCTACTCAACCTTTAAAGGTACAGGAGCCCTCTTCAGTTTCACTCTGGTAATCCTCAGAGGTAACTTTATGAAATATTTCAGGTTCCACTTCCAGTGTTGATTGTCTGTTGACCTAAGATTAATAAGATTTGCCTCATACCTTAATTAACTGTAAATGGTGGTGTCCAGCAAATAGAAACATGGATAAATAATTGGAGTTTTAAGACTCAACTTTGCTAGGACTGTGCGGGCCCATGACTGTATATCCCTGTCTCTTCTTTACCTAAAAGGAACTTGTGATGCATATATAGCTTATCGGGTTGAACATATCTATTACAAATTTAAAAAGCATAAAATAAAGTATAAACAGTACTACTAGCATGCTATTTATGTATGCCTTCTGGATTCCTCTTGCTCAATTCCCTGTTTCACGCTGGTACCTGGATTTCTTTCTCAGATGTTTTCACTTGGAAAGGTCTAATGCTTTCATCTTCTTTGTCCCTTGACGACTTCTTGCCCGACCCCCACCATCCATCTCCCATTTCTAGGGTCTTCATCCTGTGTCTGGACAGAAGCCAAAGAACAAGGAGACCCCCACCTCCTAGAGCACAAGAAGCTGCAATCACATTTCTCTGTGGTAAGTCATAAGACCTAGAAAAGAATGGAAGACATTGTGAGGCCAAGACTGAAGGGAAATGGTGTGTTCAGAAGAATAGTGCGGATCTGTAGTTTCCTCAGGAGTAAGCAGTTGGCTTTTCTTTGAAAACAACTCTTTGAGTTTAACCTAATAACTAATGGAATAAAAATAAATTCTAAACAGACAGGTACTTTAAGATAACAATATGTTCAAGACCACGTAGTCTAGATTCAGGACTGATTTTACTCTAAGGTGGCGGGAGATGGTTGCCTCTGACTGCTGATTCTGAATATTGTGAAACAGATTGTTAGTGAATTAGTTGTAAGTGTATTTTGGCTGCCAAAAAGGGATGGAGGTACTTATCAGATTTTGGGCCTCAGGTGCTGAAGTAACTTGGTTGGTCTCAGGTTCTTTGTACCCAAAATTTTGGAGTAGGGTGGGGCAAAGTACCATTTGGGGCTCTATATAAGACAACACAATATGCTAAGCCATCTTTGTGTTTATTAGTTCATTCTTCATGTTTTAACTGTCTTTTCATGCTGACAGCTATAGTGGGAAAGTGGAAGAAAACTCTCTCAGTGATGGCACCAGAAAATAGAGTGGGGAGCTGTCTGCATTTAATGTGTTCACATTTAATGTGTCTGAGGCCATTTCCACAGTAGACTGTTATAGCGCTATTATTCCACTTTCAACATCCTATGGAATCCTGGGGTTTGCAGTTTAGGGAGCTGCCTAAACTACAAACCCCAGGATTCCATAGGATGTTGAAAGTGGAATAATAGCGCTATAACAGTCTACTGTGGAAATGGCCTTCAATTGCCTTGTGAAAGAAATACAACAGTAAAGTAAAAGCTATTCAAATGAAAGTACCATCAGGACACTGATTTTAAAATGAGAGGTTTAGACTTTAAGACAGATGTTACTTAAAAGGCCAGGTTGAATTTTTTTTTAAAAAAACTTGATTTGGTAACAAAAAGACCACAAAGAATATGCCAACAAATCTCTTTGAGGAAGCTGTTTACATAAGTAAAGTGTGTCTCCCAAAAAAGCCTCCCCTCACCAGTGGCTAGTTACCATTTTACCTCATTTTGCTAGCACATCTGCACACTTCACATATTTTACATACCACCAGCGTGAACATATTTTCTCTGAAGGAAATCCTGCTGTGAGTTACTTCAAGTAAGGATACCTGTAATCTCTAGTTAATGATTTAGTTCATTCATATAAGAAACAACTTATCTTTAAATAAACACAATGTTTCAGCAATAGTGTGGATGAATGGGAGGATGTCTGTTTGTCCGGGGTGCACAGATTCCTTTGCTTTTGCCACCAAAGGTTGTGGCAGAGGACTAGAGTTACATCAACATTGTCTACTCTATGGTGGATGGGAGTGATGGAAGTTGCAGTCCAACATATCTGGAGGACAGCAAGTTCAGGAAGGACAGTGTGATATGTCCTTGTTTGCCTATCCTGAAGATTTCCTGGCACTGCTAGCATATCATAAGCTAGACTGATGCAATCACTGATGCCAAATTGTGAAGTGGAAATACTGTAGACTTTTTGTTTTAAACACTGTGTGATTGTACCCTCTTCCTTTCAGGTAACAGGATACTAAGCCTCAATCACTTAAAAAAAGAAGGGATGGAGTATCTACAGGGAGATTGCTTTATCCTACCCTTGTTGTTACCTTCTGCCTTCAAGTTGTTACTGACAACCCTAAGGTGAACCTATCATGGGGTTTTCTGGGGCTGAGAGTGTGTGATCACCCAGTGGTTTTCCATGGCCAAGCAGGGAATCGAGTCTCCAGGGTCATAGTCCCTTCCCTAGCATAATGGAAACTTAAGAGAACTTTTTTTCTACTCCCTTCCAAACCCTTTTTGTTTTGCATCATGCCTTACATTTTACAAACCCAAATGAAAGGGTTTTCTTACTAATCTTTGCACACTGCTGTGGAAGCTCTTTTCAGCTCAAAAGAAGGGTGAAAATGCCAGCCTTCTCCTTCCTTCTTCCTCTTCCTCCTCAAAGCAGAGGGCCTAAGTTGTTGAGTCTGCATTCTGAAGTTGACTCAGCTTAAAAGCCCACTGAGCCGTTTTTTAGCTGTGAGTTTCTGCCAGTCAAATCCTTTCTTGGAAATACAGGATGAAGCTGGCACACAAATTTAGCTGAGCAGGTGGGCTGGTCTAAGTGAGCAAGAGAGGCAATACACAGTCCTCTTCTTCCAACCTTTGCCACCATTCTCTTTGGCAAGTTTTGTGGATATTGACCTGTTACATCAGTTTGGATTGCATATTTCCCTTCTGCACACAATAGCTGAAGAGTTGCCCTTTGCCCGAGGTACAGCAGCAGTTAAAAGCTAGTAGAGCAGAATGAATAGCAGAACAGTAGAGGAGAATTTCCCCCTCCAAGTGTGACAGAGGAATAATAATAACAATAAGTATTTGTACAGTATTTTTGGAATATTCAGAATGCTTCACTTAATTGGTCTCATTGTACTATTTACAACAATCCTGTACAGTAGACTTATTTTATTATTTCCGTGCTGCAAATAGTGGCTGACTGCTGAGTCACAGTGACTTATCTGAAGGCATTTATTGAGTTTATGGTGGAGAGAAGTACCTTGCGGATCTTACAAGCTAAGCCTATAGTGTAGTAAAGAATAGCTGGAGTGCTGAGAACAAAAAATTTAAACTTGTTTTCCAGTTCTCTGCAGCACAGTTTGGAAAAATTACTTTTTCTGTACAAAAGCTCCCAGAATCCTCCAGCCACCACTGCAGTCCAAAAATATAATTTTTTCCAATCTGTGTTTTCTACTCTAGCCTGAGCAATTGATACAACAGGTTATCAAGTCCCCAAGCAGTGTGTTTCAATCTCCAAAGTATTTTGCTGCTCAAAGGCCTTATCATGGGAAAATTCAATACGGCACAAAGCAGTTTTAAGAATCCTGACTTCCTTCAAAGATAAACCTTGATGGCTTCCCCTTTTCAGCACTTTCTCAGCGAATACAGTATTAGGGTTCTTCCAGTCAGCCACTGGATATATATTCAAAATAACCTAAGACAGCACTTTCCTCTCAACATAGGAAGTGCTTTGGGAAGATGTTTGAGAATAATGGGACATTTCTCTACCTCCTTTCTATGTATGTTTATTTTATCTATATGATTCTGATTACATGGCTGGACAGGGATTACAGATTTTTTCCTTGGTAATAAAAGAGCTTGATCTGGTATAAACTTCCCATTCCTGTTCACAGTTAAGTGGCTTTCTAACCAGCAGTTAGATCAGTCTCTCTTCTCTGAGCCATTCTGGCCTGCCTGAAACCTATCCCGCCCCACCACTCTCCCAGAAACTGCCATGCCTTCTTAGCACTCACCGGACACTCTGTAGGATCTGCTGCCACATGTCCACAACAGGGGCCTCCCTGGGAATAGCAACCAGCTTGAGACAATGCTAGTATTAGTGCTTGCAGGCACTGCTGGCTTCCGCTGTGTTCCCCCCCCGCCTCTCTGTTGTGAACCACAGTAGAGAAAAGATAACACAGTTTCCTAGTGCCACCTACTGCTTCAAGGTTTGTTTCCAGGATTGCTTAAGCTAAAACAACATGACGACATATCCTGTGATTATCCATTTGTTTCTCAAGATCAAGGAATGTGGTATACCAGGTGTGGTAATCTTCTTTGTTCAACATTCTTTGCACACGAGATGTTAGCATGGCACCCTGAAAAGTGACCAAACACCTGCTTAGAGGCTGCTTTTCAGGTTCCACAGCTTGAGAACTGCACTAAAGTGGCTTCTAAAGACAACTTCGTACAACAGATTTCATTTGGTTTTAATGGTGAAATTAGCCTCCATAGAGAATTCTGGGAAATGTAGTTGTCTGTGAGATGCTGGATTTCTCTAATACAGAAATCACAACATCTACATCAGTGTCACCTTGGGGACACCATGGCAATGTATCTAGCATGAAATAAATATGCATGCTTACCTCACTTAACAAAGCCTCTGACAAAGAAGATCCTTTTCAAATCTGCCTATCGTCTCTTTCTTTCTTGACCTCTGTTTAGCTGTAAGATTTTAAGTGCATCACATTGAGAGGATGGTGAAGGATGGCTGAAGAAACATGTCTGGTCCCAACAGCAAGTCTGCAGTGAATAGTACAATAAGGCTTGAACTGGGAAAGAATGGGATCTACTGTAGCCAATACTACTGGAGCTGTGTGTGCCCACTTACAGCAAGCCAGATAAATAGCAGTTGCCTCCAGAAATCCCTTACTGAACATATATGAACAGCAAAACAGAGAGAAATGAGGACAGTGGATAAACCAGCATCACCAGCTGTCCTAGCATGAAGAATGAAGGAATAAAGAGGAATAGATCTATATGTTTGGAAATTATAACAAAAGTGGAGGCTGATGATGCATTTTTGAAGAAGTCTTCAAGTGGTCTTTAAAAAATTTAAAATTTTTTGCTTGTTTATGCAAAACTTACCAACCTGGCTGTTTCATTTCACATGCACATATTGTTACTTTTGGATAAAGAGTTTGCCGAAACATGTACTCTTCTTTTTTGCAGTGTAGGAATCTATGCCTATTCTTTCATGCTATTTCTGCCTTTGGAACCACATTTTGTGTTAAGAATGTACTGCTGAGGAACAAATCCGTCTTGTTAACTGTGGTGTACCTGTATGCACATCAGCTGGGCTTCTCTCACCACCAGTGCTCATTATTTCTGTCTCTGGGCCAATTCCTATGGTTGCATAGGCTATGGAGAAAGGGTAAAGCAATGCCTGTCCTTTCATTCACTGATCTCCTGTGAGCTGAGATGGAGAGAGCAAAGCCTGGGAAAAGTAATGTTTTGGACCATAGTTTGCACCTTTCCCTACCCCATAGTTAGCAAATCCCTATTGGTTGAGGGATTCTGGTAGCAGAAGTTTTAAAAAGTCATTTTTCCAGCCTCTCAGTGGTAGAACAGTAGTAAAAAAATCAGTGAGCTCTGGTGGCCAGTTGTGAGTGCCTGCATTGGAAGTGTGGGATTTGGGCTCAGCAGATGCAAATTGATGTTGACCTCTGATCCCCATCTGGATCTTTATTTGTAATTTTGATAGGCTGACACTTGCTAGTATGGGTAGGGTTATCTATATTCACATAGGCAGAAAACTCAGTTAGCTGTCACCTATAATCACTTAAACACTTTTTACAGTAAAGTGGATAGCTGGAAATCCACCAAATTCAGAATTCAGAGGCAGATTGTTGCAGATTTTTTCTTTTTTT
The DNA here is from genome assembly GCA_948474755.1 of Ctenosaura bakeri. Taxonomy (NCBI): domain Eukaryota; kingdom Metazoa; phylum Chordata; class Lepidosauria; order Squamata; family Iguanidae; genus Ctenosaura; species Ctenosaura bakeri. The sequence goes on along the minus strand of CAOLHI010000055.1, from coordinate 726,082 downwards.
CAATCAAGTGGGTCTTCTTGCTGTAGCTAGATTTAAATGTATTGTCTAGCATGTGCAAAAAGATTACCCATGAGCTATTAGCTGTACCTGGCACTGGTTTGAAATTGAGATGCCCTTACTTATGTATGCCATGTTAGCAGCAATGTTCAGGTTCTTTGGGAAGGAGCATTCAACTGGATCTGTATGAGATCCAAAAGCTTCCTCCCTAGATTTCACCCTCCATTTCAGCTTTATCACTCCACCCTCACTTGGAGCTTCTTTAAAAACAGCTATCTGCTGGAGTTGTCCTAACAGAAAAAGGTGTGTTTCCTCGGGCCCTCCTTTAACCCAGGTGCTGATTAGCACTCTCTAATACTCCTTAAGCTGATCGATAACATAAATAAGATGAGCTTTTATTAAAAGTTCTTTCTGTACAATCTCATAAACTGCAAAAGTGAAGGTGTAGAAGTTGCAATCACAAACAACACAGTGTGGAGGAGGGGGGTGAGAGGAGGCAGGGCTACAGTGCGGTCACTGTGCACGGGGGCGTGGCCAGGGTGTACAGGGGTGTGGCTATGGGCCGGGATGTCCTGAAAACATTTCCACCAGAGGTGAATGGCACCCCCTGCCCCCACATCCCTATACAACTGAAACAACACATACTGTTTTTCACATTCCAGTAAGCCTGCTCACTTTTATCCCAGATTTATATTTCTTAAACTTAAGGGATATACACTAGCTAATCAAACTGTAAAACATTAAACAAGCTAATATAAGCTCATGCCTTCCAACATTTCGCAGATTAAAACCGGGACATGTGGCCAAGTAACATCAAAATATGGCAAAGATGGCAAAAGTTATTAATGAGGAAGAACACAACAGTTAGGAAAGACGGCAGTGGTTTGCTTTTACCTTAGCTTCCTGGGAAGGGCAAGATTCTGTCCCATCCTCTCCTTGACCACTAAGTTAATTGAGTTCAAATTACTGTTGCACTTTGAGCTCAGCAGCAGTTGAAATAAACTGAGGGCAAAGGAGGAAAGTGGGAAGAGAGAGAAATTGAGACATTTTAAAAGCAGCAGAAAAACTGGAATGATGGGATTAATCAGGACTGTACCTGCTAAACTGGGACAGTTGAGGGGTATGGGGTAAGACTTAATTACTGTATATACTCATGAATAAGTTTAAAAATTGTAGTCACAAAATTGACCCAATAAACCTAGGTTGACTTATCTGTGGGTCAATGTAAGTATTGTACTTTAACTCTTATATATATAAAAAAGAGCCATTCCCTTCTTTGACCAGAGTGGCAAAAGGCGAGAGCTTAGTCTGTCCCAGGAGGACCTTAAAGAAGCACTGACCCCCTTGGCTCTGCTCCACTTCTGGTCTTTTTGAATGTCTGGGTGGGAAAATGGTGGCAGTCGCTTTTTGGTGTTTGCCCTCAAAGGAATGCCAAGAGAGTAGAAGGGTCAGTGCTTCTTTTAGGTTCTCCCAGAATGGACTAAGCTCTCACCTTTCACCACTCTATTCGGAGAAAGGGATGGTTCCCTTTTTTGTTCAGAGCTAATACTGTACCTTAATTTTTATGAAAAAAGTAAATCATCCTCTTATCTGAGTAGAGTGTAAAAAGCCTTTTTGAATGCCTGGCTGGGAAAATGGCAGCGTGGGTGGCAGTGGCCAGGGGCACCTGGCTCCCAAGGCAGCGCTGACGCTCTCCCCTCTCTCCAGAATGATCATTGACTTATCCACGGGTCCCATCAAAATCCATAATTTTGGCCCCCAAACCTGCCCTCGACTCATACATGAGGTCAACTTATACCTAAAATATGGGTGTGGGAGCATGTGTAAGCCTTATGGATCAAAAGGTTTAGTGCAGAGCTTTAAAAAATTTCTGGTTGGTGACACATTTTTTTAGACACGTATCATTTTGCAACACAGTAATTCAGTTTTTCTAGTAAACCGGAGGTTAAACTAACCCCTTATAAGAGATCTGGGCACATACATAAATTGTAACAACGAAATGTACGGGGACACAACATATCTCATGAAAATCTTTTATTTATATTTTTAAAAATATATGATTTATTTATAACATATAACATATAAGATATATTTCCAAGGTTCTGGTTGGAGGGCTCGTTCTCAGTTCAGGGAGGAGACACACTATTTGAAAAGCCCTGGTTTAGTGTATTGGGTGAAGAATCCTGAGTAAGAGTGTGTGCTTGGAAAGTTTTGCTTCAGAACAGGGATGGACAAAGAGTGGCCCATGGGCCCATCTGTGCTACCCATAATTTGCCTCCCCTTTTTATATAATTAAGAGACAAAGTGCTAGATGCAATCTAATCAGTCTGGAAAGGAAAAATATTGACTAGACCATTGAGTAACTGAAGTCCTTCATACTCCCTACAGTACAGTATATGGGTTTCAGTTTTCAGTTAATCCCATTTTCTGACAGTGCTGCAGTCCCTAAGCTGTCAAATAAATGGGGGAAACCTGTTATTACTCTAGTTTATTTATACTGAAAGAGAAACTACTGAATAGATCAACTCATACAATTTTCCATTATGTTGCAACACCTAGTGGTTAAAACGCTGAACTACTTTCATGTGCTTTCATCCCAGGTGATGCTTATAAGCAGTATGTCTTGAAGATTCCACAGCATCACTTTAGTGAACCACTCTTGTAGAAATAGCTCTTTCATTACATTTGTATAAACTTATCCCTCTACAGAGTTTGTACAATTTCTTGGGCCAAGCCATGACTAAAATGTCTGCATTTTAAAACTCTCTAAAAACTCTCTCTTTAAAACTCTTTCTAAAACCCCAAATTGCTTGACTTTTGACAAATTGGACACCATGTGAGAATAACAGAATGCCTACATGTCTCATGCCATTTGGACCAAAAACACCAAATAAGAAAGGATGTTGTGGTCTATGAGGTATGCCTAAGGAATGAAGACTTTCTTAGGAGAAACAAAGAAAACAGGCTCCAATATAGGAACTTCTAGGACAGGATTGACAACTGTGCCATGACTGGCAATCACTTTTTACCTCTCGACCTCACCCAGTGAGCTGTATCTATATGTTTCTTGGAAGTGATATTATTTCACTCCCAGTTTCATTTTTGGCTGCAAATCATTTGTACTTTTGATCAGAAATGAAAGAGATAATTTAATTTAATTTATTGACTTTATATGCTGCCGCTTCTCCCAAGGTGGGACCCAAGGCATCTTTCAAAAAGTAAAAAAATAAATAAATTAAAAGCGTGTAAATAATAAAAACATTTAAGAGACATATAAAGTTATAAAACTTGAAATAAATTTTAAAACAGGTAATAAATAAGAGAAAGGTCTCCAGTTCACCCATTAAATGCCTGCTTAAAAAGAAATGTCTTTGCTTGCCTATGAAAGGAAAGCAGGGAGGAGGCCAGCCTAGCCTCCCATGGAAGAGTGTTCCTCAGGGAGGGAGCAGCCATTGAGAAGGCTCAGGCTTTTTTTTGTTTTCTGGTGTTTTGCGTGTAGGCATTAGGGTGTGGTCAAAAACTAGGCAAACTGCCTCCTTCTAAAACTGTTTTATGGAGGTCTGAGCTATTTTAAGGTCACATTTTGCCTGAATTGTTTATGAATTTGTTTCAGAGGAAGACTGGGGGAGGCTTGGGGTGCCCTGGTTGCTGCTTGAGGCCTATAGGTTTCATCCTGCCCTTCCATATGAAGGCAGGATAGTTACTACATGCCAGGAAGGTATCTGGAAGAGAGCTGCAGGAAAGGGATGAACGTGATGTCATCCTGAGAGCATAGTTATACATCAAAGAGTGGTACAGAATTGATAAATAAGAAGGAAGCTCTCATGTGTTCCTGACTATCATGCAGTTCTTCAGTGGGAAGGATCGTCATACCCTTCTCACTTCCAACAACTTCCACTGCTGGCATGTGGGCTCCAATGTGTTTGCCCATGGCCATTTCAGCCCCAGGCCAAAAATAGTTCCTTACCCTGCTGAAAAGCACTGAGTACACTGTTGGTGGTGGTACTTTTAATGAATAGCTATTAATAATTATGAGTTGCTGGTGGTAACAGGAAACAGATCTGTGGTGGTATCCAAGCTTGGTCTGGGCTGGCAGCCAGGAGGAGCTGATAACAAACACAGGCCAGAAACTCAGCAGTAACTTAAGTGGTCAGTTTACTGAAGAAAGGAAACAGCTTTGCAAATCAGAAGCAATAAGGGTCCCAACAATGTCCATAAATCAGAGGCAGGCAAAAACAAACACAAGTCAAAGGCAGAAACACAGGCAAGGGCAGCAAACAGAAGCATGCACAGATAAATGGTCAGTTGATTGCTGACAAAAGTTAGAGGGGAAAGGCTCAGTTCTTATGGTGCTTACAATAAATTTGCTGGGAATGACACAGGAGACCCTTTTGGTGTCCACGCTGGGCGAAGGTAATCACGGCTAGATCATTCTCTGTGTCAGAGTGAGCAGGGCTCCCTGCCGGGGCTGACACTTCTGTCCCTGAGGAAGGTGGTGGCACTGTCTGCTCTGAAGGTTCTGCTGCAGCAGTCTCTGTGTCAGGGCTCAGAGCAGGTTCTTCTGCCTCAGACTATGAGTCCGAGTCTAGGTCCTGGAAGCCCATGACAGGTGGTGGCACAAACCAGGAAGTACCAGTGATACTGACGACTCTCCCTCCATATAATGAAATTCAGAGGATGATTATGCTGTCTAGAATATAAGAATCTCAGTTGTCCAGGACAGAGCAATGGCAATTTGTGAATATTCAGAATGCTCGTAGGGCCAATATTATCTGGGAGAATTAAATCTGACTGTGCAATTTGAAAGGAGAAAACCACACTGGAAACATCTGAAATCTTCCACTTAGAATGTTCAAATTGAATTATTATGAGTGAACTACTCTAGGGACCTTTTAACACTTCACTGCTTCCATGGAATGAGCACTCAGTTGTCACCCACTTGATTCACATTGATCTCCGGGGTATAGTGGTAAATTCTGACCTGTCATCATGTCAGTCTCCATAGTCACACCTGCAAGAAGAGTCCAAAAATACTATATAGGCAGCTGTATTGAGCTGTATCAACAAGCCAGTCCTAGATGTTTTCACTTCCATGTGGAGCAACATCTCCTGTAAAACAAATAAGTCTTAACTGCCTATTCAAATACAATCCAACCCATAATACCTTAGATTACAACACAAATAGTTCATAAGCTAAGCAACAGCAAAGAGGCTAGTGGCATATTAAAGGCTAGTGATTGTTATTTGGCATAAACTTTTGTGGACTATAGCCCATTTCAACACGTACAAGGAATGCTGACTCAGTTCAATATGCTGCTGAACAATAAATTTTTTGGTGGAAAATCCACCTGCCCTCCTATAGCTACTACAATGATCACTATTAAGATCAAGAGGAACAGAAACTTGAGGAAGGTGGCAGATGATATAATTATCCATGCTAATCAGAAGGTCCTAGCAGATCAACCCAGCAAGCCCTGGGGCTCCTGATCTCTCCCAAAGGTCTTACGTCTTTTGCAGTGTGTTGACTTTTCCCCACCTTCAAAGCACAATATAATTTTATGTTTTCTCGGCTTCCCTAAGCAGTAGGTCAACACAGATAGACATTTTCAGGTACTGTAGAACCCCTTGGCTACTGCACCTACTCTCCTGAACATGTGATTAAAGACTACAATGGTTTAAAAACCCAAGAAAGCAGATTGGCTAGAGAGAAAAACCTTAGAAAATTACAGTTTGTGGAATCTGGCTATAAAAGAAAAATGCTACAGTTTTCTGCTATAAGATCTGTTCAAGAAGCTATCAAGTATACCATAACCACTTGGGATTTTTTAAAATGAGGATACCTATTTTCAGAAAAACAACTGAAATTCTCAGGAAGCAATCTTTCCTCTTGGAAGTGATCCTAAGCACAAGATTCAAAAATAGATTTAATAGTAATTCATCTCCAGGGAATCCTAAAAGTAATCAATCTCTGACGAGACTGAGAAAACCCTAACAGAATTCTTTGTAGCACCCTCACCAAACTTTAGTTCCTATGATACTTCTGAGGGAACTACAATTGGTTGATCTGGTATAAAAGCAAAATGAGTTTGAAGTGTAGAATTGACCTGGAAGGACAGTCTGTATTATTTTACTATCTGAAGCAAATGATTCCTCCTCCTATTCAAGGTGCAGAGTAATTGAAATGAGCTGAATTGGTACAGAATGCTGAAATTACTAAGAGTCAGCATGGTTCTCAAAATCATATCATACCAGGTAATCTTATCTTGTTTTTGATAGAGTTACAAGCTAAATGAAGATATAGTTATTTTGCTTTCAGTAAGGTTTTCAACAATCCCTCATGATAGTCTCACTGACAGGCTGGTAAAATGTGAGCTAGACGATAGTGCTGTTGGGTTGATTTGTAGCTCATTGAGGGATTGAGCAGGTGCTCAGCAGTGGTTCTTGGAGAAATGTGAGAAATGGGATCCTGCAGCGTTCTCTCCCAGGCCCAGTGTTGTTCAACATCTTTATAAATCATTTAAATAAAGGAGTAGAAGGAGGCTTGTCAAATTTACAGATGATTCCAAATTGGGAAGGATAATTAATACCTCAGAAAGCATTATCAGGGTTCAAGATGTTAGTTAGGAGTTAGTTAGGAGAACTGGGCCCAAATTATCATGTGAATTTCCATATGGGTAAATGTAATGTACTACGGGGGGTGGGGTGGGAATCAGACACTCACATGTTGGATGGGTGTATCCTGGATCTTAATAGACCACAAGCTAAACATGCATCCACAGTGTGATCCATTGGCCAAAATTCACATTCTGTAGGTCAAGGGTCAAAATCATCTGATCCTCCCTAGAATGTAACTGGATTGTAATTCCTAGCATCCCTGGCCAGCATAACAGTAGTGAGGAATGCTGAAAGTTCTAGTTCAACAGTCCCTGAAGAGCCATGTTGTTCCCACCCCCTTATTTGTGCCTCTAGAAAGTTGTAAGAATTAGGATGTATGTATACTAAAATCCTCTGGCTTGCTAAATGCTGCTTGGATTCAACAGCAAAAGTTGAAATGATCCAATGGGAACATTTGTAAAAGGCTCTTAGAGACAAGTGCTTTTTTTAAAAAATAATTTGTTTATTAAACAACAAAAAAATTAACAAACATATAATCTACAACCTAAAATAAAAACTAACCATACTAACAATACTAGTAATATTAGCAATACATAATACAACATAACACAACATAACAAAACATAAGTAAAAATAATTTTTAAAAATTGGTTCCTGTCCCGCTGCAAACAGCCCATAGAGAAAAGTGGTTGAAACAGAAAAGTGCTTACTAAAATTCTCTCCTTGTTTATTAAAAAGGGGGAAAAAGGAGTGACTGGGAAGATTCAGCTCTGGCCAGCCTAAGTGAACAGGGCCTCAGGCGGACAACAGCTGCAGCGGGCTGCCTCCCAGGAATAGGGTGGACTTGCACAAAAAGCATCTGTGCCTTTTAATCTTTTGTTCCTTTGTGCTTTGGACTGAAATTCTTCTGCACAATGTGGACAAGATGTGCTCCTTTGCACAATGCGCTCCTTCACGCTTGTAGAGTCCCTATCCTGAACTATAGCGCTGGTGGTGGGACACTAGTATTGTGGTTTTTAGCACTCAGCATATTCCCAGCAGCATCTGGAAGACAGCAGTTTATACAGCAATGTAATTGTTCTGCTGATTGTATTTCAACCCTCTCTTTTGTACTGTCAGACTATTGTGTCTGTCATGCCTTGAAGTCTCCTGTCGACTTATGGTAACCCCATGAATTGATTAGGGTTTTCTTAACCAGTGAATACTCAGAGGTGGTTTAGCCAGTTCTTTCCTCTGAAATATAGCGTATAGCACCTATTATTCCCTCTAATACTGAAAATAGTGGCTGAGCACCAACAGCTATGTAGTGAAAATGCAGCTCCACAGAAACAGGAGGGATGTTATCAGCATACTTGGGAATACACCACCAACTGCAAAATTTAAAAAAAGGGGACCCAAAAGATGCCACAGCAACCCCCTAAAGCCACATAAGAACTGAGCATGCCAGTGGCACATACTGCTGAATGGCTGTTGAGGGAGGAGGATGTTGAATGTCTTAAAAACTGGGTTTGGAGGAAAAGAGGCATGGAAGAGGGCATACTTGGTTGACTGTAGTCCTACGTAGGACCATTTCGTATATTTTGGTGCAGCTCCCTCATTTCATTATTAGAATTCATCTGTGAGAGTCTGGACAGTTCTAAGAATTTGCAGATGCTTGGCTGACCTCAGTATTCTCAGCTGTATGGGTCACAAAATACTCATGCTGTGATGAGCTGCGGAGCTTCCTTTTATTCACACTACTTCTTGCCCACTTGGTGGTTTTGTATTTTGCATCTGTAGTGGTTTTGCCTGCAGGGCATGGGTATCTTATCTTAAATGTGCTGTTTAATAACCCAGAACAGGAAATATTCCTTGGTTGCTTAACCCTTAAAATGGCCAAGAAAGGATCTGCAAGTTAAGAAAGAATCTCCTCCAGCTTCTACTGGAAACTCAGTGGGGTGCCAGAAGAAAAGCCAAGGAGAGTATCTTTCCTGGAATGTCAATTAATTTCCAGTATGTGTAACATTCCTACTTCATATAATCCTGCCACCAGGCAGTTTATGGACATACATCCAAAGCTCAGACTCAAAGTCCCAGAGATGCCAATTCCTTCCAGGGGAAAGGGAAACTAAAAAATACAGGAAATGTTGGATAATATTAATATTAATATTATAATTTCCTGCTTGCTGTTTTATCTTGCCTCTTCTGAGATCCAGAAGCTGGAGATTACAGAAGGGTGCCATCATTATGAAAGCTATTCTGATTTCTTCCAAAGATGTTTCTCTCCCCTCCTCTGGTGCAAAAAAATGAGAAAACCCTAGCGCATAGTGATATTATTCAATGCCCCCAATTAAATATTCCTCATTGTGTTATGTTATATCCTGGAAATAAAATGGATTTAATTGGAATTGTTACCACTTTATGTACCCAAGATCCCCATCACTGTGAAAATACAAGATATTGTTATGATGGCATATGTTAAGTGCACAAAAGCATACTGAATAACAGTACATGTGAAAGGGATCTAGGAGTCTTGGTGGACTACAGGCTGAACATGAGTCAGCAGTGTGATGTGGCAGCCAAGAAAGCCAACGCAATTCTTGGTTGCATCAACAGAAGTATGTGTCAATAGAAGTATGGTGTCTAGATAAAGGGAAGCAATGGTACCACTCTATTCTGCTTTGGTTAGACCTCATCTGGAATACTGTGTCCACTTCATTTCAAGTAGGATATCGACAAGCTGGAACATGTCCAGAGGAGGGCAACCAAAATGGTGAAGGGCCTGGAAGCCATGCCCTATGAGGAGCGTCTTAGGGAGCTGGGTATGTTTAGTCTGCAGAAGTGAAGGTTGAGAAGGGACATGATAGCCATGTTTAAATATTTGAAGGGATGTCATGTTGAGGAGGGAGCGGGCTTGTTTTCCACTGCTCCAGAGACTAGGACAAGGAGCAATGGATTCAAACTACAGGAAAAGAGATTCCACCTGAACCTCAGGAAGAACTTCCTGACGGTCAGAGCTGTTTGCAGTGGAATATGCTGCCTTGGAGTGTGATGGAGTCTCCTTCTTTGGAGGTTTTTAAGCAGAGTCTGGCTGTCCATCTGTCACAAGTGTTTTGATGCTGGTTCCTGCATGGCAGGGGGTTGAACTGGATGATCCCTGTTGTGTCTTCGAACTCTATGATTTTATGAAAAGCAAATAGATGCTTGTTTGTTGCAAATGTGTTTTGTATCTTCCACAGTGTTGGGCATCTTGTGAATGATAACAGTGTCAATTAAACCCATTTAAATTTCAGCTTATAATAGCACACAATGTGGAAAAGTCAAAGGGCGTGTCTGTGTGGATACTTCTGCAAGGCACTGTAGGAATGAGAGGAAAATGGCAAGTGTGGGAACAACTGGAATGTCAGGACTAACTTACTACTGCTCACTTTACAACTGCCATGGTTATAAAATGAGAAAATTAGATTTCTTCATCATTTGTTTAGATAAGAGCTAAGAATGTTTTCTTCATTGGTCCTGATAGTTAGAAGAGATTTCTTCAGTGGTTTTGGATGGTTTTTCTACTAGTGTCAGTGGTAGTGATTAGCTTAGCTGGACGTAAATTTTTACGTTTATCTTCTTTTATATCTGTCTACTATTCCCCTTGGTATTCATGTTTTCTGTACAGAAAACTGTGTTTTGCACAACATATATACAAAGCATAAATATCAGGAAAGAACTACATGGAAATCTTGTTGCTGCATTATTCTAATGTTCTTACCAGCAGTGTGATGTTTCAGAAATCAAAAGAATTGTACTACAGATTCTGTCTTGCAGATGAAAATTTGTGGAACAGTGACTGCAGACAAAGAGAAAGAGAGAAGAAACCACCTTCCAGTCCTGTTTTCATGTCTAGACAAGCAAGTCCTCTTCCAGACTTTCAGCTGACCTTCAGCTGACTTTAGTCATGCAGCTTTGTTGGATATTAGTTTAATTACTATGTCCTCTGTGCTCCCCATGGACGTTGGTCCATCTGGATGGTCCTTCATTGTTGAGAAATTAACTCTTGGCCAGAGGGCAGTTCTGTCTATGGCTGCTATAGAATTTATGGGATGTTTTTTCATCCTTGAACTGGGCTGTAGTGGGGGATGTTGCAGAGGAGAAACCATGAAAATAAGAAAAGGACTTGCTTGCAAATTATGTGGGAATGTTGTGAACTGTTGTTGCATGTACAAATAAGTTACTTTTGAGACTACAGCTCTCAGAATTCCCAGCCAACTTGGCTGCATGATGGCAGTTGAGATCCTGCCAAGGTAACTTTTCAGACTTTTGACTCTATGCTTCCTTCACTAATCCGGCTCATCTGGAGTTTGCCAGCTCGACTACTAGAGATTAGTCCTTGAGTTGGCACAGTCTTCTTCCTCCAGATGACTCTCAAAAACCTCTGTACTGAAGCATCCTAGGAGCCTTCCTGTTAGTCAGTAATTGTGATGGATGTTTCCCAGTGTAATTGAAATGAATTATTTGTGTTTCTCAGATAGAAGCACATCACCCTTCTATCTCTAAAATCAGCAATCACTGCAGTTATTCTTTTAAGAGACCATTATAAACAGGACATGATCAGCTTAAGTGTGTAACACCATTTACTCCAAGCAAAGCTCCTGCAGAGTCCTCAAGCTATTGCCAGGGAAAATAAACAGTTGTCAAACGTGCAAATCAGGACAACTCAATAGCCATTGCCTCTAAAGATATCCACCTTAGCCTACAGCTCATTCTCTGGTCTTTCCCCCATTGTTCCAACAGGCATTTATTAACCAAGGAGCAGGGAGGCCTTTTCATATTGAGGAGGTGCTAGTTTTTTGGCAAGACAAAGGGGATAGATAGATAGCCAACCATTTTCTTTCTGCCAGCCTCCCTCAGCCTTTTATCATTCCTTTCTCTCTTCATGGGATTAAGGGAAACTTTGTGAGGTTGTTAAACTGGGAGTGTGGAAAGATAAAGAGAGCCCAGGTCTTCCTAGTTGCTACAGATGAAGAGGAAGAGGCAAGACAGGAAGGGATGAAGCTGAGGTGAGGCAAAAGAAGAAAGAGAGGAAGGGAGGCATGGCACAGAGTATAAGGAGGCAAGGTAAGGCAAAGGAGGCAGGACAAGAGAGTGCTGGTGTGGTGAGGGAGAAAGAAGGAGGGAAGCTAGGCAAGGATGATGGCAATCTGGGGGAGGAGGAAGAGTCCTGCAAATTTGCTGCCACCTGGGAATCCTCTGAAGCAGCCGTCTCAATTTGCCTAACGGACAGGTTGCCTTAGGGATGAATTGTAGCAGGACTATGCTCACTGGTTTCCCTAACTTTTGGCCTCTGTGTGCATTGGTGTAGTGTGTAAAGGAGCCTATGCATATATAAAATGTGCTTATGCAGCTGTGAACACATGCAAACCTGTGATGGCTGGTAGTTTGTATGTTAGTGAGGTGGTGGATCTGCTCCAGGTGTCAGTCTGAAGTTTAAAGGCTGTATCTAAATCCCCAGTTTCAGTATCCTAGTGAGCCCCTTTAAAAAAGTTCCTTGGATAGCTCCTTTAGATCCTGGAACAGATCTGCCCCACTCACATGGAGGCCACTGGCTGTCACTGACAAGCTGATGTGATACAGTCCCTGAATGAGGACTGAACCACCTCAGTTCAGGAAACTAGGAAGAGATTTCCATCTCCAGTGGCCTATTTCGTAACCATCCCCACTAATGATTCCATTGATGATTCCATTGATGATTCTTAGCTTTTTAGTGTAGACAGAGTGGTCAAGATACTTTGACAGCAATACACTGCAGTTGACTCTTTGGTGGAGGTGGGGTAGAATGAATAGAAAATTCACAAACTTGTTTTATTTCTGGCACTGTTCTCTTACTGCCAACACACAAAGACACACCTTGGTGGACTTTAAATCTACAGATTCTTTTGTGAGGGCTTTTTCAACCGGGGTTATAATATCTTTGTTTATCGCATTGGTAGAAAAAGAACTGAGAACACAAGGTGGAGACAGAATAAATGTATATGGGTCTCTTCTATCTGCAACTAGCCCATCAACTATCTTGAATTACCTGAGAGAAATGTTTGGAGTACTGGAGATACCAATACTGTTCATTCTGTTCTGGATACTGAAGCCTTTGTAACCATTTGCTATGTGGTAAATGAGTCATCAGCTTGTGATTAATTATTTTTGTCAGCCTTCTATTGTCCTTCCACCTGCTTAAACACTCATCCTCCAGCAGTTCTGTAAACAGACCACGGGCACAGGGCTGTCAGCTTGAGAGCATCCACGATCTTCCATCTTTTATATGGAAGATACTGCATGTGTGCGTGCCTTTAGGTCTGTCAATATTTGACAAATGAAGCTCCTCATTTGTACAGGTGGATGTGAAGTTGTAGCCACTTTTGTAATTTATGCTTCTATTACATAGTGTTAATATAAAAAGGTGAATATTGATCAGGTTTCTCTGATAAATCAGGAAAAAACTGTTAAGTAGAGAAGAAGAAATACTTCAGAGGGTGGTGGGGTGGTGGATCAGGTGGGAAACTTCTACATGTGGGGAGCAAAAGATGTTCCTTCTTCAAATATCCATGGCCCAATTCCTATATTCCAGGTAGCTGAGTCCATGTAGAATGTCAAGTTCAGAGTGCAGATCAATACAATTGGATCTCTTTCTCCCATTCTTTTCTCAACCTCTCTTTCAGTACCTGCTTTAAATGGCTTTACTTTAAAATAATTGTTTACTTTTATAGTTCCAAGACCCAAAAGCAATTAGTTACTGCTATAGCTGAATTGTTTAAAGGTAACTCCTTTCCCATTTCTCAAAGCTAACTTAGTAACTAAAGTGTTACAAGCTCCTGTCCTGTAGTTCAAAACACATCCTGTTTGGATGGCAGGCAGAGTGTAAAGCTCTGCCAGCATGACAGTGTCAGTGGCTCAAGGGACCCATGGCTGCTCCTTCTTTCCTGGCTGGGCAGTGGCAGTCATTCAGAACTAGGATGCACCTCCATAGACAATCAGAGCTCAATGATGTAGTTGCACCTGGAAGCCAGGCCAAAGGCATTGCAGAAGTAGGCAATGGATACCTCTTTGTGAAATGTCCCCAAAAGTACTTATGCATAACTGGAGCTTATGGAAGTGAATCCTCAACAAATGTTGGTCTTTTGTCTTCCCATCCATGGTGCCATCACCTTGCAACCCACTCAGAGCAAGAGGGAACAGCTTGAGACACCCCATAAACCCACACCTGAACCATGAGATATTCCTCCTCCACTGTTTAGTGAGTCCACACACCCTATAACTAGAAAAGTAACTAAAATGTTATGCTTATGCCACAAAAGGAGTAAAGTGATCCCTTGTTTCATTATAACCATAATGCAATATACTTGTGTAACAAGGAAAACCACTTAATCACATGTAACTAGCTATTTGAAACTAGTTACATCCAAGCTCTATATCTAAGCTTTTCTCAGTTGGTTTTGATATGAGTATGTATGTGAGGTATATCAATATCTGACAGATATCTGATATAGTTTTTGTTGTGATTTTACATGCTCACTTCAGAGGTAACTAAATGTGAAATAAGGCAGTCTGTTTTCAACCACACAGACAAGAAGGAAGAATTGGCAGGAGTATTCATATGTCTTAACATCTGAATCTGGGAAGTTGTCCTGGCTGTTTAGATAGATACCTAAATTCATAATATAAAAATGTTTTCTATTAGCTATTTAATTTCAGGTTCTTTAGTGCAAGTTATGCTTTACTTCACCTTGGGAAATAAAGAGTAAATTTTGTTAAATACATATTGTAATATTGCTGTAAAAAAAAAAAATCAGCAATGGAATCACACAAAGACACTTTCCGCATGTGGGGGGAAACGCCTGAAAACGCCCAAAAACGGAGCTTACCAGTGGCCGGGTGAGTCCGTCGCCACAAGGACCAGCACGAGTTTGCTGCTCCACAGTCCTCCGGCGTCCCAAATGGTAGCTTCCGGTTGGTGGACGCTCTCCACCAACTGGAGAAGCTCGCCAGCTGGAAGCCCGCCCCCAGCAGATCTGCAGGCATGCACTTGCGTGTGCCTGCAAATCTCCTTAGGAGTCGGGTGATGGAGCGGCATGGGGTTGCGCGCTCCGTGCTTTTTAAAAACCTCTAAAAAGAGATTTTTAAAAAACATGCTGCGCGACCAGTTCCGGTCGCTCCTGCGTGGATTGAGGTGTGGAACTACAAAAACTGGTTCACCCCAGTCCACTCTATGGTGCAGAAGACCGCCGTTGGAGGTCGCTCTGCACCATTTTAAAATACTAATGCAGAAATGGCCAAAGAAGGCATGTTGTGGCAAAGGAATGATGCTCTTTGGATTCTTTCTTTTTTATATACCCTTTACAGTACTAAGAACATAACAGAACCCCATTATTTTGCCTCTGAAATCCACATGACAAAAGAGCCACCATGGTGTAATGGTTTGAGTGTTTGGCTATAATTCTGGAGACCAGGTTCTGAATCATGGAAACCCACTGAGTGACTTTGGTCAAGTCACACTCTTTCAGCCTCAGAGAAAGGAAAGGCAGACCACACTTGAACAAATCTTGCCAAGAAAACCTTGTGACAGCTTTGCCTTAGGATTGCTGTAAGCCAGAAATGACTTGAAGGCACAGAGAAACAACAGGAATTGTTGGCTGTACCAGTGCAGATGGATACCAGGCAGGTCATATGTGAAGGGATGAGGGAAAGGCTCAGCATAGGTTAAATTCAGATGAGTGTTATTGTGTTCTCTCTGGAACTGTCGGTCATGGTGTGTTTGGTTCTGAGGCATTCCAAATTATGCATATGGTATGTTGTGGTGGCCTGGCCTGTTTCCTGTTCTTTTCTGTTTGTTTGTTTTTTTTGTCTGATCCCTCTTTTCAGGTATGGATGCCCTGCCTACCATGCTGTGCTTTTGAGGTATGTGTGTATATGCATATATGTCTGATAATTTAGGTGATGACCATTTGATTGTGGGTAGTTAGAACCATAGAATCATAGAGTTGGAAGAGGCCACAGGGGTCATCCAGTCCAACCCCATGCCATGCAGGAACCCACATCAAAGCACTCCCAACAGATGGCCATCCAGCCTCTGTTCAAAAACCTCCAAAGAAGGTTCTTTCCCTCCCTTTGCTTCCTTGTCCTGTCCTGTCCTGTCCTGTCCTGTCTTCTTTTTGATTTCTGGTATCTGTCCTCTGCTGCTGGATGAATGGTTATGTTTAATAATGAGAAGTGTAATCTTTTTTTCCTGTACACTTTTCAGGATTTTAGCCCCAGTTCTTCATATTGCTTCCCTTCACCACCATAAAGTGGTTGCATTTCATCTCCTTTATCTCCTGAGCATAACCACACATGGCCTATGTATGCATTGGCCAAATCATCTCATAGTTTTTTTTCTGTCTGGGAGGGTGGCAGCCTCTTTTACTATGGCAGTGTGACATCTTGCCTGATAACCAGATAACCCAACAGTTTCTAATTTCAGCCCAAACACTTTGCATGGCACCCTCCTACATTTCTCCCAGGCAGCTGTCTCAGAGGTAATTGCTTCCATCTACAAACTACTGTGCATGAGCATTTCTTTTTGTGCTGTTTTGTAGATTTTACATATAGCCCACACTATTTTTAATTTTGTGTTTTTGCTCATTGTGTTTTCCTATTGGCAGGAAAGCTAAGATGGCCTCCCAAAAGTCACAAGGGCACAAAAGGCGGGAAAAGGATGGCATATGTTGAGGAAAAGTACTTTTTTTCAACAAGTGTGAATGGGGACTCATGACTATTGGGGCATCAAAGGTTCTTCCAATAGACAACATAAGAGACTTGAAGTATAGTGAAAATGAAGAGAAAATGAATTTCAAGTACAAGCAAAACAGATTGTGAAAATGACACCTATCTGGGTTTCCCCATAGCTACAGCTGTTTGTGATGTCCTTCTTTACAACATGGAGGTTCTCTTATATTGAGAAACCTCTAAAAGAGAATTGATGTATGCAGTTATACACAATGACATTGTGTAATCCACAATTTTACCATCTCAGCCAATGAAACATACAGAACACTATTTATTTCTTTAACTGTTTTTAGATGGTGGCCCAGCAACTAGCATTCTATACTATAGGGGCAAAAAAGAAAATTTCTTTTCAGATTTTTATTCAGAATGCTCTTTTCCAGCTCAGGCAGATGTGATCAGAATCATTCAGGGAGAAGATTACTTGGCTGAAATATCTGTGTATTTTGGAGGTAAACAGAGGAATATTTTCACAGGAGACAGTCAATTCCTTTGGGGAGCAGATTTTTGGCCCTTAATTTATAGGACAGCATGAGATTTCAAGAGCTGATTAAGAGAGCCCTATTAAAAGGTAAAGTTGTGAAGATAAGCAGAAGTTCAGCACAGTTTGCCCTTTGTCTTGAGGCTGTAGCTTGTTCCTGGAACTGAGATGGTCCCTTGACCTCTGAAGTACCTGTGTCCCTGAGCCAGACACAGCAGCTGTGTGACCTTTGACTGCTGGACTCACTCTGTTAAGCCTGTTACTCTTCCAGATCCTTTTCTGCAACCTGGGTCTTTAGCTAACTCAATTCAGATAATTATTTTACTCCTCTCCAGAACTTGAAAAAGCCCCCCCCTTTTTTTGAATACAGCTCGAGAAATCTAGTAGACAGCTTTTCTGTGGGTTATACTACAAAGGTAGTTTTTCTTAGCTCTCTTCCTGTCAAGCACAAAAAGCAATTAATTTTCTTAGAGGAGGGTCTAAATTCTAGACTTAAGTTCCCTCCCTTCCAAGGAATCTTGAGATCTACAATTGATTAAATGATTCTCAGTACCCTAAAAAACAAAAATCTGCTGTGTGCTTGGGAGACAGCCTTAACTCAGTCTTGAAAAACAATTTCAGCTTCCAGTGGTACTCTAAAAGGTGTTTTAAAGAAATGTATTAGATATCTATCCCATCTTCCTCCCAGATTGCGATCCAATGTGACTTCCAACATTATTGAAAAGCAAACACCGTTAAAACCAATAAATTATACATATCAAAAATTAAACTGGTTATAGTATTAAAGCACAGATGGAATTATAGTAGTTTTTAGAAAGATAAAAGCTTTGTCCTTACAACAGTGCATGTGTAACCAAGAGATAAAACTGTTATTCCTTATTCTCCTTGGCTCCACTCTCTTCCATTCCACACATGCCTCTCTCCACCCAGATTTTAACTGAACTCTAAAGTTTTACAGTGCAATGCTAAACATGTATAGCATGTCAGATTTAAGAAGAGCTTGGAAAAATTACAGCTTCCAGAAGTCCTCATCTACTGGGGAATTCTGAGAGTTACAACCCCCAAAAGTAAATTCAGGAATTAATCCTTATTGCTACACTTACTTGCAGTTAAGTATACATAAAATCACAGTCTTTGCTACTTTTAAATACTTCCAGGTCTTTTTCCAGATCTTCCCTGGGGCTTCTGTTGGTGGTTTTGTGTTGTTCGGTTTTAGTTCTAACAATCTTTCATTACTGTTGCATTTTCTTCTCTTCCTACTTGTACTTGTTGTTGTGTGCCTTCAAGTAATTTCTGACTTATGGCGACCCTAAGGCAAAGCAATCATGGGGTTTTCTGGAGCTGAGAATGTGTGATGTACCCAAGGTCACCCAATGGGTTACTATGGCCAAGCAGGGAACTGAACCCTGGTCTCCAGTGTTGTAGTACTATACCATGTTGGCTCTCTAACTTGCACTTAAGCAACATCTCATTTCACCTGCAAGTGGAAGAAGAACCTAGTTCTCCTCCCTTTACTTTCTGGCCTTACAAAAATGGGTCAGATTCAAGTTCACTCTATGCACTGCCTCTCAAGTGTTTACTTTTTATTGCATACTCCTGTGCCTAAGTACACATTTCTGATACAGTGGAAAAAATCTCTTTCACAAATATTTGCTTCTGTCTAATTCTGTAAAGACTGGCAAATTAATACTGTGATCTAGACATATTTCAAGTATGAGATTTACTGAACAAGTATTGTTTTTCATTTTCTTTACACAGGGTGAGCGAAGTATGTGCTGTAATTCTTTTTCTGGAGCAAGAGGGCAGTATTTACTAATTTTTCTCCTATGGTGAAATCATTCCTCATACATATATTGCCCTGGTCTGAATTTCCTGAAGGCTGCTGTCTTGGCCACTCTTTCTAAACCTTTTAATTTACTATCTCCCCATCACCACAATGAAACATTCAGTCCATATAAATCGTCTGTCTAACACGCTGCACATCTGTTCACCGCACATAGGGAATGAGAGACAGCTCCTTCTGGCCAGCCCAGATGTGTTTTAAAAGGTCAATGACCTGGAGTAATAGGGAACTACGAAGATCGAGCAGATTTTTTTTAAAAAACTGATCTATTCTTCAGATATAAAAGAGCAAACCACCTCACTCCTGCTGTCCTCCCCCAGGATCCTACTGAATTAAATCATTGCTTCATTGGAACAATGGAAAAAGAAGAGAAAAGAAGTGAGGTCATCATTACTGTCGGCAATTATTTGCTTCATGCAGCTCCCCAAAGGGCAATTTAAAAATCACAAATGGAGATCTGTCACTCCAGAAGCAGAGCTTGAAACAGGTATGTTTTCATATGACAATTCCCAGAATCTGCCAGATTGCACAGCCACAAACAAGGATAGGGACTTCTTGGAGCTGTAATTCTGGGGAAGGACCTCTGGGAGTTATAATCTAAAAAAGTAAATTTTGGAGACTCTTTTCCAAGTGAATGCCTAAATTTTGCATGAGAGGAATTACCTGCTTGACATTCTTATGAGGACAAAGGATATAAAAGTCTAGGAATGTTTACAAGCAAGGATTTATAGGTTTCAAGGTCTGCTAGTTATCCGCCAAATTTACTACTGGCTTGAACAATCATCAGCTTAGTGGACTTGAGTACAGTTATGCAATTGTAACTATATTATCAGAAATCTCTCCCTGAGCCAGTGTACTCCCTCAAGAAGGCACGATGTAGGCCAGTGCTTCTCAAGGTACCTGAAATGGTGGACTGGCATTTTCACACTAATATGCCAGAAACCAGTACCATATTTGTGCCATATTATTAATGTATTCACCAAATTTCCTGGAAACTTCATTGTGGACTGTTTATGGTTTATGGACTGTTGCTGATCCACAGAGCACTATTTTGTATAACACTGATATAGGGAACACATTCTTTGGCCAAAGTCAAGTACTGGTGTTTTTTTTACAAACAATCCTAAACTCATCTGGAGAACTTGGAAAAGTCACTTTTGGAGTTGTAGACCCCCCCCCAGCAACTTTTCCAAGCAGGCATTCACTCTAGAATATACCACAATCAAACTTCTGATCAACCAGGCTTAGGATAAATGTTTCAGATGTTCTGTTTCCAGTCATCTGTCATGCTCATTCAGTGTCACCAGATGAACAGCCTTGGTGTTCTTGTTGTAAAGCAGGGATGAGAAATGTGTGGCCCTCCAGATGGTAGGGTGTCAGCCCAATCATCCTTCATCACTGCCTGTGGTGGTTATGGAGGTGCAGTCCAACAACATCTGGAAGACTACAAGTTGCCCACCCATGTGCTAAACAAATAGCATTTAGGAGGAATGGAACTACAAAAGTTTCAAGAGCCTCTCCCTTTTCAAATCTGCAATTGTGTTCTTGATATCCTGGGGCCAAACCTCAAATAAAGTTATTTTTTCCATATTGTGTTGCCAACTCATGCAATTTCTGTACTCTCTGGGTCAAGAAATGATTGTCCAAGCATCTTAAGATGTTAAACTCACAAGCTCAGCTGTTAATGATTCCCTCTTATCTTGAGTTACAGGCACTGTAAACAGATTTAAAAACTCAGTAGGTCATTTTGTGGATCAAACAAAGGGGCATCTACTGTCAAAATGGTGGGGTAAGGTGCCCCTTTGTCAATCCACAAGCCACTGGCGGAGAGAATATGATTAGGTGGGACTTGTGAGAAATTACGGTTTTCCAATCTATGCCTTGATTGCAAAGCAATTTACAATTCCTTTGCAACTGAGGCATGGATTGCTACTTTGATTCTTCAGCCAGTCAGGACACATTCTGGGAAGAGGGTCAAGAAAAAAAAAATCAAGTTCTCCTGGGCAAGTCTCTGAGACTGCATTCTTTAGAAGGCCTGCTTCAATAACTGAGAATCCTTGACCTAAAGAAATTCTCTCACTACAAGAAGACAATTGACTTTTCAAACCTTTTCTCAACATATTTTAGAATCACAGTAGCTCATGTGCTGAACAGAAGTGGGAGTACATTACCTTGCTGCATTGGAATGAGGCATCCCCAATGCTTCAGGCTGCAAGCAGTACCTGTTAAGCAACATTTTCTAAAACATTAGAAGTATTTAGACTTAAGACTGATTTGCTCCACGACAAGAATTTCTTTCAATTCAGTACTGTGTGCTTTTAACCTAGCGGTGGGAATCATGTTACCCTCTAGGTGGTATGAAGCAGCAACATCCACAAGGCCTGTTCTGCATAGCCAATGACAAGGAGTGTTGGGAATTGCAATCCAACAACATCCAGAAGGCCTCATATTTCCCACACCTGTTTTAATCTAGCACTGTTTCCCCAACTTGATGGCTGTCAAATGTGGTAGCATCCAGTTTTGATGATCATCCCCAGCCAGCATGGCCAAGTTGGCTATTGACTTTATGGTGGAGAGAACTCAGAGACAGTTTTCTTTTTAAGGAAAAAGCTTTAGAAACTCTTTACATTCTCCTTAAAGCAGTTGTGTTAGTTCAGTATGGAGATTGGCAACTTTGGCAGATCTGCAGTGGGGCATGTTTCTGCCTCAGGGACCTTCTGCCAAATAAGCCAAAAATCAAAGACCTCAAGTCTGATGTGGCTGGCAGTCCATTTCTGGTTTTGAAAAATGGGCATATTTCCAGATGTGGCAATTCTTCTTTTTATCAGAATGAGGGCTATGCGTGTGTTGGGGGAGAGAGAGAGAGAGAGAAAGAAAGAGAGCGAGCGTTGAAGGGCCTCAAAACCAGTCTTGGTTAGCAGAATGAGGATAATGCCCATGCTAGCTGGCCATGGTGTGGGGAGATGATGGAGATTTATATCTGATCCAATGTATCTGGAGGACTAGGGAGGGCTGATCTAATATAAACCAGGTTGAAAAACTTTTAATTTTTTACAGGGACAAGCAGCATTAACCTATCTTTCATGTATTCCATATAGTTGTGAACAAAATTTGCTTACTTTAGAGATAAGCCATCTTCTTACTACAAAAAGTACCAGATGTTAAACTGGCATCATTTCATTTGGCATAAACGGCAAAAGGAACTATTAATTGCTTCCGCATTGTGGAAACAATGATTCTGGTGTTTGCAAACATACCCAGATCATTCAGCCCAATGTATCCATTCTAGAGGGTTCACTGGAGAGTTTTGAAGGGCAAAGAAATCACTTCTATTTAGGCCGTCATACCCTCCTGTGGTCCTGATTTGGCAGGGACTGTCCAGATAAATCCTTTGTTTCTATTTTTTAAAATTTTTAATACATTAAATCTTTTTTTGTTTCAATTTTTTTCAGCTGTTTTCAAAATGTCTCAGTTTCTCTGTCTTTCTACTTCCTTACTTCATCCTCAGCTTATTCAATGCTGCAGACTGAGTTCAAGGTGTGAAAATAGCTTGCACTCAGAATTAACTCAGTAGGAGGAGAGGAGAGGCAAGGAGAGGAGAAGCAAGGAGACGAAGGGGTGGGATTTTTACCTTCCCACTAAGCTCAGGCAAATGCAAAGTCCTGCATCCTCTCATAGCCAATGTGTCCTTCCCCCTTAATAACTTTTGGCATCTTGACTACACTCTGATATTATATGTTGTTGACATTATACATATGTCTTATGCTGAGGTTGGGCTTAGAAAGGATGATGGTGAAGCTGGCTGACTACTGTGAAATGGAAAAGCTAAGAATTAACTATGACAAAACTAAAATTATGGTTTTGGGGAGAAGCAGAAGTAAGCAAAGGTGGATAGTTAATACACAGAAAATAGAACAATGCTTCTCCTTCAAACACCTCGGCTTTCTATTTCAAGAATCCCTGGCCTAGAAGGTTCATATTAGAACAGTCTTAAGTAGTGCATGATAAACAGTGGGAGCAATTATAAAATTTTTCTTTTCTAATGGCAGCCAACTAATAGCCCCTGTCCTTAAAATATTCCAGGGCAAAGTTACTTCACAACTTTTATATGGGGCTGAAATACAGGGATGGAATGAGAAGGTGCTTGACTAGCTATAAGAGGCAGTCCAAAACAATTTTTAAAGGACAGTTTTGGGTCTTTCCCAGGATATTCCTGCTGCCCATTTGAGACTGCAAGTTGTGCTACCTTCAATACATGTAAAAGTTCACTTCTTAAAATATTTTTAAAAAGTGGATGACCTCTTTGGAGACCATTTAGTTAAACTTTGTATCTTTTTACATTTCCAGGAAGGGGATAAGTTGGCTAGCATGCTGTTGTCTGCTTTACAAATTTATTATTTGCTTTCAGTAGAAGTCACTAAGTTCTTGGATACAAACAGAGTTTGCAACTGGCTATTTCCTAAGGATGCTAATCGAGATGTCAGTTTGGTCCAACACTCAAAATTTTCCGGGTGGTATCCTCATTTCAAGAAAAATAAATGTATGTTATTTACCTCACTAGTCATCACTTACAGAAGGCATTTACAAGTTTACATTTCCAAAGTATGCCCTCTGCATACCTTAAGGGCAGATTTAATAAGGTCCCTGTGGGCTGAGTCAAGTGAAAGGTATTAAACATTATGTTTTACATTGTCCTTTTTATAGAATCATAAAAGGGAAATTTCTGAGCCAGATTATAGTAAGATTTTTCAGGGTCCAAAGAGCAATGTATCAACAATTTACTGGCAGGTGCTCTCCTGTATGTTACTTATCAAGTGGCTATTTTTTACTTTCTTATCTCTTAAAATTAGAAAAAGAGCTTTATCAGATATATTTTCATAAGATAACTTATAACTTTATAAGATAAAGCTGCCTTATTACATGTGGTAGGTGGCAGCAGTTCTACAAAAATATATATATCTAATGGTCTTATGGTCTTAAAAACTCTGCAGGGCTGGTTAGCTAGACCTGCTGTCAAACCAAATGCATCACCCGTCTCAGACAGCTGCTTTTTGGTGACATGAAAAGGCAGCAAAGGAGCTAGGCATGTTCAGCTTGGAGAAGAGAATATTGATCACACTCTTTAAATATTTGGCTACCACAAAGAGGAGGGGGCACACTTGTTCTCTGCTGAGAACTAGGTCTGATGGTTTTAAGTTATAAAAGGGTAGATTTTGACTGAAGATTGGAAGAAACTTCTTGACAGTGAGAAAAGTTCAGCAAGGAAACCAATTGCCCAGAGAGGTGGTGAGGTCTTCTCCTCTGGATGTCTTCAAAAAGGTGAATGGACGGCTATCTGCTAGGGATGCTCTAGCTGGAGATCCTCCATTAAGCAGGGGAATTGGACTTTATGGCCCATAGGGCCCCCTTCCAACTCTATGATTTTACTGTTATTGTGCTTTTGCTGCCAGGGTGGAGAGGTGCTTTGCTTTAGGTTGGTCCTGCTGTGCGATTAGACAGACTAATTCTGCTCCCATAATTTATCTACAGTAGGATATGGGGAGATTACTGTTATTTGTTAGGAATATTTGTCTCCTGCCTCTCTGTCTTCAGCAGAGGCAGCTCAGGCAGTTGTCAGGTCTTGGCTATGGGTAGCAGTCTGTAGTGAACCAGGAGATGTGAGCTAGAATCCATGAGTCAACCTAGTTGTCATGACCAGAGAATAAATAGAGATCAAAGGGCAAATCAGTGGATAGACTCAACAACTTTGTACCAAACAACAGGATGCAAGGCCACATCTGAGCTTAGGCAGACTCTTTAGTCAAGTAAGGGTCAACTGAAACAGGAAGCCATTCCTCCCAGAAAAATCCAATTATGAGCCTGGAGGAGATGACTCAATCTGGAAAGTTCCTCCCAGAGATGCTACCACATATATTTTAACACACTGGAGGTGCACAAAGATCTAGAGTCTGTGGGAGCAGCTTATTAAATAAATAAAATACACAGACATCCATTAACTTGTAGGAGACTGCAGCAGCTCATTATGTAACCTCCTATGCTAAGAACATCAGGCAAAACAGAGCAGCTAATTCTACATATGTTTAGTTAGAAGTAAATTCAATTGAATTCAGAGGAGCTTACTCCTTTGTAAATGTGAATAGGATTGTAGCCTTCAACCAGTTTAAGTGATCCACATGACCCTTGGAAAGTGGTGGTTCCCCATTATTGATTTTGGGGTGTGGATTTGAGCTACCATGCCCTCTGCCTCATCTAGTAAGGACATGGACAGATCCTGCCTCCTGGATAGACAGGTTATAAACAGTATGTATTGTGGGCCTCCTGGCTACTTTCTCCATGGCCTAAACAAGCCAGTTTGGTATACGGATGGCTCTAGTCACTTCTCTTCCTGTGGAAAGTATGTTTTACTATGGATGCAGGCAGCTGTGGCTCCTCCAACACTGGGCCCATCTTTCTGCTCTATTCATATTAGCCTCACTGACGAACCAGCACTATGAGATATTACCCAGTTACTGTCCATACAGTATTAATAAACTTTCGACTCCTCTTTCACTTTTCTGTCACTACGCCTGTCAAGCTGGAAAGGAGGCTTGAAGTGGTTAGTGTGAGGGTCTGCCAGGGTTTAACAGACCATGAGCTAAGGACAGAGGCTGGGAAAAATACTCTTGTGGACTACACCTTCCAGAAGAGTAATAGTCCAAAAACTAATCCTTTGCAAGCTCTGTCTTAGAAAAAGGAGTCCAATTCACAAAAAAGATAAAGACGTAGCCTTTTACTGAATGCAAGCATTATATACTGTCCCATCAAGCTACACTGCCCACCTTGTTTTCCCATTGGCAGGAAAAATGGAGATGGCATCCTAAAACTCACTGGAGTGCATAGGATAGGGAAAGGCCAGGGATTGTGCTGTTAGTGGGGGCAGGAAAAGTACAGTCCTTCAGCAAGAATGGGCAGGGGTGGATTGTAGGGACATTAAAAGTTCTTTTGTTTGGATGTTACAAGCCAGTTAAAGCATTATGACTGGTGATGAAGAGAAAAGGACATTTTGGATACAAACAAGATGGAATGTGAAAAACTGCCAACTTGATTTTGAGTATGCATGCACACAATGTTGGAGCTGCGTGATAAACAAGAATGTGTTTAGGTTTGTTGTTTGTAAAAAGGGTTTATCCTGTCTGTCTGTAGGAATGAAATAATGCTCAGGTGTCATGGCACTATTTGGAAAGGGTATTAGCTTAGCTTAGCTTCAGTCGTCGTCATCATCATCATCATCATTTACATCCTTTATTTTCCCCACAACTAGGTCTCAAGGCAGTTTTGTTAGTTTAAGCCAGGAATGGGAAAACTATGGCTGTTCCAGTGTTGTTGGACTGCATCTCCCAGCATTCCTCACTATTGGTTATGCTGGTTAGGCTTGCTGGGATTTAGAGCCATAACATCTGGAAGCCTGTTCTTTGACCACCTTTGATTTAAACCAACGCTGTGTAGCTCATATTTCTTTTGCTTTGACAAATTTCAGTAGGAAAATAGAAAAGAAAAGAAAGGATTTGGATTTTGGAGATAGGACAAAGCTTTCTCCAGTAGCCAGAGCTTGGAAATGTTACTTTTTGGACTACAACTCTCAGAATCCCTCAGCCAGCATGGCCAGGAAGCCAGTACCCCTCTTCTCCATCCTTAGAATCAATACTTCAATGCTCTTGATAACTAAAGGCCTTTCCAAACATTCCCTGTGTAATACAGTTGCCTCTATGTTAGCAAGTTCATATTTCCTGTACAGTGAAAGCATCATATGTAGTTCCTGTGGGAATGTAGTACTCCTCCCCATGCAGTGCTTTTATTGCAGTGGTTGTCTCAGAGCAGTGATGCCAAATCTTGGGTCCCTGGATACTGTTGGACTATGTCTTGCAGAATCCCTGATTAGTAGCAATGCTGGCTAGGCCTTTGGGGAGTTGGCTGGAGAACAGTTGATGACACAAGGGCTGGTAACTGCTAAATCAGCAGCATTTCTTGCATTATAAATCTTATTTTTCCCTTGATACAGCTGAGTTTCTTATAAGCTTTTTTCCGTACTTCACAAGAAGCCAGAAGATTGGTACCAAGGATACACTTCTTCACAATATGCCCGACACCATATTTTATTTCGTATGACCATGCAGTGCATCATAGAAAGTGTGAGAGACAACCTCATTGAAACATTGTTTGAAGACACATTGGCACTGTTGCTGATGTGTGGTGACATTGTGGACCAAACCAGAATTGACAGAGTTTATGTAATGGTGAAAACCACTACAAAATCTGCTGATGAAAACCAGCCCTTTCTAGGTGCCAGTAAATCTGCTGCAGCCCTAGTGATGTAATAAGGGTAATATAACAAAGGGAAGCCTCTGATGATACCACTAAGACCAATACTTTAAGCATCAATTACAATTGCCCAAAGAATGCCATTCCAATAAAAAAACAACCACACAAGGCCTTTTCCGCATGGGGCTTTTAAAACGGCACAGAGCGTCCTCCAGGGAGGACGACTGCACCTGGGAGCAGACTGGGTCCGGATTACTTTGTGTAGTTCTGGACCTCAGCATGCTCCGGAATGACCCAAAGTGGTCGTTCAGCGTGCTTTTGAAAGACGGTTTAAAACAGGTCTTTCAAAAGCACGGAGCGCGCCACTCCATGGCCGCACTCCGGTGCAGATTTGCAGGCTTGCACCAGTGCGAGCCT
Organism: Ctenosaura bakeri; assembly: GCA_948474755.1. NCBI lineage: Eukaryota > Metazoa > Chordata > Lepidosauria > Squamata > Iguanidae > Ctenosaura > Ctenosaura bakeri. Next base: position 698,651 of record CAOLHI010000055.1, on the reverse strand, counting down.
GCAGATCTGCCGGGGGCAGGCCTTAGGCTGGCAAGCTTCACCAGTTGGTGGAAAGCCTCCACCAACTGGAAGCCGCCATTTTCGTCCCCTGAGCAGTGCAGAGCGGCAGCCATGGACTGCTCTGGACCAGCCTGGACCCGTGGATGGAGCACACAGGTCTGGTGAGTACCAGCATGGGGCGATTCCCTCACCCCATGCAGAAAAGGCAAAAGTCTGGTAAATGAGAGAGATACATGTATGCTTAATTTTCAAGGCAGCACACTTTCCCTGAGATTTTTCTTTTTTGACCTGAGGACTGGAGAAAAAGGTCCAGATCGTAAGACCTATGAACCCAAGAGTTCAGTTGGAGTCCAAGCTCTTCTCTTGCTTGAAGTAGGAGGAGATCTCATTAATGCCCACATGCATCCCTGTCTCACTCTCTTGTGTATATGAATGCCATCACAGTGAACTCCCTGGCTTCTCCTCCTCCTGGCCTAGTCCTCCCAGCTTTCAGTAAAGTCACCTAGAATGTTTTGAAGGGCCAGTGTCACAGGACAAGAAGCTTCAATAGCATGTACAGAGGAAGTGGAGGAGGAAGCATAGTGGCAAAATAAGATGTGGGGTGCAGACCTTCATGTTTAGGGAATGGTATGAGTTTCTACTTTTCACATACTACTGTCTAATGGTAGAACTCGCTCTCTCAGGGCTGGCTGGAAGGACACTACTTTTCTGTTTGGTCATGTGGGCACAGCCCCTAAAAACCACTGTGTAGGCCATCATTCAGTCTTGGTTTACTAATCTACCCTAATAGCAGTTTGGAAGTTCAGCAACAGTGTTGTCATGTACACAAAAGAAAGAGCTTGAAAAGTTACTTTTAAATAACCTTTTTATGACAGGGGGTTGGACTCGATGGCCCTTGTTGTTTCTTCCAACTCTATGATTCTATGATTCTATACTAAGAGGAATATAGTGCTATACTGAAGCCATCCATAACAGAACATAAATGGCCTTAGCATATAATTAATTATATTTGCTGTTTAAAACGTATATTTTAAGTAAGTTTACTATACTCCTGCTTTTGTTGGGTTTTACCAAAATTCAAGACATGTTACCTGGTACCTATTTAGACCATCATTTGGTCTAGATTACAAGCTTTCATTTTAAAAAAACTTTCCAGTCCTTGTAGAAGCAAAAGGTACAAGCATTCTTCTGTGAAATTATTCCATGAGAAGCAAGTCTTCATTTGCCTCTCAGATGCAAGTGAAGGGAAAGAGAATGATGGGAGCAGTGGAATGCAAGAAGCAAGGAGAGGGTGCATTGTGAGAGCATGAGATGAGGTGATGGAGAATTGGAGAAGACAGAGAGAACTGAAAATGAGCAATAGGAGTGGCAGAGTGAAAGAAGCAAGGGAGAGATGCATTGCAAGGCTGTGAGGCAATGGAGGGAATAAAAGGGAAGGAAGAATGAGTAGTTACAGTGGCAGGGGGCTAAATATAAGGGTGAGGTGATGGAAGGAGTGAGAGGGAAGGAGGAGTGAGCAGTGCCAGTGTCTAAGGAGCAAGAGAGAGGCATCCTGGAAGGGTCTGGGTTGAAACAAGGGAGCAAGTAGGAGCATAGGGAGGTGAATGGTATGAGCAGCAGAGTGCAAGAGGCCAAAGGGGCACATTGCAAGGATGTTAGGTAAGGCAAGGGAAGGAGTTGGAGGGAAGGGAGCTGAATGGTGCAAGTGGCCTAGTACAAGAAGTGAAGGGGAGACGCATCACAAGGGCATGAGTTGAGGGAAGAAATAGGAAGGAAAGGAAGTGAGTGGCCTGAATGGCAGAGTGCAAAAAGCAAGTGTCCCAGAAAGGTTTACTGAGGTTTGCCAATGGTGGCCCAAGGTCACATAGCAAATTCCATGACCACACAGAGATTTGGTGTAGGTCTCTCTGTTCCCAGTGCAGCACTTCAAACATTATAGTTTGAGACATAGTGGAATAAAAAGAATGCAACAATTAATGTGCTGAATATGAATTAATATAACAAAAAATGAGACTACAGGGCATTAATTGGGACTGTCCCTGACAAACTGGGACAGTTAGAGAGTATGCAACCCCACTTTCCAGACTCTGCTCAAATGTAAGCCACACTGAATTAAATGGTAAATGTGCATTAGATTGTAGTCTGAACTACTACAGCTGTTCCATTCAGCAGGATCTAGTGCACTATGATAACTTGGACAAGTTATTTTTTTTGAACTTCATATCCTAGAATCTCGCATGCTGGCTGGGAAGTTCATAGAATCATAGAATCTTAAGAGGTAGAAGGGGCTACAAGGGCCATTCAATCCAACTCTCTGCCATGACTAAAGTACTCTTGAAAGATGCCTTCCAACGTCTGTTTAAAGATTCTTGGAGCTGTAGTAAAAAAAAAAAAAGGTAACTTTGCAAAGGTGTGCTCATCAGAGTTACTGTTCTGGCTTAATTTGCAATTACTTATAATCCAAATATGCTTGGATTAATCAAAGAAGAAACATTTGGCCCAACATCTAAAATCCCCAACCGTACAGCTGAGCAATGAAAGACATAAAACCAGATGGTACTACAAATGAATAAAACGGGGAAAAAATTACAGTAAATGAAACACTACATTCAGATCGACAACCAGATATAAAAGAAAAAGGATTTCAAACAGTATGGAAAAGCTAAGTGCCCAAGTAGACTTAAAAAAAAAAAAGCAGAATGAAAAATAAATTGGGGACACTCAGGAATCTATTTAATAGCTCTGATTAAGTGGAATAAAATCAGCATAAGTATCATGTGGGTACTGAGCGCTTTGGGGGATTGTGCCCAAGTATTCAAGTGTACAATGAGTCTTTCTTTGAAAAGGAAAGCAGCCGAACAAACCATGATGTAAGTGATGACGTACAGCTGGGAAGCCTGATTATGGAATCTGAAAATGAGGCAGAAACTTGAAGTTGTACAAGGAAGCAAAAAGTATGCTTGCAATGAGTGAAAAGACCAGAAAGTAAATGAATGGAAAGATATGACAAAAAGATGCTTTATGTTTCCTTTCTAGGAAAGAGAAAAAATGTACTAGTCTGCAATATAGTTTGCACTTGTTCCCTTATACAGATATGCACATTTTCAATTAATGCCATCTTGCTGCAAATGATATTTCTCACATAAGAGATGTGAGAAATATCAGTGGTTAAGAGCATATGAAAGAAACAGAACTAAGAAAAGTTATTTTTTTGGATTACAACTCTCAGAATTCTAAGAGCTGGAATTTTTAAAATGTAAGTTTTTGAAGCTCTGTAACTGCTTTGGTTTGTACCAAGGAGATAAACAGTCTTCTGTCCCATTTTCTGAGCTCTGTTTTGTACTGTACGCACTAGTAACTGAACATTTATTCTCCATTTCTAGAAAACTTGCATGGTTCTCCTTCTTTGATGTAACTCCTAGGATTTGTTGCTAATAAAACAAACAGTTTGTTCCTAGCACATTGTCAGGTAGCCAAAGAACAAAGCACCACAGACCAAAAACATAAAAGTAAAGCATGGTGCTTCATTAGTGAGGGAAGGGAAATGGCAAATACATCTGAACAGCTTTTCATCTCATGTTCTGTAGTGTCTTTCTACTTGCCTCCCACAAACTGTTTATTTATTTCTGGATATCTATCTATCTATCTTCCTGGGGAGGGGGAGGGAATTAGAATAAAAAAACAATCCAAAGTAGTGAAAGTTTCTGAAAAACTACTGTTCAAGTTAGCTTGTGTATTTTAGAAATACTGACTCAGTTCAGATGACCATTAGCAATAGCCTCAGCTGTTCTGGGAGCATGCCCGCTCTCACCCTTCTTGTATGCTGATTGTCTTCTCCTTCTCAGGATTTACCTAATTATAAAGTCTGAATCAGGCAGCTAATCAAGGTTGCCACCACACTATTCTTTGAAATTGGTTTGTAAACCATGGCTTAGACACAATTTTGTTTGCTATAGCCATAGCTTGTCCCATCAGATCAGAGCAGGAAAGAAAGAAAGAAAGAAAGAAAGAAAGAAAGAAAGAAAGAAAGAAAGAAAGAAAGGCAGTACTATATGAGAAGATAAGGGAGCATGGGAACTTGCAAAATATACTTGAATTTGCACCTCTGTGCAGGATCACTCCTGCATTTTTACTGAATTAATTTCTATCTTGCCTGTTTTTACAATGAAAGTCAAAATGACATAACTAGAATTCTCAAACAGATTTCCAGAACAGTTTTGCTTCTATATGTTTGCTGTATTAGAAAGTTTGGAAAAGTTTAAGAAGCTTGGAAAAATTCTTTTTTGAACCATAGCTCCTAGATCTGCCCCCGCCAGCCAGCATGGCTAGAGAGAATTCTGGGAGTTATAGTCCAAAAAGTAAGTTTCCCAGGTTCTGCTTCAAATTATGTATCATAACTATTGAGATATCATTTGTGCAGTTATCTCTAATTCTGTAGTTGAAGATGAATTGCTGCTTATTGTAGTGTAGCTAGAGTTCTTCCAGAGGGCCAAAGGGCCTCAATTTAATTTTAAAACAGTTGGGGTGTGGCTATGGTTGTGGAGAAGGAAGGCATTGTGATAACGGGAGGAGGTAAAAACCTGAGACCTCTCTCTAAGACCATTTTTTGTGTGTGCCGTCGGGTGGCACACACTATTAGAGTAGCCTGATCCACAGGAAAGATCACTTTCATACTCTTTAATGACAGTGATGGTAACCTCTGACCTTGATGAAAGCCAGGGATTCTGACCTTCCGTTTGTTAAATAATACCAGCCACTTACTTTCTGATCCTTATCAGTGTTTAGTAATTGGGGGTCAGGACAAAGCCAACAGAGTTCATTTACCTCACTGAGCTTTAGTGAACCTAGAAAAATTTGTCTTCAGCAACCATTTTTTCCCCTTTCTTTTCTGTTTTGTTTTAATAATGTTTGGCCAAGATGGGTGGGAAATAAAGCTTGAGTGGCTTATAAAACGGGTTATGGAATAATGAGCTTTCAACTCTGACATCTGCTTTGAATCCTGCTTGTGCTCAAGAGTGGAAAACTCATTAGCACCTGAGATCGATTAGCTGACCCTGCTCATATAATCTGGGGTCCCAGGCCAGTTCATACTGGATAGGTGTTCATCTAGTAAAATTTACAGCCTCAATTTATTCTAATTGGCATCCCCAGAGGCCAGGACACGAAAGGCTCGAAGTCTATAGCAAGTGAGGGGAACATATGACTGTGTTCTGCAGAGCTGTTTCCTGGGCTCGGTTGCTTGGCTGCACTTCAGTGTGACCCCTGAACTACCCTGTGACTCTCAGCATCTCCATTTGAGGGATGTTTAGAATTTGTTCACCTCTCTCTTTCTGTATTGGCTGCTCTGTGTTACTCTGTAGAACTCAGATACTCTGAAGCAAAGTGAATTAAATCAGAATAGTATGCAAGAACAATACAACACTTTTAAAAAAGGGAAACTTAGCAGTCCCATATATGCATTTCCAATAGCCTCTTAAGTAATCATAAGACAAAAGGCTCATATATTCTATTCCAGCTATTCTCATTTGGCTGTTTCCATAGAAAATTAATCTCCTTTGTGTACATGTATTACAAATACATTCATTTCCTTTATTAGGGGAAGACATTTCATGCTGTTATGCACTCTTCACTTTCAGGCCATTTAAAGTTCCTAAGGTAGCTTTATAAGTTTAGTTTCCTATGAGAGCAGTCAAGACTTACTGTGTCTTTGTAGTATTTGTTCTGTTCAAATACAAAAGTAGAGCATAAGATGGCAAGTACCATCCTTTAAGCTGGGGTAGTAAAATGGATTGGTTGGGGGGTTTATTATTCCCCAGGGAATAATAGAATTTGAGCCAAATTCTAACTATAGTATACCCAGGTTTGTTTATGTTACCTCTCAAAAGATGATTTGGAGGAAAAGCAATGTTATCTTGCCTCCAGGGGAAGGGACTGATTGTGGACATAAAGAAGGTTCACTAGATTTCTTATCTCATTGGATCAAATAGGACAGCTGATAGGCTAGGCAGAGGCTGAATGGAATATAAAAGAAACTGAAAAGAGCTAGCAGTTGGACTGCTTTGGCAGTTTACAATGTATGAAGAAGGCTGTTTGATAATAGCTGTGCTGTTATGAGCTGATAAGCTGCCCAGATATGCTAATGAAAATAGATACTGGTGATAAGAGAAACAACTGGGCAATGCTATATAGATAAATTTCTCATTATGATTGTAATAAATGCCCATTATGAATGTTTATGTAACAGATGCTGCTAGATGTATCAATGCTAAAGCATATTAAACCTTGGAAGCCTGTGTGTTCACAGATGCCTGTTGAGAGATGTATAGTTCCTCAACAGATGAGATGGTATTCATTATTGAATAAATGACTGAATTACAATATATTGCTAAAGGATAGAAATGTTTCTCTGTATGTTAACTATAGAAAAGCCTGTTAGAGAGATGCAATCCTTATGAAAGTGTAACATCTTAGTCGTCTTATTCTGAAATGTAATGAATGTATAAAGCCTACATGAAACACAATGTGATATGATGTAAGGAGGGTGCCCACACATTGACCTGTCTGTGTTTTTCCTTAAGGGGAATTTATATCTATGATTGCATATAGTAACTAGCCTAAAAGATTGGCAGAAGCCTACTTATTCTCCCATATAAACATCCTGAGATTCTGATACTTAAGAATGCTTAAGTAAAGTGTTGAGGTTAACTTTGCCTGGATCTCATCACCATCACAGATTGGACACCTGGGAAGGTAGAAGGTGATAAAGAGATCCGAGACAGAATAGAGATTAAGTGACAAATGGCAAAGGACCCTCAATTTGAAAAAGTGTGAGTGGGGAATCATGCCTGTTTCAGGCCTCTGAAGCTCCCCAAAGCCTGCACATCCTTCATGATCTTTTTGGCCTGAAAGAAGCAAAAATGGCTCAAAGCCACTAATGCTGCAGTTTTGCTCCCATGGCATCCCATGCTCCCCAATTTTCCAACTCCTCACTCCCCCAAAAGCCAAACATCAGCTGAAAATAAAACCAGAATGATGTGAGATCACTTCTGATTGTGCTGTGAGCTCTGGAACAACTTTTGTGGGTAGTTTGGGGGTGAAAAATGCCCCACAACCCCTCTGCAGTTGCCTAACCCTGGGTAGATGATGGCAAGGATGAAATGAGATGCTTGTGTCTTCATGACATCATCAAGCACCACCTATCTCTTAACACTCAATTATCTTTTATCCAATCAGAGAGAGGCATAAGAGAGAGACTTGACTAGTACTTGGAGGAATGGCCCTTTTAAGCACTGGCTGGATTGGGTGCCTGTTTTGGGCACTGTTCTTCATTTCAGTTGGGACAGTAAGTACTGCATTATGAGTCTCAGCTGACACTTATAGGAGCTGCCTTTTCATATGTCATTAAATGTTTCCGTGTGGCACACCTGGGAATCCCTATGGTTATCTTCAGTTACTGATGAGAAATAACAGCAGCGATACCTCTTTTAGTGCTAGAGTGAGACTATCCCTAATAGTGGGAATCTCCAACCATATCTCCAATCATTGACAATAAAAACAAATTTCTTCTCTTAGTGCTAGCTAGTTCAGAGACTGGAGATAGTACTTAGGAGAAGGATGTGGCTTGGGAGGGACACTTCACAGACAAAATGGAAAACCTCTATATGCCAAATTTGGTCTTTAGGCTAAGCTTTTACATTCCTGCTTTAAGCAGGCAGCAAAGCTTCTCCTTCTGTATCAGACCAGGTAGTCAGCTCCAAAGCTCCCTGTCCACTGAAACTGTGTAATGGCTATTTCTTATACCCATGTCCATATGCTTACAGAGAGAGCATAGGCCTGACCTTTTATCTGTACATGTAAGTTTCATATTCAGAGGGACATCCATAGCCTTGAAGAGATATTTATACTCTTTTGTCAATGGATCTAACCACTCATTCATAGTGATGGAACCTGCCAAACTCACACCATCACTAAGCAAAGCTGTCTCAGTACAGTGTATGGAAACAACATAGTCCAATCACTCATCTTTGAGAGGACAACTCAAATCCTAAAAACTCTTACAAACATTTGTGCATCATGCTTGTAAGATTTGTGTGCTAGGGACCACAAAACAGAATTAAAGTTAACAGAGAGGTTGTTTTTGGCAAAAATCTTCTAAAACCATAATATATGGAAGTTTTGTAAGGGTACAGCAATATTGCTCTTGGAAAGGGTTAGCGAAATAGATCATACAATTGGTTTAAATTAAAGGGGAGACTGCTTGATCCTCCACAAACCATTTTCTCTATGGAAAAATTGCTTGATTTGGAGTAATGTTTATTTATTTACCTATAGGAGTTGCCAGGTTTTAGGGTGCCAGCTGGAGTCCTAGGGAACAGCTGTGCTTTCTTCTGCTCTCCAGGCAGTGCTGGAGGAAGAAAATGTCTGATTTTGTTTTGTGGGATGCTTCAAACCTGGGTACTCATCTCCACAGGTCTGCACCTGATTACCCAGAATGAATGAGGCTAAGGAAATTTTTGAGGGGATGTGGTAAGTTGTTTCCTACAGTCAGTCTTCTCCCCCAACAGTCATGCTACTGAAGAAATAATTTCCACAGTGAAATGCTTCTTCTTGGATAAACAGAAAATCTCCCAACACTGACTTTAAACAAACAAACAAACTACAGAAACATTATGATGACCTTTCTCATGGCCCACTTCTTCAAAGGTATATGCTAGTGACTTTCCTCATACACCATTCAAATAGATGGGAGAGAGGGAGGGATGTACACAATGAAAATAGAGAAGATGGCACACAGACCAAACCTCACCCATTCTAATCTCACTTCCTATAGCCTACCAATTAAACAAGCAGAATGGAAGGTGTGGGGAGATGAGGAACTTGGGGATTTACATTGCATAGCTTCCCTCATGACTGTCAGGTTTTCCACAAGTATAGAGCAAAAAAGCTCTATATTTTCTTATTCATAGATATTAAAAATTCTTGCCAGATTTGACAAGATTTTGCCAAACACTGGATTACCCTTAGAATGTGAGAGGGATAATGTTCATTAATTGGTATTTATTCTGAAGTTGAAATGTGGCTGGAGGAAATGGGAGAGGAAATTGATTAAAGTTAAAACTGGCAATGCTATTTCTAGGGCCCTTTCACACTACACAAGGACAGTACTATGATTCCACTGTAATTGCTATGGCTGATCTTGTAGAATTCTACAATTTGTAATCTGGTGAGGCACAAGAACTCTCTGAGAATTCCAATACTCTTCCCTAAATTCCAAACTCCACAGGCTAGAATCATGGCAATTAAAGTGGAATCATAGTGCTGTAATTGTGTAGCACTGAAAGGGCTCCCGACTGGGATTACGGAGCAGAGGGGCAAGGTATCCTATGCTGGTCTGCCTGTCAGTGGGCCCTAGGTCCAGAGCCTGGAAAAGTTCATTTTTTTGGTACAACTCCCAGAATTGTAGGCCTGTACAACCAATGGGCATGACGACAAGATTATTGGAACTGCAATGCAAAATACTGGCTGGGGTGTTCTGGGCTTTGTGATTCAAAAAAGTAACATTTCCAAGCTCTGGTCCTTGTAATAGTGGGCAACTGGGTTTGGCATCCGTTAAATGTCTCACCCTGGCTTCAGCCAACTACTCATTCAACTTGAGTAGACCCAATGAATCAATGGAATTTATTTAAGTGTCAATCTGCCATTCCATTGTTCATAGATTATAATTTAGCAAAGGCTAGCAATTGGATTTAGGCAGCTACTGCATAGATAAGTAGGTTGCAGAGAAGACAGCTCAGGAATCACTTGTAGCCTATATGTCCTGTTGCCCATTGCTGTACATGGAAAACAATTAATGTAATGGATGAACAATCCTCTTGCCATTTTTGGAAAATGCCAGTATTACACAGCTCAGTACAGAATACTAAAATACCGTGCTTTGGTGCACATGTTAAATGGTTGTACAAAATGTGACCAGCTTTTCTCCAGACTTTAACCTACCTTAATAGCGAAGCAGGGCTTTCCACATGGTGTGCTGCGACACATTAGTGTGTCACCTGAAGTGTGTCTGTCATCTACAATCTTGGAAATGTATGTTATTATTTATAAATCATATATTTTTAAAAATATATGAAAGGTTTTCATGAGATATGTTGTGTTCCCATACATTTTGTTATTACAACTTATGTACGTGTCTGTATCTCTTATGAGGGTTTAGTTTAACCTCTGGTTTGCTAGTAAAACTGAATTACTGTGTTGCGAAATGATGCATGTCTAAAATAGTGTGTCTCCAACATGAAAAGTCTGGAAAGTTCTGAGCTAAAGAGTATCTTTTATGTAATCAGTGGCTAAAAGTTATTTACTGTGTTTACCATTTAATAAACACAGTAAGTTAAATCCACAGCAAACTGAACATCACTGTAGATGAATAAGCAGTACTCAACAAAGAAGCAGCTTAACAGGGATACATGATGTAGGATGGCAACAGATGGTATAAAAGTATAACCTTATTGGGTTTCAAAGAAATAGGTCATAGTTCCATTTGATATATCCATTAATGGTGCGTAATATTCACAGTTCAGTGATGCTTTTATTGGGTCACTAAAATGTCACAAATATGACAAACTTTTGAGTTCTCCAAGAAATCTTCATCAGGAAGGATCATACATAAACTAGGGGATGGGGACAAAACAAATATGGCCTGATGGTCAACCACTATGTCTGATGCTGCAATTGGCCGGGTTTTGTAGCCATTGCCTCTGCATGCAGACTGATTTGCAAGACTTAATGATGCAGATTTAATGATGATGTAATGATGAAGAAAGGCATAAAGGAATCTGCTTATAAAGAAAGGAGTTAAAGAATCTCTGTCTCCTCTCTCTAGTTCAAGGGTGAGGGAGGTGCAGCCTGTGAGCTGCATGCCAGTCTCACAGTTCCCCAGCACTGCCTCTCCTGCCCTGAAACTCAACTATTCTTGAGATTATTTCTTGATATAGCTTGGTAGCTCTTGCTGGCAACAGATAAAGAAGGCTTTCTCACCTGCCAAGCTTCAGTGCAGTCTAGCACACAGACCAGTGTGGAGGCAAACTGGCAGATGGAAAGAAGAGGCTCATGCAGGCACTAGGGTGAGAAGGCAAGTTCACTAGCAAAAGGAGGTGGACTTGCTAAGTAGGCGGTGAGTCTGGGAGCTCAAAGCTGGTGGAGTTCTGCAATCACCAGCTGGCTGACATCTGTTGATGGATCCAGCAGAAGCCAGCTGACAGAAATTTGGTGGATATTTGTGGACTGAAGCTGGGATGTGTCTGTGAATGAAGAGAGCATGCCTGGTGGAGTGGATGGAGCCAGTGCAGATGTTCTTTATGGATGTTTCCTAGGGTGTGATTGCATGTGTGAATGTGAAGCAGAGAACCTGGTTGAGATGACTGTTGGTGTATGGAAGCATCCGGGCTCTGGTAGAGGTCAGAGTTGAGAGGCAGCATGACTGTGATTAAGCATTCAGAAGGGGGCAAAGGTGGCCGTCCAGATGCAGAGTGAATGTGATGAACTGGTAGATGTTTGTGGGTAGAAGCTGGTGGAAGCTTGGAGTTCAAAACACCAGATTACTGGTGGATCTATCTCGGATGAAGCTAGTGGATGGTAACGGATGAGCCAGACCACTTAGTTTGTATTTCCCTTCTAGGAAAGAGAAGATTTGTCTGAAGGCATGATGTTCAGAGGGCTTCTGAGGCTTCCATCTTGCTGAAGCAAAGACGCTCTGGCACTACTCAATACCTGAACATGAGACTTGCTGGGAAACTTCCATCAGGAGTCCCTGATGGAAGAAGAGCAGAAATGCAGTAAAACAGATAAATTTTGAACTATAGCATGTATAGCTTGTATAACATCTTTTCTAAAATAAAATAAAAGGCCCACTATTTTTAAAAAGTTTATAACTACCATTTTCATCACTCTTCATTGTTCCTTAAAGAATGCAAAAGATCAAATGCCTACCTCAATTATCTTAGAATGTAAATCCAACAACAAGAAACAATGTATGAAGGGAAGAGAAATGGAGGCATATTGCTACTGATCTCCATGTTTAGGTGGGCTTGAAGAAAACTTTGGACAGTTTTAAATATAGCCAGGGATGGGGAAAGGAGTATGCAGCTAATTAATAAGATCTGAGGTCTGTTGAGAGTAGAGTTTTCCTGCATTGGGGGGTGAGGAATTAGTGTTGCTTTTGAGACTTGCATGTATGAGTGCCTGACTGTTTCACTACTCTCAACATGTATATATGCAAATAATTATTTGAAAAACACTTTAAGTGCCATATTATCTCCCTTCAATAAAAACAACCTGTAAAGAGCTGGGCTTGGAGCTTCCTCCTGCTTAGGAGAAGTGTTGACTGTAAAACAATATTGAATTTTGTTGTTAGAAAAAAATATTCAATTATGGAAAAAAATGAAATCGGTATTTTAAAGAGTGTTCCTCGGAGAGATCACTCAGAAATCAAGGCAATCTGTTGGAGGGAAGGAAGCCTACAGTCTTACCATTTAATTGCCAAATATAGCCTGATCAGAAATTCATTGTTTTCTAAGGGCATGCTTCTATTATCCTGAAATAAATTTTTTTTGAGGCATTACTATCACTGGATCTATCTACCAAATTTTAAAAAACTCATTTGTATCTTGTCCTTCCTCTGAAGAGTTCAAGCCAGAATACATGATCCCTCCTACCCCATTTTATCATCACAATATTCTTGTGAGGTAGGTCAGCCTGAAAGACCCAAGGCATGCCTTCAGCTTCATAATGTCAGCTCTCCCAATCCTTATCCAACAATAATGCCAAGAAATTCTGAAAAGATGATACTGATGTGATTCTTACCCTGTGTGACATGCAGTTCAATGAGTGAAGCCTTATGTCTTTGCTAATCTCTGTGCTTAAAAAAACTACCTTTACTGAAAATTTCCTCATTACACTATTAAACCCTATAAGCAATGAATAATATTGATTAATAATAATTTTATTAAACTGAGCCAGTGTGTAGTGGTTAGCTGGTTGAGCAGGTTTTGCAGTCGCATAGGGACATGGGGTGATTCGCCCTGGGTGGCAATGTTTCTAGGGTGTCATGGCCCATAGACACACCCCTGCAAGCCCTGGCCACGCCCCATGTGCCACAGCCACACCCCCGTGCACTGCAGCCATGCTCCTGTGCACAGTGGCCACGCCCCTCATGCTACAGCCCTGCCCCCTCCACACATTCCAAGCTCCGCCACTGAGGTTCTGTGAGGCCCAAGTTTTAGTTCCACTAATTTAGTTCTAGTGTGGTGTAGTGGTCCGAGCACTGGACTAAAACTCAGTAGGCTTCAAATTCCCGCGCGGTCATGGAAACCCACTGGGTGACAGTCAAGTCACACTCTTTCAGCCTCAGAGGAAGTCAAAGGTCCTGAATAAACCTTGCCAAGACTCCTTCCCTCCATAGATCTGTCTCAGGGTTGCCATAAATCAGAAATGACTTGAAGGTACACAACAACAAATCCACGACTCAGGGCCTTTCCACCCTACACTGTTACAGTGCTATTATTCCACTTTCAACATCCTGTGGAATTCTGGGGTTTGTCGTTTACTGAGGCTCTGGCCCAGAATTCTAAAGGCCTCTCCCTAGAATTCCATAGGATGTTGAAAGTGGAATAATGGCACTGTAACAGTGTAGTGTGGAAAGGTCCTCATACCACTTGGCCTCGGACCATTCCCTCTTTCTGCCTAAGCTGGCCGTTTCCGCACTAGCCTGTTATAGCGCGATGATTTCACTTTCAACCTCCTCTGGAATCCTGGGGTTTGCAGTTTCGGGAGGGGCCGAAACTGCAAACCCCAGGATTCCAGAGGAGGTTGAAAGTGGAATCATCGCGCTATAACAGGCTAGTGCGGAAACGGCCGCTATCTCACAGAACCGCGAGATTAATGTGGGGACGAGAACCATTAATATCACCTTGAACTCACTGGGCGAAAGCGCAATATAATTTAATAAACAAGTATCAATTAAAGAGAGCCAGCGTGGTGTAGTGGCTTGAGCGTAGGACCACGACCTTGGAGACCAGGGTTTGATTCCGTGCTAGGCCGTAGAAGCCCACTGGGTGCCTCTGGTATGTCACATACTCTCAGTCCCAGAAAACCCCATGACAGAAAGGTCTAGTAAGCTTTAACAAGGTCGCCATAATTCAGGAACGACTTGAAGGCACACAGCAACAACAACAACTACTACTACTAATTAAAAGGGTCGAGTGCCCTGAGAAGGAGTTCCAATAACTGTAAAATTTGCTAACTGTTCCACGACGTTTCACTGCCTGCCAGCAACATGGCAGAATAAAGAGCTTTCGAGGAGAAAGCTTGGGAAGGCGGCCGGGCATCCAAAAAGAGCGACTGAGGCCGACCGTTGAGCTCGCGCCCCTCGCGAGAAGGCGCAGGAGCGCGGCGCCTCGGAGACGGTCGCCTGGCAACCGGGACGCGCGCGCGGCGGCGGCGGCCAGCTCTGGGCCTCTCTCTCGCCCAGTGGGCGCCATGGATGCTGAGGCGCTGCCTTACGCGCTGGACCTCGTGGCGAGCAGCGGCGTGTGCCTGAGCCCGGAGAAGCGGGCGGCCCTGCGGACCTCGCTCCTGCTGGTGCGCAGGGACTACCGCTTCGAGCAGGTCCGCCTGTGGGGCCGCATCCAAGGCATCCGTGGAGCCTACTACGTCGCGGAGGGCCTGGGGCCAGACAGAGCTGGGGCCAGGAGCCGCCTCTACAGGTGTGTTGTGAGGGGGAGGGGGAGGGGAGGGGGAGGGGAGGGGGCAGTCTGTGTTTACATAGGCCATTTCCGCACTAGACTGTTATAGTGCTATTATTCCACTTTCAACATCCTATGGAATCCTTTGAGGCCCCTCCCTAAACTGCAAACCCCAGGATCCCATAGGCTGTCGAAAGTGGAATAATAGCACTATAACAGTCTAGTGCTGAAATGGCCATAGAGACGGAAACGGTAGGAAATAGGACATGTCTTGGTGAAACAGGGCAAGCAGCTTCCCCATCCCCTCCCTGTTTTCTCCCGGCACCTTTAGCAGCTGCCTGATGAACTAAAATTTCTCAAGTGAACTATTTTCCCACATGTGGATGCCCTGATGAAGAAAGCTAGACCTGTTGAATATCTGACAGGTGAGCAGTAGTTGCTGTGGTGGGGGAGGGAGCTGCAACTCTAGATAAAAATCACTGAAAGCGGTACTGGGGGTTAGGATGCCCTTTATGGACCCACTGTCTCTGAGTAGCTTGTGAACAGATGGCAAACAGAAGAAAGATTGTTGGCCAGGTTAATAAACAGCATGATTAATATTTGATTAATAGGCCAATCACAAGTATATTTGAAGAGGAAAAAAGAAGCTATAGAGCTAAAGGAGAGATTCTTAAATTGTGGCCTTCCACGAGCCAGGTGCGTTCACACCTTTTTACTACAATTTCCTTCCTCTTCATTTGAAAATTGTTTTTAAATGCATTTTCCAAGAAAGAGAGGTGATAGCTTTCATCAGATTCTCAAAGGCTTCCATGAGCAAAAGGATAGTTAGCCCAGAATGGATAAGAATCAAAGGGCTGAAAGAAATAAAGGGCCTTTCTGCACTACACCGTTAGAGTGCTATTAGTCTACTTTCAGCATCCTGTGGAATTCTGGGGTTTATAGTTTACTGAGGCTAAAGAGCTCTCTGGTTAAGAATTCTAAAGGACCCTCCCCTAAACTGTAAGCCACAGGATTCCATAGGATGTTGAAAATGGATTTATAACGCTTTAACAGTGTAGTGTGGAAAGGCTCAAACATTCTTTGTTTTTAATAGTATGCATTACATTTTGCAACAGAAGATGCATTCCTCCACATCGCATTGCATCTGCAGTTTTTATAAGTACAGGTATTAGAACAAATGCAAAATAAAAATCATACTCCTGAGCTTTGATTTATCAGGTTACTTTTTTAGTTACTCAGAGTGTGTGGGTTTTTAAAAGTTTTAACTAAATCTGTTTGATTGAGTTAATATAACAGTGTTTAGGTTGCAACACAAAGTGACAATAGGTAAATCTAGCATTCAGTGGCTGGCAACCCATTAGTGGCATACACATCAGAAGTTAACCCTTTGCCTGTGTATCTACTTTTGAGCACTGAGAAGGTTGCTATTCTCTCCTTGCATCTGCAGTTAGCAAATCACTCCCTTGAATCTACTGTAGAGTTTCTGAAGCCCTGCATTCACAGCCATTTGTACTTGGAGAAGAGCAGGGAAGGGATGATAGCAGCATCCGACTATGTGTCTGTAGTCAGATGTGAAGCAATTACATCAGTTGCTAAGCCCTCTGGAAGTCATGAGTGAACTTCAAGAGATGATGTAATCACTTCATGTTTGGTTACGGGGGGGGGAACATACTCAGATGCTTATGTAATCCTCTGCCCCATTGTCCTTCAGGCATGAAATTGTGAACAGGTAGCTTCAGTAACTCTGTCTTAAGTTCTGGGCAGCTCTCTGTTACATTCAGACATGTGGAACTACAGTTGGCACTCCACATTTGCTAGGGTTGGGGCACAGGACCCTCACAAAAGTGGAAAAATTGCAAATATCAAAGTGTGTGTGTGTTTGGGAAGCGGGCTAAGGCATGGTGGGGAGAATGGGCACTCGGACCAAACCAGGTCAGGGAAAGAAGAAGGAAAAGGAATGGGTTGGTATGGTGGCCCTATGCTTCCTCTTTTGTCCATCTCCTTCCTTGGGTGGGTGGAGGCATCAGGAGAGGGCTTGTGGTGCTAAGAAACTGGGCTGTAATCTGTCCTTAGCTGGCCAGGCAGTGGTTGGTGGAAGAGGAGGAAGACCAGAGGTTGGTTTTTAATAGTGTGTATAGACTGATGGGAACTGCTGAGAGAGAAGGTTCCCCTGGAAAAGAGGGACCTGAGGTGAGGGTGGCAGGAGTTGAAGAAACTTGCAAATAATCAAATCTATGAAAGTAAAATCCACAGAGGTGGAGGGCTGACTGTACTACACTATGCTAAACCATGCAAGATTGTAGGCAGTATTGTAGGCTGGTTCTTTTTAGAATGTGTACATGAAGGGTGAATGTCTTGCAGTAATTTAAACTTGCAATACAGACAGAAAGGACAAGCCGAGTTGTTGATAATAAAGCCTGCCATTTTTCTAGGGCTTTCAAATGTCTGAAAAAAAAAAAAAGCCTTCACCTTCATTATCTAATTGTACTCCTTACTATAACCCTGTTATTCAGGAGTGGGACTCATGTGGCCGACGTGGTAGTGTAAAGACTGGAACTTCCAGCAGCCCTAGCCAGGATAGCCAGTGATGAGCAATGCTGGGAATTGGTGTCCAGTCTCTGGAGGGTCACATGATCCTCATCCCTACTGTTAGATAAGTCAGTATTATTCTCATCCATATAGCAAGGAGAGGGGGCTTGAGGCTGAGAGTGAATGGCTTGCATAAGGTCACCTAGCAAGTTCATAAGTTCATGGTACAGGAAATTTGAACCAGTTACTTTTCAGTTAGTAGGGTAGCCTCCCAGTTAAGTATGCTAAGTCTGCTGTTCCCTTGCTACACATCTTTCCTCCATTGTTTAAAAACATGTTTTTGAAAAAGCAATTTTTCTTTTGGGTGAGATCATGAAGCCTCAACTATAAAAAAAGCTTTTTTATTTTTAGTGCAAAACAAGAGGAGCGGAAGGGGTAAGCCCACCTTCTCTTTCTTGTGTGCCTGTACTGTCCTTTAGATAGCGCTCCTCCTGTTTCGTTGAGATTTAGACCTGATTCTGCATGTGCATCTGTTGTCACCTTTAGTTTGGCCTTCAGATTTAAGAAGACACAGTAGGATCCATCTTGCCGTTCCCTCCCCTGGGCATTGTGGTGTCACTGGAAATTGGTAGTTGTTTTTTACTTTCTCATCACCTCCTTTGTTGATCATGTCTATGAGAAGGCCCATAGATCTCATAATGATTGAATAAGAAAGTTTTTGTTCTTTCCTTTCAATAAAAAAATAATTGTTGCCCTTTGTTACATGTGTGGTTAACAGCTTAAACTGTGTTGACTGGAGCCTTTTGCCACCTCCCACTGAGGAAATGGTTGCAGCAACTGCAGGGCTAAAAGGACGTTTCCAAGGGGACCCATCTTATGAATATGAACAGCCTGAGAAGAAAGAGGAGACTGAAAGGCCGTATGAAGAGGAAGCTGGAGTTGCAGTAAGTACATTGGGACATTCCTTCATTTCTGCACTTAATTGCTGACAATATATTTGTTCATGGATTGCATTTGTGTGATTTTTTTTAAAGAAACCAACTTGTTCCTCTTTCTCTCCTTTGTACTGTTTTCCTTTGTTGCTTTTGTATTATTTTATGTTACATTTGTATTCCAGATTGTTAAGAATGCATCAGATTTCCAGGTGGTCTTTTTGTTAGATACCTGCCAGGCTTCATTTGCCCTGTACATGAACTGCTGTGGATAACATCAGTTGTTTCACTATGTTTAATTTGGTACAGTGGAAAGTTTATTATTTCTTAACTCGGGATGAGTCCCACAAGTACTTCTGATGGCTTATTATATTGGCAGCTGTTTTGTTCAGATAATTCAGAAGTGGTGTTTGTTTCACAGTGATGAAACCATGGTTGAAATCTGGGATTCCAGAGATTTTGGCCTAATTGCTTGGGATGAAATTGTACATAAAGGCTGTTCATGCAGCATATTTGGATACAATCTAGTCACTACAATCTTATGAAAATTACAGAAGGAGGATTGACTCTGTATTCATTTCTATAGCTTACAATTTCATTTTTTTTATTTTCCTGAATGAAAAAAATGGGGCACTGGCAGCTGTTAAACTTTTTTTAGGCAGTCTGTTTCCAACTGGCATATACAAGGCTAAAGAATGGTCTCTACTATCTTTTCAAGCATAGGAGATGGAGAAAAATCTGTGCCAATATTTCATTCCTTAGACGGATTTAAAAAATAACACTAAAATAATAAATTGAAAAAAACATTTGTGAAGTAATTAACAGAAGCTAGACATTGAATTAACAAAATAAATTTGACCAATTTTTCATTCTGATCAGGTTACATCTAGATTATTAAATAATAGTATTGTTGAATACTTAGCAAACAGTATATAAAACAGAAAAAGGAGAGGGGGAAGGAGGAAGGAATCTTATGGTACTTTAAAGACTGAGTTATTCAAGCATGAGGTTTTACAGATTTCAATTCATTTTTTCAGAGACATTGATGGAATACACTTTTAAAGTCCTAGTAGTTAAACACATTACATAGCTTTAGAGATAGAATCAGAGTGTAATATAAATGTAAATTCTGGCACTGACCATAAGCTTTCTAAGAGCTATGTAATAGTTATATAGATCTGTGAAGCAGCTGTTCTGTTAGTCCTAAAGGGTCAAAGCAATACATTCTGCTTACCTGAAAGTTTATTAGTTCTCTTGAAATAAGAGACTGCAAGTAAGAGGAGAATTCTTCTGCATATGCAACTGTGATGGTAACCCATACACACACATGTGTGCACACACACACATATATAAGTAACATGCCAAGAAATCATTATTCCTGTCTAATCTTTTGCTAATAGATTGGAATTTGTAAATTCAACAGATAAATGACAACAGTATTCTAGGTGCTGTATACCTAGCTAGAAGTGATACAGCCTATGCTCCTTGGGGTTTATTATTCAAGACTTAAATTGCCTAATTGGTATGGGAGAAATAGTTAAATATAATAGGTGTGGACCATATAGTTAAATACAGTAACCTCTCCACATTTGTGAGGGTTTGGGGTGCAGAACCCTTACAAAAGAAGAAAAAAAGTGAATAACTCTTCCCCTGTGATTCTCCTCCAGAACTCCTTCTCTCATTCTTTTGCCTCTGGCCCTGGTGTTGGTGGGAGAGGAGAAAAAAGACAAGGTAAACTTTCCCCTCAGATGAAGAAGAGTAGAGTTCTGGTGTTCTGGCTAGTTCTGGTGGCCATCTTGAGAAAGGAGGAGAAGGAGAAAAGAGAGTACTTCACCAATCAGCAGCCATCACACAGCAGAATGTACAGCTACATGGCAAAGAGGACATGCCTTCAGTAGTGGGGGGAGGGGCTTTGCTCACTGAGAAAGGAAAAACATTTATTTTAAACACAAGCCTCCTGGGGGGGGGGTGAGGAATGTAAGGGAATGGGAAGAGGAGAATGCAGTGGAGGCAAACAGATACCTCATACTATTCAAATTTGTGAAGGTCAAATCCATGAATATGGAGGGAGGACTTTAATACAGACAGAACAATATTGAAGAGAGATGTGACCCAAACATAACTGATATATGGGTGGGAAACAGTCAGCTATTCTCAAATAACACAGTGTAAGTGATTTTGTGGTATTAAGAATGGATCTTGGAAGAAGTGTGTATTCAGCAAAGATCTAAAGAAGAAAAGGAAATTAGCTGTTCTGGATCTGGTTTCTTCTGATGTTGGTAATAATTCCAGTCATATGACGTGGTAGTATTAACTGCAACTACGTACTGAGGTATTGAGAATCTTCATCCATTAATGAATAGATTATTGCCTAAAATTTTAATCCCAGCTTCAGTCCTTGATTTACTGGTAGGTGTTGAACAAGTGTCTCTCCCCACTTCCCTGACTAGATTTTTAAAAATAGAATTAAAACTGGCTCATATCTATTCATTGCTTATGCAAATGAATGAAATCATGAAAAACAATTTGAGCACATGTAAAGTTTGAAAATGACCATGGCAAAAAAAAAAAAAAAAAAAAGGAAAGAAAAGAAAAGGAAAAAAAAGACTTTGCACAATATTTGTTATAGCAAAAATACAATATGGAAATATATCTCCTCTATGCTCAGGTCACATATACAATAGTGATAAAAGAAACACATTATCAGAAAGCATTTCAACAAACAGTCTAATTCCATAAATACTGTGCGGAATACCAATAATTTCCACTCATTTTTAATAGACTTTTGAGTGGCTTAAGAATACCTCTTCCTGCTTGTTTGCAAAATTACTTTCTTAGCAATTTTTTTTTCATAATGACATTATCTGGTATGTTTTTGCAGCTTTCTTTGTGATAGATGAAGCCAAGATATTTTAAGCAGAAACTAAATCAGCCACCATTTGCCCCCTGAAATACTTCAAACATATGAATGTAATTCTGAGTTGCAAGCTCATCAAAAGAAAAGTAATTTTTCAAACAGAGTTGGCATACTTATTGTCCTACTAATGTTGAATGGTTGATAGTGGATGAGTATTCTCATACCTAGAAAGTTGCAGGTTCCCATTTTAGTTCCGTGTCCCATTCTAGTTTATAAATCTAAGACATCTATTTTTTAATATTTGTTTCTTTTTTTAAATGAAGCCTTTGCTCAAAGAAGAGATCCGTCTTGTAGCTACAATACATCAGATAGATAAAGCAGTGGGTATTGTTCCGCGAGGTGCATATATAAAGTCACCACTTGGACCTGTGCATGTAAACAGGAACTTTGAAGGTAATTGGTATAAAGACCTAGAGAATTTCTGTTTTTTAGTACAGAAGTAACCATGACCAGTAACTTCTTCCCTGCTCGGCCTGTTATAACCAATACATATGTGAACTTCTGTTCATCTGGGACATGTTTGTTTAGCATTCAGTCACAGCCATCACAACTTATTTTCCTTTTTACATGGAAAATATAAAAATGGTGTGCTCTGTCTGTGTTCTGGATTCAAGACAGATAGTGGGACAATTTGCTTCTGCTGGTTGAATTTTTATAGTCATAATGCAAACAGAATTGCCAGCATTTAGGATTTCTTTATATCCTTCCAGTTTTGGCCCCCTTGGCCTAGTATGAGCTTGCTAAGTGTTAAATCAATTAAACTGTTTCAACTTCATAGTTTACTAGTCTATGCCTGGCCAGATTATAAAAGAATCACCATTTTGTTGCTTGTTGTTTGTTTGGTCATGAGCATAGCGGGAGGCCAAATGTTAGATTCCTCCTGCACCTCTCCTTTTAGGTAGCAATGGTCACTAGCATCTTAGCTAAGCTTCATACCTGAAAAGAGTGTAGATTCTTCCTTTATTTTTATAGCAGCAGCCCAATACCTGTAACTTTTTTCTACAACTTCAGTGGCAATGGTTATTGTCCATACAAAAAAAGAAGAGATATAGAAGAAAGCTTCTTTCCTCACATGCCATTGGCATAGATGCTGCTATGGAGGGCAGAGAGAAATGAAGGGGCCACGAACAGCAGTAAAATAAGGAAAAAGTCCACCCTTCTGCCCTTTCTCCTCACTCACACACTGGCTTGAGGGATATTGGACAGGCTAGGAAATGGTAATATCTGTTGCCTAAATTATTGTTGCTGTTATTGTTGTGTGTCTTCAAGTCATTTCTGTCATATGGTAACCCAAAGGCAGACTTATCATGGGGTTTTCTGGGGTTGAGAGTGTGTGACACACCTAACCATGATTGAGTGGGGCATCGAACCCTGGTCTCCAGGGTTGTAGTCCAGCGCTCAAACCGCTACACCATGCTGTCTGTCTGCCTAAGTTATGGCAGTGCATTAAACAACGCTGCATTTATAAAATCAAGTATAAAGGAACTTATGTGGAGGGTTCTCAATTATGATGGTACGCATGAGAATTATTGTACATCTGGCATTACAGGCCTAGCAGAATGCTCACATTTGCTGCATTTGGATAGACTTGGAAAAGGGAGAAGTGTGTGATCCAACATACAGCTTCTTATTAGAAGTGATTTTGATTTGAAGTTACCTTTGGGCTTTATCTCATGATCCCACAGTGCTTTTGGTCACAGTATTAGGTTGAAAGGTGTTTCTTCTGTTGTAAGTCTGTAAGACTACAACAGTCACTAAAAGATTACTCTTCACCAACTGCCAGTTCAAAATTGGGGTGGTCAAGTGCAATTGCTCATGACTTCCCCAAACAGCACAAGACTACCAATTTCTAGAGGTCTTTCTAGATGTGTGAGCTAGTGCCATCAATACATTAATAGAATCAAAGAATCATAGAATAACAGAATTGGAAGAGACCACAGGGGCAATCTAATCCCACCCCCTGCCATGCAGGAACACATATCAAAGCATTCCCAACAGATGGCCATCCAGCCTCTGTTTAAAAACCTCCAAAGAAGGAGACTCCAAGACACTGCAAAGCAGCATATTCCACTGCCAAACAGCTCTGACTGTCAGGAAGTTCTTCCTGAGGTTTACATGGAATCTCGTTCCCTGTAGTTTGAATCCATTGCTCCTTGTCCTAGGGCCTTTTCGCACTTTACCTTTTCACGGAGGTGGGGGGTGGTGCTCACGCAAGAAACCTCAGCAGGAACGCTGCCGCTTCCCTGCTGCTTTAGTTCTGCAGCAGCTTCCTGGTTGCACGAGCGCCACGCGAACGCCCCACCCCTTCCTACCACAGCGCAACCTGGGAATTGCAGACTAGCGCTGAGGCAGGAAGCGTGACCAGCCTGGCTCCTGACGCACCGCATGCCAGGTAAGTGTGCGCAGGCCCTGGGAGCATTGCGCAACCGTGCACCATTTTCGGCTTTAAGCTGAAAATGAAAAGGTGCGTGCGCGATCCGCGTCAGGCCCTTGAGCGTCATGTAAATGGGAGTGTGTCATGCAGACCATGCTCAAGGGGCCCTCTCGCTTTAGAAACACCATGTGAAAAGGGCCCTGGTTTCTGGAGCAGTGGAAAACAATCCTGTTCCCTCATTGAAATGACATTGTTTCAAATATTTAAACATGGCTGTCACGTCCCCTATAATTTGCAAGTCTATTAGATAATGAGCTTATAGTGAACTGAAAAGAAGCCATGTTCTTTTTAAAAGAGGCTCTTAAGCAGTGCCAATATTTTTTTTTTATTATTCATGCAACAGGTTTGTCTCTGATAGAGGGCAAAAAATTAAGTTCTTATTTCCACTTCACTGAGCCTGAAAATTTGAAGAACAAAACTCTTCTGGAGAAAGCTGACTTGGATCCAGCCATTGACTTCCTGGATTCTCTTGAACATGATATTCCTAAAGGTAGGTGAGAAGTGGAATCCTACATGGAAGATCAGTGCTGTAGATCTTTCTTTCCTAGAAGACACATCTACTGTTCATCATGTTGTTGTCATCACAGTTATAACAAAAATATTTAGCATTTACACAAAGGATTTGTTAGTGTTCAAAGCATTATACGTACTGACCAGAATCCTGTTGGTTCAGTGTGGTAGCAATTATACTTTGTCCAGTGTTGTGCTTTAGTAGCAAGGGATGGCTCACATGATCTGAACAGCCTATTTCTTCAATGTGGGCTGACGTCCTGTTAGCAACTTATGTTGGTGAAAATCAAAATTACATCATAACTCACTTTTTATTGCAGAGAAACATCCCACTATTTTCCTAAAGCTGATTGCATAGTGATAGGCATCCACAGGACCTCCTGAGTGTTCTCCAGAGGTCCCTGAGGATGTTGTCATTGCTGTGTGTCTCACTATAGGAAAGTAATGGGATGCTTCTCTGCTACTTCTTTTACTCTCCACTGGCCAGGAAATAGCTGTGTTGGTGGGAGTTGCAGCATAGAAAATATGTGTTTTGAAGGAAGAGTTGGATGGGCAGTGTATGGTAATTACTCATATGCAATACATCTCCTAACCCAGGATATTGGCTGTGTCTTTTGTTGCACTGTGCCTGTGGCCTTTTCCCCCCTGCCACTACCACTTATTACTGAACAGGATTCTATCCAG
This sequence comes from Ctenosaura bakeri, assembly GCA_948474755.1. Classification (NCBI taxonomy): domain Eukaryota; kingdom Metazoa; phylum Chordata; class Lepidosauria; order Squamata; family Iguanidae; genus Ctenosaura; species Ctenosaura bakeri. The sequence continues at coordinate 673,907 of CAOLHI010000055.1, read as the reverse complement.
CATATCAGTTACTGCAACAATGCAGAAAGATGCATCCTTTATTATCCTTATCTTCCTATTTTTGAACGAGAAAAGGAGGCTGAGGATGATTGTGACATGCCTGAGGCCACCTGGTATATTTGTGATGGAGCTGAGTTTTGACTTCCTACTTATAATTTCCTCTCTGTTTATTTATGTGTGTGTGTGTTAGTTTATTTGGAAGATGTACAGCCCAATTTTTATTATAATTCTCAAACAAAGAACAATTGAAGCAAACTTCTATATGCAACAGTAAAACCAGCTGCCTTGAGTCCCAACTTTAGGGAAAAGGTAGGATGTTAATTAATTAATAATAAAATGTAATTGTTCTTCCTTAAACAGTGCAAATAAACAGCATCCAATAAAATCAGAATGAATGTAACAAACAGTAAAAGTGTGTGCAAAAGCTAGACTGATTTTCGTAATAATCCATAATCTCAAAGATATGATCTTTCCAGTGCTGTCAGTTTTAAGGTAAACAAAAGCCATACTGGGGCTGTCACATCCTTTCACTGGACAGCTTTGACTGCTTCTTGTGTCAGCACCCTTGTCTGTTTGAACTCGCTGTTTCCTCCTAATTAGAAGGGGGTTGCAACAGCCAGTACCCCGCCGGGTGAGATAAGACTGCTGATGATTGAAGAACTTTTATAGAGGTTTGAAGTATTGTGCTGCCCCTTTCCATCCTCAATATTGCTTTCTCTTATCTAAATAGTGTCTTGTTAACTCCAACCTTATGTCCTGAGAGGTTAGGTTCAACTTTTTTTGGATAAACTATTGCTCTTGGCTGTATAGTCAACAATTTGTTACTTTGGCAGGATAGAATGTAACAGTCTCCAGAATGGAGGTATGTATTGGTACATTTGTTATGGGATATGACACTCATAGCTCCTCAGTGCAGTGAAAAGCCAGTGTTTTCTCATTAATGCTGCTCTTGTTGCTCCCTCCTTAAGCATATTTGATAAGAGTTTTGTTATATAAAAGTTGGAATTAGGAGGCTGTGGAGCCTAGGCTAGGCTCTGATTTGTCAGTTGAACTTTTTTTTTTAAGCTGAATTTGTACCTTTCATATATTCAGCAACTAAATTCTTCTTTCCTACATTGAATTTGGTAAATTTATAGACATTCCCAAAACACAATGAAGTAAACTTTTCCTTTCTTGGTTGTGATATTTCTTGAGCTGAATTAGTGATAGAACAGAGCTGAGGACCTTAACGGATTTCGTTAGATAAAATAGTACTAGGGCTACCATTATCTGCCCATGTCTGTTATTGTAAAGAGGCACCAAAACAAACTAAAATGGCTAAGTCATTAAATTGTTTCTTCTTCTTTTTCCATTGGCCTTTCTGGACAATGTTAGAGAATGTACCTCAGCTGATGTGTTTTTCAGAGTCATTCTTTTGTCATCTTTACTTCATGTGCAGAGCAGTATGTGACATGGTTCGCTTTCTATCAAATGCCGGGGTGCTATGATATGGGCCACCTACATGGAAGCTGCAGAAGAAGGGCTGTCAGCCAGGAGGAACTCAAAGACCAGAAACAGCAGACTAAAGAACAAAGTCTGAAAACTATGCATGATCTTTTCAGCTTCTGTGCCAGAAATTAGCAATAGTACCTGGGGATTTTGACTTGTCCCTGAATGCTGTAAATCTGATACCGCATCCAAGGGGTTTATGTCATAAAGTGTATTTGAGGAACTATGCGGATTTTGAGAGTAGAAAATGAGTGAGAAAGGAGGCTATTTGTGTGGTATAAGTGTAGTGGTATATAGATTTGTACTTATTCATCCTTCTCGATGCAGATATCATTATTAAATTTGTATCCTCCTTTTTGTAAAATGACATAAGGCAGATTGTAATCAGGGTCCAGTAATATAATCATAATCGCCAACTAAGAGCCACATAAATGCGTGCACATATCAAAAAACAATTCATAGGACCAGTTGTAAAACAGTACAGAAATGTCTGCTGCTGCTTATACAGAAGTGAAATAGGCAAGTGCAGGAAGGCAATTAGAGGCAGATATAGTAAAGACAGAAACAAATGGCAATAAGATAGACGCTCCCATGTCTATGCAAATATAAACTGTGAACTCTGAAATATTAGAAACAGTTTTAATTAATTTAGGTCTGTTCTGGAAGTTACTATTTTTCAGATGTAGGAGGTACAATGATGACATCATTCTTCACTGTACGGACCCCTTTTTTGTTCCATACAAAGTGCTGACATGGGATATGTCTGCAATGAAATTTGTGTATTTTAGAGTTAATCTCAGGGCACAGGTCTTGCTAAGGTTCGTGTGGCAGTAGTCTCATCATTAAATTAATAGTAAAATAGTAAGTTTGAACTGCATGTGATTTTTACGTATGTTGTATCTAAGAATGAATAATTGGTCCTTGTACATTTATGGGTAATTCAGATATATAGTACAGATACACACAACACAATGTAACTATTGAAATGCAGGAGCAAAGTGCCTCTTCTATATGTAACAAACATACATTGCAAAAGAGTCCTCTCTTGTTCTAGCTCTTTTCCAAAATCACTGAGGATGGCACTCTTTGTTTCACATTCCCAGAAGTTGCCTGTAGACCTTTTCATTCATTCTTCCATGATCCTGAGAATTAGCCTAATAGGAACTGCCCAGTACTGAGCTTCCTTTGCAAAACTGAACTTTATCTGTGCAGCATTTAGTAGAGCCTTTTGGTGGGTTTCTCTGAATAGTCACACAAAGCCTTCTGGTAATGCTTTCATGAGCAGTACACAAGCCCTAAGTGCGGAGAGGATTGAGTGTAAGAAATGTGAGTCTGTTTTATCTCCAAGCATTAGCACAGCTAATTAATTCCCTTTTAAAGCTACCTCCCCAAGTGATTAATCCTCTATTAGGCTATGTCTCCAGCTATTCAAGAAGCTTGAGTCTGCAGAAGTATTTACAGCCCTTAGCCAGTATATGCAGTCTGTAAGGCAGCCTGTTATCAGAGTGGAGGTGGTTCTAAGACAAATGGCTGCCTATCTCCCAAGTGGCCTTGCAAAACCAACAAAGTGCTGCCCTGTGCAGGCCACCTACTTTCACCCAACCTCCCTTTTCTGCTAACATTTCACAGATGTGACCCAAGCCCTCTCCTTTCATAGCTTAACACTAAGCAGCACCTCCACAGCCCTGTGAAAGCTGTGAGCCAGGGCACTCTACTTCTCAGCCTGCCAAGAGCCACATGGGGACAAGACCTTTCAAAGCTGCCTTACTAAACTAAAAGGCATGTAATGGATAAGGGGGAGATAGTGCTGTTGGAGAGAAAATGATGCTGTTAAGACAGGATGGGGATGGAGGTATAGGTGAGACTCTAGTGATATTTCTCTAGTCTCTTTTTCAGTGGAAAAGTCAGCTGTGCATTCAAAATGTATAAATAGTGCTGCTCTTGGAGTTACTGAACAAAGTATAAGATTTCAATACGCAGTGTTAGTAGCACAGTAACATAAATTGCTGAAGTAGATGCCCATTTCTGGAGAACAAATCACTCCCTAGACTGGGGATAAATAGGTCTGGTCAGCAGCCAAGGTAGCAGGTAATTGTACTTAGTTTTGCATGTGTCTTGCAGCTCATTCTTAATACTTTCCAGCTGTACCAGTTATCTTCCAGTAGGGGACACTGTGGTCTCAGCCTTTGTAGCAGGGAGAGAAGACTAGAAACCCTAATAAAGTAATATGAGAAAGATTTGGACTCTTTAGTGAGGTGAAGACAGAGAAATCAGACTGTGTGTGGTATATGTTGACCTCTTGAACTGTGGATATCGAGAGGAGACTGTCAGCCCTGCTAGAGTTCACACAATTTTCAGGAAGGCATGTTGGCCTTTTCAGCAGATTTCTTAGTACCACCATCCTAGTTGTGTTCAAGTCAAGATCCCTCATGATTTACCTTATCAAAGGCCACACACTAGGCTTGCTCAGGCCAAGAGTCTGTGTCTCTATTGACACTTTAGGTTCTGGTGTTGCTACTTCTACAGTGATCATAGGGTGTTCCCTCAAGGTATGACGTTTTCTCTGGAACAGAGCCTTTTGGGACATGGTAACATGAACAATGCCTATTAGACTTATTGGTTTTGATTTTCTGACCACCCACAATACCCAGTGCTTATATTTCATGAGTTTCCTTCTGTATGTAATAGACTATTATATTAATTTTTTTTGTTGGGGGGCGTTCAAGCACTGAAGCACTTCAGGGGCCATATTTATTCTGAAATTTTGGCTGGTTTTCCTGAAGTAGACTATTCATCACTTTTGAAGCAGCAGAATGTTCTGCTCTTGCAGTTGCTAACCAGAGCAAATGAGGTCAGAGACATGGGTTTTTATAGCATCACTTCAGGAATTATGTTTGCAGAGTTTTTCCCTAAAAAAATAAAGGGATAAAAACCTTTCTCCACTCAGTATACAACTTAGCTCACAAGTCATGTTCTTTTTCCTTCAATGTTGTTATAGGTCGTTTGCTTGATTCTGCAAATATAGTTGAAGCGTAGTTCCAACCTGATTTTCTCTGAATCTTTTTTTTTAAAAAATCATGAAAATCCTTAAATATATTGTATGCATATATGTATATTTCCCCATAACATGTGCCTTTTTGGGTAGAGAAGTACATAATGAAGTTTGGCGAAATGCACTATAAGTACAGCAGTGTTCCATTCTGTACATTAGTCCAAGAAGTATGAATTAGGTCATATATCCTTAAAAATGCAGACCAAATGACATTCTCCAGCAGCCTCACACTTTGTACTGAACAGTTTTTTAAAAAAGAAATCTTCATGCCGAAGTCTGATCTTTCACAGTTTATGTAAATTTTGATAAATATCCCACTGGCTTAGAGAGAATATGATCCTATGAAGGAACTTTGTGGCTTATTTTTCAGTGTTTTTATCAATTACTTAGATGATGAGTTAGATAATCCTTATTAAGTTTGCAGGTGACTGGGAAGGGTAGCAAACACATTGGAAGATAGAAACAGAATTCAAAAGCTCAATAAACTAGAACATTGAGCTGAAATTAATAGAATGAAATGCAACAGAGGCAAATGCAAATTTTTCCGTTTAGGCCACAGAACTAAATGCACACTTATAGAATAGGTGATACTTGGCTTAGCAGCAGTACATATGAAAAGGACATTGGGATTTTTGTTGATCATAAGTTGAACATGACCCATCAGTGTGATGCTGCAACAAAGAAAGCAATAATGTTTTAGCCTGCATTAATGGAGCTGTAGTTTCCAACACAAGAGAGTTAATAATAATAATAGTCCCACTGTATTCTGCTCTGGTCAAGCCTCAGTTGGAGCACTGTGTTCAGTTCTTGGCATCTCATTTTAAGCAGCTGATAGACAAGTTGGAGTGGGTTCAGAGAAAGACAACAAGGATGGTAAGAGATATGGAAAAAAACAAATGAGGAAAGTTGTGGAATGTTCAGCCTGGTAAAGAGAAGATGGAGGAGTGATGTGATTACCCTTTTTTTTTAATATCTCAAGGGGTGTCAGAGAGGAGGGTTGAAGATTGTTCTCTGCTGCCCCATCGGGCAAGATCAGATATAATAGTTTTAAATTACAGGAGAGTAGATTTGAATTGAACATTAGAAAGAACTTTTTGACAGTAAGAGCAGTTCGATAATGGAACCAGTTATCTAGAGAAGTGGTGGGGTCTCTTTCTCTGCACATCTACAGAAAGAGTCTAGACACCTACTTGCTAGGGATGGTGTAGTGACTTCCTGCATTGAGTGGGGGAGTTGGACTTGATGACCGATGGGGTCTCTTCCAACCCTATGATTCTATGAATTTTGGTTCATAACAGGCATATTTGCAACTTGATTTGTGTCTGGCTACATTTGGAAGGCAATTTATTATTTGCCCTTAACAATTTTATTGTAGTTAATTAATCACTGTTAGTGAACTGGAATGTAGATCAGAGAAGAATACATGGAGAACTATAATGCAAAATACAGCTATAGTGTGACTTTCAGAGTTATATTTGGATGTAAGTGTGGAAGATATTTTACATCCAACTTCAGCCATGGGCTCATTGTGGCCATGGATGACCTTAATTCCAATCCTCTATCCAAATCCAAAGGATAATAATATATCTAGCAGAACTGTTCTAAGGTTAACAGTTCTAGGAGTAAACCATCCTGTAGATCTGAAATAATGAAAAATAATAATTTTGGGTTGCATTATGACTAAAAGGAAATGAAAGAGGGAGACATCTTAGTGTCACAGCTCTAGAAATTTTGAAAAGGGAATGGCTGCTGGAACACTGTGTCCTTCCCTTTTAGACTTTTGATGGTGAGAAAGGAGAGGTTGAAGTCAAGTTTATGTACATCATACAAACCGGATAAGCTATAATTAAATTCCCATTAAATGCCCACCCACTTTGACCTAGGGCATCTCTTTTCCCTTGTTGTAGAATAAGGTTCTCAGTCCACATCCTTCCCCCCTGCTGAGTACATTGGATTATTAGTTGGGGGAATAATTGCCCTTTTATAGTTTTGTACCCCCACAGGTTTTTCTGGAGTGTGGCCAATTAAGATGCTTCTGCCCCAGCACTCTTGTCACATCACATCACATTTCATTGTTAGTCCTTGTAATTCTGGAATTATTCTTAGTTTGTTTCTTATATGCAGACAGTTGTTCCCACTAGAATTGCTGGTTTTTTGTTGTTGTTTTTTTGGCTGTTTTTCCAGTAAACGCTGAATTTGTCCAACTGCATCCATACTGTCTCCAAAAAATTTGACATAGGTTTAATTCAGATGTAGTATGAAAACATAGTTTTCCTTTGAAATGAGTTTCAGCAAGCTTCAGAGTTTCATATTCTTTCTTCTCTGTGCTCCTCTTCTGTGCACCAGAAGAAGACTTTGCTTTTGATTTTAAGCTAATCACACTTTCCATAATATCCAAACTTGAATAACTGTGATGTGCTCAAACCATGCCTTGGGAATGAGGTGGAGTCTGAGACTATGGCTTGATGTTGGCTTATTCTTACTAACCATAAGTTACGTATACTAGTTCCATAAATCCGGAGCTCTAATTTGTTGAACAGCTTTTATTCATCTTCTTCATGCACAAAAGAGGAGGAGATGTTGGGCAAGAAGAACATATAAGCCCAAGACATGTTGCAATTTATTCATGTAAGCAGATCATAGTGCTCCATTATTTCAGCACTGGGCCACACTGTGCTGAAAGGGTGAGTGGGAAATAAAAGTAGCCAAGTTTTCAAGATTTGTAAAACAAGGGGTGGAATATTGCAGATTGGTGCTTGAAGGAAGGAAAAAAATCTTTCTCTGATGGAGGAGGGTGGGTTAGACGCCAGGAAGTGGAATAATGTGGAATGTAGGTCAGAGCAGCTGCACAACAGTTTACACTGATTTAAGTAACTTAAATATTTTGCATGATTAAAAGTAGGAAGTGAAACTTGGTGGCAGGGTATGCAATGATGTATGTATGATATTCCTTTTTCTTTCCTGTGAATATCAGCAGTGGATTGTAAGGTGAAGAGTGGGGGGTAAGAAGTTGCCAGACTAGATGCACCCATACTTGGTTCTTCACAGGGGTATGTCTATCTGTTTGGCCCAGTGCTTTCACAAACATGAGTACAATTCCTAATTTCTGTTTCTTTTTAAGGAAGAACAGTGTTTGTTTTAGTAAATGAGATGACTGCAGTTTCTTATAAGAAGGCATATATTCTAACTTAATTAGGGGAAAAAAGGCCAAAATGCCAGCGGGGGTCTTGTTTCTTTTCCCCAGAACAGCTGTTATTGTGAACATAAAGAGAAAATTTAAAAATTGGAAGAGGAGCAAGAAAGCAGTTGTTTCTCCTTTTGATTAAGATTTTGATGAAACTTAAATAAGGCACATTTATTTGGTGACAAAAACTTGAAAAAAGCTGCTGGAATGAAACTAATGGTAGATCTTAAAACAATGATTAATTTAATTTTATATCAAATTTTCACTAGTGAAAAGCAAGGTTTACAGGGCTGGACATGTTCAGTGATAAATGCAGGAGTAGGTCAGCAATCCATAACATACTGTTGAAATCCAGCCATCCTTTGAGGAAGAATGAGCAGAAAACATACAATGCTTAATATCCATATCCATGTATTTTCCACTCTAGAGCACTTCTACCCTGTTACCTGCAGAAAAAAATTGGCTCCTACGGATACGTAGATCTTCTGGTATTTTATTTTTATATACTCAGCATACAAAAATAGACAAAAATTATTACAAAAATTATTCATGATTAAGTACAAAGTACACTCAATTCAGACACTGGAGAGTGTTCCTGAACCTCTAGTTTGCTTGCTAGGAAAGCTATCACCAGGTACCTCTTCCTTTGTTACTACAAATACGTGTCATGCAGTATACCACTACCTTGCTTATTTGAGACAAACAGTAATAAATAGTCTTCAGCAGTGAAGTGACAAAGTGCAGTGCTACATTTACAATCATTGTAGCAGGGGGTGCAAAGCACTGAGAAAGGACAGCTGCATGTGTTTTCAGTTTGTTCCCCTGGCATTATCAGAATGGGTGACAGGAGCTGAGATGTGACTTCATTTCCCCAGACAAGCAAACAGTATACCCTTATCATCTATCATGAAAGCTAAAAAAGACAGGGGAACCACATAGCCACCACAATATTGTATTTATCAGTGAAGACTGGCGGCTGTCCCATGCCAAATTTACAGCATTCATTAAAGTCACACACACTAGCAGTGTTGGAGAGAAAGCATTTTTTTTTTCCAGAATGACCACTGGGATTTTACTCCCAAACATTTGTTGCAACAATATATTAGCTCTGGAGTGTAGCTCTGGGTGGTGTCTGCTGGGCAACAAGCTGGACCTAATTTTGGCTCTTCCAGAAACCACAAATGTTTTAAATGTCATAGTATACATCCACAAAGAATCCTGGGAATTGCAGTTCCGTGAGTGTTTCATCATTAATAAACAAACTCTGGCAATATTATGTACTCAGATTTGTCAGTCCTGAGAAAATTCATACTAAAAAATTGGTGTGTGTAGCATTAGTTCTGGTCACACTCAACCTCTTTACTTTTGTAAAACCTTTTTAAAAGTGGAAGCAAAAAGCAGCCCAGAACATGAAAGAGGTCGATAGGCTCCTCAAGTCAGCATGGATTCTTTCTAGCATGTTTTTGAGAGCCTTGGATTTACACAGAACCTTTCTTTTTGAGTATGTGTTTCCACAGGGATTTCCAAACACACAGTTTCTAATTCAGCTGCTGGCTGCTACAGAAACAACTTTTAAACATGCTAGAAGTCATGGTAATCTCTACCTGAAAATTTACTGGATTAACATGTCACCTTCCTGGGTTCATAAAACCCTACTGGCCACAGAGACTAAATGAAAGGAGTCCTTATACATCATTCTTTATTCCACATGAAGTTGGACTTCCTTGAAATGTTACTGCAAGATTCCCAATCATGCTGGAGTAAAGACAGTTACATGGATCATATGGATTTAAGGTAACTACCTCTGTCATCCTGGTCAGAAATAGTTGGCAAGAGTGTACTCTTCAATTAAAACATCACTACTAGAGCTCTTGCACACCTTACAAAGGGCTTTGGGCCAGCAACAGTGTTTAATGCTCTAGGGGGAAACAGAAGTAGTTGATATCTTCACAGAACTGTACTCACATAGCCATAGAAATGAAGCAATTAGTTACGTTGTTATTGCTACAGAAGGAGAATGAAGAGCAGAAAAGGGTACATATGGCTGTGAAAGCAGGCATGATAATTCTGTGTATTGTGAATGCTGCATAGTGTAATTCAGCTACCTCTCTAGGTTGTAAGACCTTCTGACATAAGTCCGTTGTTCCCATTACCCTAATATGACCTTTTGAGACAGGACGTTTTTATAAAACAGCTTGTTACTTTGAAAACTACCTTCCCAATCCACCCCCTCCCCCATAAGCTTTGAAATCCATCCAAAGCAGCAGTGTTTTGGAAGACTGGCTTTGAAGTGGATCAGCAGCCTGTTAGCCTCTTGTTTCAAGAACCTCTCATTTTACAGTTAATAGTTCAAGAATCTCTGTTGTCTGTCTGTAGTAGAAACTCCAAGCCAGAGCTCAGACAGACATGGGGGATGATGAGGTATAGACTTGGTGGTAGAACGGAGAGAAAGCAGAAGTGAAGACTTTTAAAATGCAGGCTTAGGTTCCTGGCAGCTGCTTAAGGCCGTCCTAGAGTGAGTGGTTGGCTGAGAGAGAAGTGTTCAGAGGAGTATCTCATTTGGAATATTGTTAGGCACCTCCTTAGCATTTCCACCCATCTTTGGCTGGGTGGAGGTTGCAGCCTGCTCCAGAGGGGGAATGGGAAGCTCTAGATTGTCATCCAAAGGATACTTTTCCCAGGCTCTTTCCTCCCACATAGCAGCTCCCTCCTTTCCCTCCTGGAGTCCTGACAGACTTTTTTTCCTTCAGTCCAGACAACATTTGGCTTAGCAGGCTCTGGCGGGTACAGCTTAAAAAGCAAATGATCTTTTTTTATTATTATTATTATTTCAAAAATTACAAAGTAATAGTGTAGCTCATTTCTTGTAAATGTGCTGCACACCCACTCTCTGATCCTTAATGAGTGTCTTCACCGTTGCTAAAAAATTGTATATGATGTTGTTCTTGCTGTTACTGTTATTAAAATATTTGTACGCTACTCAGGGCAGCGTACAAATAGTATTGAAATAAGTTGAACCGTATAAAACAGTAACATAATTTAAATACGCTAAAAACATATTAAACATCACAGTGAGTTAAAAGCAGATTTAAAAGATTTAAATACAACAATATTTGAGATGAATTAATGAGGCCCAGAGACTTTAAGAAGCAGCCAAATTTTAACATGCTGCCTAAATGAAATGCATGTTGGCGCCGGTTAGGTCTCCAAGGGGAGGGCATTCCACAGTTGAGAATTCAAGAGTAGTTACCACCACGCTGATTGTTGTCTCCAGTTTTTGGGGTTGGGTGGGTGGATGGGGAGTGCCTCCTGTTATCTGTACTAAGTAGGATAACTGATACCAGAGGCACTGAGAACACTGGACTTGTCCTTTTAAATAAAAGCTCTGTGGTTAAGGGGTTTTCAGAGACATTAACATTGTCCGTGAACCAGCTGAAGTGATCTGTTTTAAAGTCTTTGAAAGCCATGGGGCCTCAGTTAGTTAGAATTAATTTGTCACACTAGTTTCAGTCAGATGTGTAGTACAAATCCTATGGTTGTGTCAGTTTGATACAGAAGCAGGCTCTACCACTGGGGTTGATAATTTTGAGTAAATAGTTAAGATTGAAGCCTTGGTCTTAAAACTCACTGGGACACTGTGGGATTTTCTTCTGCATGAACATTCATAAGATTGCATTGGCAGTCAGGGCTAAAATGATCTAGATCAGGGCCTTCTGGTAATTCGTTATATAAAAAAGACACATTAGGGAACATTTGTTAGTAATGCTGTTCATATTCTAGAATATGAGTTTGCCTTTTATATAGTCCCAATAAAACCATATGAAATTTTGTTGTCTCTAAAGGAACATAATTTTAAATTTTTATGTGGGTTTTTCTGAGAATTTCAAAGTAGTTAAGGAACTGTATAGTTAGCCCTCTACATTTGCAGATTTGACTTTCACGGATTTGATTATTTGTGAGTTTCTGCAACCCCTGCCCCCTCCACCTCAGTGCTTCTTTTCTGGGGGAACCTTCCCTCTCAGTTGCTCCAATCAGGCCATACAGCCTTTTAAAAACCCGCCTCTGCTTCTCTGCCTCTTCTTTCACCAGCTCTTGCCTGCCCAGCTAGGGACAACTTGCAGCTTGTTTTCTCAGCACCACAAACCTCCTCCTGATGCCTCCCCCACACTCAAGTACAGAGATGGGCAAGAGAAAGGAAGCATAGGGTTACTGTGCTGACCTAACCCTTTCCCTCTCCTTTCTCTGATCTGGTTTGGATCCTGAGTGTCCATTCTCCCCACCAAACCTCAAGCTCCCCTCCCACAGACACACAGACACATATTTTGATATTTGCAGTTTTTCCACTTTTGCAGGGAAAAAGCAGCATAGGACCAGGAGAAACTATCTACTTGTTATGTGTGCAGCAGGCCACAGAGAATGCAAACCTAACAGGTATGGTAGCAACCCCTGTAGCTCCTGAACATAGCTGCATAGCTACTGGGCTCTAAGATAATGGCCGTTTTCTCAGCTTACCTTTGTCGTGGTGGTGGGGGGCGGCGCTCGCGCAAGCAGCCGTTTGTGTGAGCCGCTCATGGCAGCCCTTCTGCCTCCCACAGCTGTTTGCCAGTCGCGCGAGTGTTGTGCAAACGCCCTGCCCTTTCCTTCTGCAGCGCAGTCTGGGAGCTGTAGGCTGCACTGGGGGAGGAAGCGCGACCGGCCCACTCATCCAACGCACCGCACACAGGTAAGTGCGCGAGGGCCTATGAGCATTGCGCGACCGCACAGTATTTTCGGCTTAGAGCTGAAAATAAGAAAATGCGCGCGCATCCTGCTTTAGGCTCGTGAGCGTTGCGTGAATGGGAGTGCGTCGTATGGACCGACGCTCTCATTTTTGCGATGCTCAAGGGGCCCTTGTGCTACAGAAACTGCATGCAAAAAGGGCCAATATGGAGAGGCCCTTTTCTGTGTTTCATCACCTTCTCAGGTGCATTTGGTGGAAACAAGGGAGAGGGATTTCTCTGTGGCTGCTCCCAGATTTTGGAACCTTCTCCAAAGAGACCCAGGATGGCCCAATCCTTCCTGTCCTTCTGATGGCAGGTTAAAACATTTTTACACAGTCAGGCTTTTATAAATTGAATATGTTTGGGGTTTTAATGCTGTTTTTAAGGTTGTTAAAGCTTTAAAAGAAATGTATTTAATATTCTAACCAGCAATGTTCTAACTTTATAAATTATTTAATTGCTTTTAAAATCTGATATGTATGCTTTTTATTTTTTTAAACAACTTTAAAAAAAGTTGTTAACTGCCTTGAATCCCATTGGTGGATGAAAGGTATAATGATGATGATGATGGTGATGGTGATGGTGATGATGTTAAAAAATTTGTCACCTGCCCACTTGGCAAAAAAATGTTCTTTACTTTCTCATTCTGGGGTGAGATATTGCTTTGTTAGGTGAATTTTCTCCAAATTCAAACCCCTTTTAATCAAATTGTCATCATGTCCATTTGCACAACTGTGATGGTCTGTGACTGAAATAAATTAATTCATTCTCATTCATTTCCACAACCAGCTGAGTTGGTAATAGTTCTGCCCCCACCTCACATTCTTTCCCTACTCCGTCTCTGTGTCATCACAAGAACCTGGTTCCTGGTCTTAGCTTTTAGTCTTGACATCTCAGGAAATGGGATGCCACTAATTTGGGAATTTTGATTCTAGTGACAGTCAACCAGGAAAGCTTTGTTATGGGAATCAGCTTTTCAAAAGGTCGTATGGAAAGCAAGGTTCCTTGACTTACTTTGTGAATAATATGAGCATTCATCAAGTTTGATCTTTTGGGAAGAGTCCATTTTACAGAAATGCAGCTTTCTGTTAGGTATGAAATTTGGCCCAAATCTTCCTAAATTCAGCCTCTTTTTTTGTTACGTGAAGCATTGTGTTGATTGAAACTGAAATGGCAGAGTGTGGGGAGAATGGCTTTCCTGGAATAGGTGTTGCCTTAAGATTGCTGCTTACATAGGAGAAAGAGGACACTGTGATGGCCCTGAAATTTGATTGGCAGGTAAAGGGAGGTGGGAGCCATGTTATTTCATGCTGTCCTATAGTTGCAAAACAGGCAGCTGCTCCATGCACCAGCTGCAATTTTTGAATAGCCTTTAATGGCAGTCCCAAAGAGGATGTCCCAGGAAGAGAAATCAGTTTAGGGGAGGAAAAACACAGATTGCTGGATGGGGTCATATTGGAGAGGATGCAGAAGCTTGACCCTCAGTGAAGAAAGGAGAGCATCATTGCCCACAGCTGCTGTTTTGAATATCTCACATAATTATTCAAAAGGCAGGTTTGTAGCTCTTGGTATAATTTATGTAGCTTTATGTTGCATTTAAACATTCTGATAGATAGTTTAGGTAGACAGTTTAGCTTCCTGGACAATTATTTTGATATGAAATGCACATAGGATTAAGCATTTGCCTGGAGACTAGCAGCTTTAGGAATCATCTTTGAATTAGCTCTAATATCTATAGAAACCTACAGATGTGCAGAATTTCATCTGTAGTTTTTCCCTTTCATTACAGCATTTGGTGGAAATAAAACCAGTAAATTGATACTTCAGTCTTTTCTGAACATCTCTTAACTAAATGGAATCCATCTAATATTCCTATGTTTTTCACTCCCATCTCAGGCTGTCAGTTCAAGAGCAAAATTACTCAGTAGTCCATTGAGCAGCCTGTTCTTATAGAAAGTTCTCTTTCACATTGCCTCTTAACCATCTCAGCAGTACCAAAGCATAATTAACATTGAAACTAATCCCTTTACTGCCCCAGTGCATACTTCCTCCAAAGGTGCAGCTGAATTAGACTCCAAGGAGAATTAATTCTATAAATGACTTCTGAGTTGGGAATTCTGGTAAGTTTCTCTGTCATTTGTTTTTCTGCTTTCCTTTTCTTAAGCATGTCTATTGTCCAGATTCCCTTCTGGGAATTTATACAAATGATCAGTCGATGTGTGCCCCAAGTACTTTTTAGCCTTAGGATAATAGTCTCTCAGGTCCCAGTTCAAAATGCAAAAGCAAGACGACATTCAACCCACCTACAGCCTTGCTTTCAGAGAAAGGAAAATAATTCTGTCTCATGTCATTACAAACCAGAGTAGATGTAGCCTCCATCAGTGGCAGATGTAGTTCATAGAACTAAAGCAAACAAATCACAAAATGTGAGAGTACTATTGCCTGGAAGGGTCATTGCTAGAAGTGAGTAGAAGTCAGATAAGGGCTGTTGTGTTGAGTAAAGGTGTGGTGTGTGTGTGTGTGTGTATTTAACACATAAAATCTGCAGGGTAGCAGGAGAGGATGATGCAAAGCTTTTGGATGAAGTGGAGGTTTGTATTATTCATCACTTTTCACTTCACAAACCATATCCCCTGTGCCCATATTACCTCTGTAAACACAATGGCTGTGCTGTCAGAATTGTATTTTCAGCGGTACAAGAAACTACAGCTTTAAGGATGAAGCATTTAATTGTCCTTTTATTGCATCTGATTCATTTACTGCTGTTGTTGATCTGCTGAATTATCGGTTATCTTACTGTATTTTTTTTTATTTTACACTGTAAATCACACTAGTAATTTGATTCTAAAGTATAGAAATATGTGATGCCCAATAGAGTAGGTTTTGGGGGGAATGATTATGGCAATAGTGTCACAATCATGACTAACTAGTGATTGTGAATTCGGAACAGTTACTTAAATCTAATCATCTGTAACTGTTTTGTATTTACGATTGCTATATAGTCATGATTATGACACTGTTGCCATGATTGTATCTCCTCCCAACTTATTTTTTGGGACATAAGCTGCATAAGGAGAAGGAGATCTATTCTGTTAGTGATGGGAGCATGGATAATGGTGTTTCCATCAGGTTTGAGAGAGGGTATACTTAAGTATACTTATTTAAGTTTTCAAAGCAGTAGCCATATTAGTCACTTGCAGTATTAAAAGGAGGAAGGGAGTGGGGGGGGAAGGAAAGTAGCAGCATTTTTAAGACTAACTGGTTTTTATTTTAGCATAAGCTTTTGTAGATATGAACCCGCTTCTTCAGATATAGTACAGAGTATTGCTAAATTCCTTTCCCCCCGACTCTCTTCCTCTTTTTTATACTTAACTAAGTGGCTGATGCAGAATACTGGCTATGAAAATTCACAATAGAACAGTTTTTTTCTCAAAACGCTGCGAACTGTATTAATTTTTGAACTCTGTCCCAGTTATGCTGTAGTTTATGACATTTAGAAAATGTCATTACCAATTACTTTCTCCCAGATTACTCACAAGTAAAGTGAAATGGGATTGTGTCTTTCTCAATCTGGAAGAAAGGTGGATTTCCCCATCTTGTTTCAGATTACATGTATCTCTGAGAAACACCTATATTTCTGGCCATATCATTGAATGATATAAGAAAAAGTAAGTATGCCAAGGATGGCTGTCCCATGTTGCTGATACAGTTGTAGATTTGACTTAAAATTACAACAAATGCGACCAAAAATCTTAGATTACCCAAGACAGATCTATGAGGATCTTACAGAATTTAGCACTCACTTTCTCAAGTCTATAATGATTAGTTGTTTCTTGCTATTTTTTTAAATTAAAGAATAAAAATACAGAAAGAAAAAGATTGGCCATACAAGCAAACATACATACATACATACATACATACATATTCTACATACATTACCTCTTCCACATATAGCATAGTGACTTCCCTCTTGGTATCGTTAGTTATATACCATATGTTACAATGAATATCCTTTTTTAAGAATAAAAAAAATTATTAAGATGAAAGACATAACTCTAGACATATTAAGAGTAACTAAACCATTGAAATATCCACTTCAGTTCTGCATATCTGTCATCTCATCAATCCAAGAAACTTCTTATCACCAAATTACTCTGTCTCTTAAATATTTAATTACCAAATCCCAGTCTTTCATGAAAGTATCTAAAGATCCCTCATTTATTAAGACTGTCAGTTTATCCATTGCAGCAAAATGCTGAAAAGTCAAAGGGAGTGGAAGTTGGTAGGAATCTTGTTTGACTGTTGATAAAGTGTACATCGCAGCCAGTTTTCTTCCACTGAGCTTCCTCTTCAACTCCTTGCGTATCTTTAGCTGAAGGTGTTGAGGTTGCAGCCCTATGGCCAGTCAGTAGCTCGTGGGAACAGAAAGAATCTGGGTACCATCCAGCTGCAGTCTTGCAACCACAAAAAAAGAGCCCATCGTCTTCCTGGACACTCAGCTTGGATTTGGAACAGTAACTCCTATTCCTTTTCTTTGCTGCAAAACTGCAGTAGGATGCTGCCTGGAGTCACTATGCCTGTGGGCTCCCCTTGACTGCTCAAGGACATATTGGATACCTCTGTCTACAACAATTTTAAAAATACATATGTTGGTGTAAGAGGAGGTTACGCCAGTGTGTGTCACGAACAGGACACTAGCTTTTGGATGGGAATGGGTATTTTTTTTTTTTTTGGCATGTCTCCTAAACAGAGGTGGAACTGCATGCGCAAGCATTTGTTACATTAATAGATTCTACCACCTGAAAGCTTGGTGCAGAATTTGAGGCTTGCTCACACATGGAGGTATGAACTGAGAGAAAATTAATCCAGACTAACCGATGTGTTGTCAGTGTGATGGGGCTAATTTTAACTAGCTCTGGCTCATGAGTGTCAAGAATTTTGCATGTGGCAATTCGATCAAGGCTTATATATTTATTGCTTAAACCAAAGTGTGTATAAATGTTTTATTACATGTATAGATTTAGAAATATTGCCATGCTACTTCTCATTTGCACAAATCTTGACGTGATTTACAGTAATACAGCATTTGAGAAAGTTCCAACTAGCTCATGGCTGGGGGAAGCCAGAGTAAAAAGATACATTTTCAGTAAATGTCTAAAGCACACTAGAGCTGAGGGGAAATCTAGTCCACAAGATGAACACATCTGCAGAGAAGGCACATCACTGTTTCGTTTCTTTTTTTAAAATTTTTTTTTTATTTTATTGATTATACAGAAAGCAAAAAACATAACACAAACACAAAAATAAAACACCATGTGATACAACTATTAGTAAAACAAAAAGATTTCAACCAAAAGCAAACTTACATTATTATTTCTCTCTTATATAATTACAATCAAAAACTTATTCAGCTTATTCTATATTCTCATTATACTCATTATTATTATAGTAATATCATTCTTAATTCTATATTTTTCCCTTAAATTTAATCTAATACTATTACTAAATATAATCTTTTTACTTAACATATTAAACTATCTCTAAAGCCGATTATATTTTAACTTATTTTTTATTTTTGTTTTTTATTTTGTTTTTGTTTTTTTGTTTTGTTTTTGTTTTACAAAATTAAACAACTCAGCTCCAATTTAAACAAAACACCACATTATTATCACAAAAAAAGGTGAATAAACTCACCCCCCAGAGCCAACTTTTTATTTAATCCATTTTCCAAAATTGCCATTCTTCTTGTGAAAGGGTAGCTTTACCATCTCTTATCAAAGCTTTTTCCAGAAATATTTTCCAAATTTCTTCAAAATCATTCCCTTTTACTAAACCTTTCATAAATCTAATTCTACATGTTAATTTATCATTGATTGCAATATTCCACACTTCTTTATACCATTCCTCTATTTGAAGTTTTTCATTTGTTTTACATTTTTTTGCTATTATTAACCTCGCTGCAGTTAACAAATTTGTTATTAATTCCTTCGTTACCTGAATACACTCAACCTTATTATAAATAGACAACAACCCTATATTTGGACATACTGGTACCTCAACTCCTGTTATCTCTTTTATCTCTTTAAAAACCTTTAGCCAAAATTCCCGTATCTTATTACAGTTCCACCACATATGCATATATGTACCGATTTCTTGACATCCTCTCCAGCATAATCTTGAATATTTCTCATCTATCTGGTTTAATTTTACTGGAGTCAAATACCATTTCCAAACTATTTTATAATAATTCTCTTTTATTCTTATAATTTTTTTAAATGACGTTGTTTCCAAATTTTTCTCCATTCTTGTATATCTATATTTTGCGATGTCTCTTCCTCCCACATTTTTCTAAGATAATCCTCTTCTTGTTCTTTTACCAATATTTTATATATTTCACTTGTAATACCCTTTAATATTTCATTTTCTTGCATATTTTCTCTTTGAATAATAATTTGTTCAAATTTAGTATATTCTTTGAAATCTTTGACATATCTTTTCATACTCTTTGTCCATTGCTCTAATTGTATATAATTCAACCAAGATATTTTAGTTTCCTGCAATCTCTCTTTCATTCTATCTTTATTAATCATTATTTTCATCCAATCTTTTAATCTATATATTTTTTGTTTTTTTACTTCTTTTTCTATTATTTCTCTTAAATTTATTGGAAATTTTTCCATCATTACTATCGGAGTTAATGTTGATATATTCGGTAACAATTTTCTTTTGTTTTTCTTCCATATTTCTATTATATTTTTTATAAAGGGATTTTCTATCTTTTCTATTTCTTTCTTTGAAATATTCCTAAAAAATATATTTTCCAATTTCATCTCAATATTCGTATCTTCTATCTCTAACCATTCTAAATCACCTTTTCCTGAAACTCCATCTATAATATACCTCAGTTGATTTGCGTAGTAATACCATTTTAAATTTGGAAGTCCCAGGCCACCTTCTTTTTGACTTTTGTACCAATATTTCTTATTAATCCTCACTCTCTTATAACCGTTACAAAAATTATTTAATAACTTTTGCCACTCTTTTAATTCTTCCTCTGATACTTTTATTGGTAACATTCTAAACAAAAAATTAATTTTAGGCAGTATTTTCATTTTTACCACACTGTTTCGTTTCTAATAGAAATCAGTAGGCCATGCCCTTTCCTGAAGTGGCCTGGGAGACTGGCATAGCAGGAGGTACTACATTGGCAACTGGTGTAACGTCTTTAGCACAGTCGTACTGCATACATACTCTATACCCTGCCTAGAGCACATTACAGTAGTCTGATATTAGGTGTTATCACAGGGGTCACTTGGGACACCAAAATATCCAGGAGCACTCCCAGACAAGAGAACTATTATTTTAGAGTGAATGTTGCTGGATCATCTATAGTACAGTGACAGAGTGCATGCTTTGTGTGCAGGAGATCCCAGGCTTAATTACTGGCAATGAGAAGGCTGGGTAAGTCTGAAATCCTGCAGAAGTACTGCCGTGTGCTGTGAATGGTACTCAGCTAGATAGACTGCCACTCTGACTTAGTATAAAATATAGGTCAACTATCTTATGCACAGCGAAACAAAGTTATTATGGAGCTTCCTCCTTTTTCTTGTGGCAGTGCTAGAATGGAGGAAGTACACAAGGCCACTTAAATCATTTTCTGTTTTGAGTTCAGTTGATCTGCCAGTGCATCTAATCCTACTTTTGTCTTACAGCAAAAAACTTGTGTTTTAGTTATATGTAATATTCAGTCTGTTCTTTTGCAGGGTCCTGGAGTATTCAAGTGGAGAGGGGAGGCAGAGTGATAATACTACGGAGTCTCCTGTGGCTTGGGCTTACCTTCTACCATGTCCCCAATACAAAACAGCATGGTTATATCTACTTTGGCAATGGAGAGAAGAACATTGATTTGCCTTTCATGCTGTGAGGATCACACAGACTGGAAAGTTAATGAATGTTATATACTAATTTTGTACTTAAATTTACATATATACGTTTTAATAACTCAGTGTGAAACCTTTCCACATCTAAATGGAGGCATATTTGTTTTACATCCAGAGAACACTTCTGGTAAGTTTCCAAGTTGGTTCATTTTCAGAGTGAAGTCAGGCTCTTGCACCATACAGCCAACCACTTTACAGATGTGTTGTGCTTTAAAAGTGAAGGCTGTACTGGGCTTACTGCACATTTCCAAACTATGCCATGAATTGTATGTCATTCTGAAAGATCATTTGTATATAAAAATAAAAATGCATAGACCCCTTTCAGATGGGTGCTTAACAGCAACTAAGTCCTAACTATGCAGAGGTACCTTAATTGCTTTCATTGTCAGACAAGGTATTTCTGAAACTCAGAGGGACTTGAAGTCTAAAAAGTAACTGAGCAAAATATTTTCCTTTCATTTGCTCAGCTTGAGTGCTATGAACACTTGCATGGCTTAAACCGTGTGACAGGGTAGGGATTTCCCTATTTCGTTTCTGGTAGAAAGAATGTGCCACTCTAACTTCCTGTAGCTCCAGGGTTGCAGTAATAAGAGGGAAAGAATGCTCTGGCCTTGTCCAAAACCCAAAGGAATTGAATCCACCAATTGCTTTTATTCAGACCAGATCACCAATACAGAAACATATCAGCTTGGTCCAGACTGGATATACCAGGTTTTACAGCTTGCCACTCTGTTCTGATCTTCCTCGTCTTCCTTTGTGTGTCTTCTCCTTTTAGTTTGTAAGCCTAGTGGCTCTGATTTTTTCACTTTTGTTTATGTCAGCCACTTTTAGATGTAACTGTCTGAAATGTGGGGTAAAAATACTGCAAATAAATTACTGTTAATGAATGTCTAGTTTGACTGTTCATCGAGAGTTCTGGATATGAGAGGATTCCATTGTGCTGGTGGATTCTTCAGTTGTTACACAAAAGGTTGAAGACTGCTGACAGCTGCTCAATAAGAATTATGAAGGTTTTAAAGGACCCTGTCCCTTTTCTCAGTAGTTTAGGTCTGTTAAAACTGAAATCCACATCATCTCCGTAAGTATTTCATTGTCTTTCATCATTTCTGCCCATCATTTACCTTTTAATATGCTTCTGTGTATTACTTGCTGAGGAATACAGGCAGGAGGGTGCTGTCACATGCATTTACATCCTGCTTGTGGACTTTCCATAGGCATCTGGTTGGCCATTCCTGGATATGCAGAGGAGCAATCCAATAACCAACAGTGGATCACTTCTGTATGCCATCCACAGAATGCTGGATTTGATAGATCTTTGGTCTGATCATTACATTATTCTTCCAGCAAGATTCATATTACATCTGATAGAATACTACTTGGCTATGGCATTCCTCCTGTGTTGGAATATAGCAATAGCATTTACTTTCTGTTTAAGTGTCAATCTCCTACTAGCAAATACTGCAACTGCAGATACCATTGACTACCACCATCTAAGTAATAATAACTATGAATGAAGACATTCTGTTTGGGCAACAGTGACTAAAATATTTTTTTAATTGCTAGGGTGCAAAACATAGGCTAACAAAAGAACTAAAACATGAGACACAGGGTTTATTTCAAGAATTTAATTAAGATTTAAATAAAAAAATTGTTACTGTGACGCTGTTGGTAAACTGCCTCTTCTCTAATTCCTCACAGCTTCCCGGAAAAAACAAAACAAAAACAAAACATGGTTTGCCCTTTCCAGACTGTAAAGAACATTAAAATTATTGGATAAATTTGGGGCAGGCCAGGCTGCTCTGAACAGTTGCAACTTAATACAGTTCCTTTTTTACTTTAGTGGTTAAAACGAACAGGTTTTGATCCATAATTAACATTATCTCTGAGAATGGGATGTGATACAGGCATGGGAACCTTGCACCACTTTTGACCCTTGTTGTAGATGGGCTTCACAGATTTGACAGAATACCGGGTAAGGTACCTGCGAAGAAAAGCAGAAAAGCAAGGCATAAGTGAAACTGGCAACTGGGAAAATGGCTGAGATACATGAGATCAGATCAGGACTGGAGCATTTAGTGTGATAATCTCCTTGAAAAAAGTATAATGAGTTACAATGAAAAGAAACTTGGGACAAATGGGTTCTTATTCTTTGGCTACAACAGCAAGTGCTGCACCATGAACCTACACGTAGTCAGTGCGCTTTATTCATCAGTACTTGGAAAGGCTCAGTATAACTTAATGATAGGAAAAAAAATGCAGTGCCTGTTCCCTTTCCCAACCAGGTAGTGTTGTGAAAGGAAGGGTTGTGGTGTGTAGCCTTTCCGAATCACACCCGCTCAATCTCTTCTCGATTTCAGTATTTAATATCAGGCACCGACTTAAGGTTCTGGCAAGTTCTGATTCTGACTGGATATACTGGAGTGTCAGGTTATTTCTACTGTATCACAGGTTGGGTTCAAAAGTATTCCTCCTGTTTAATCCTTTTGGGAAGATACCAAGATAAATGACGAGTCTTAAACTGCAAGTGTGAGACAATTACACAAAGAATAGATTCATTTGAGAGTCTCCAAAGGAATTAAGTCTATTTTCCTTTAAAAATGTTAAGTTTTCTTTCTCTTTTGGAATAAGAATTTGGCAGTGACATTTATTTTCACACATGCCTATAAGAGACTGTAGTGATGTTCTAGGATTCTGTTTGGATTTGCTGGTGTTGGAAACAGAATCTTCAAAACAAAGAGGTTCTGGCAGCTGGGATTTCATAAGCATTGATTCAACAAAGTCCTTAGTTATTAACAGAATAAGTCTCCAGAGCTATTCAGGAGCTTAAAACTAGGACTGACCATATGCGTAATCACTGATCAGGACTTTGGGATGTTCAAATTAATTTGCCTACAGAATGAGCTAGATAAGACATCTGTATTCTTATAGAGGAACCTTATTTGATGCCATGTGGTTCTGGTAGTAGCAACATTAGTTGTCACACAGCAGAATCACACTGATAACACATTCTGTGCTATAAGGGAGCAGAACAACCTTATTTGCAGGAAAAAAAAATCTTTCTAGGTAGCATCTAGATTTCCAAGGACCAGAGGTGTGTATGGTTTAGGTGCTAAACTAAACTTTAGGACAACCTTTTTAATTCTGGCTCTATTTCAAGGATCAGTGTTGTACTTTCAGAAATCTGGTTCATCAGGGAAAGAAACAGAGGTTGTTATATGTAAATGAAAGTCTTGTGTATAGATTGAAGATGTCAATGTAATCTTAAATCAGTACTTTTAAAATAAACTCTTTCAAAATAAAGTTGTCTTCTATAAAAAGCTGTACCCAATTGTGCATTTTGTAGCAAAGAACACACTTAAAAGTTTATGAATAAGGATGAAAAGTGTGAAGCTTTTCTGTAAAAGAGATGAAGGAAAAGAGAACCATCACCACACTTTCAGCGTCATGTTGTCAAGAGAAGAAAAAGGGAAGGTTATTTGGCAAATTGTTTTTTTTGATAAAAGCAGACAACATACTCTTCAATATCTAAAAGAAAGCAATGAAACCAGAGATAGCCTGATTGGTAAATCAGTTCCACAGGCCTTGGATGGCATGCTCCATGAAAGTATGTTTTGACGTATTAACTTGATTGTCTTACAAACCATGCTTAGATGTCAGATGTAGATGTTGTCATAACATTTCACTCCCAAGGGATTTCTTCTTTCAATGCACTCTTAACAATATTCTGAAGACTACCAAAGCACCACTAGGACAGTCAAACAAGGAAATACTGAAGCTTGCCATCCTACTATTAACTCCAAATAGATGATTGGAAATTGGATTCTTTACTTCACTGAAAAATGTAGCAACTGCATTGTATGGCAGCAAGTAATAATGTAAAACATTTGTTTTTAGGAAACATGCTTTCAGTTCAACATAGCTTTAAATTGTTTTGATAAGGAATTTCAATAGGAAGTTAACTAAAATCTTGTTTTTAAAAATCTATATTAATCTTTTGATTGCCACTATATTGTGTTTTATTGGATCAGTGTGGTACAGTGCCTTTTAATGTCTGAGGGTTGACGGTCTATCACCATATTGATGCAGGGAAAAGGCAAGTACAACTGCAGCACAGTGTAATAAAATGAAGAAGAAAATACTAGGTTCCTGTCCAGGCTTTAAAGAAAGCCCATACTCTCAAAACAAGACTACAGGGTAATCTGTACCACTAACTCTTGGCTTAATCCATGTTTGGAACAAACTGGGCTGCTTCTTTCTCTCTTTTTTAATTCAACAGACAGAGCTGACTGCATGGTTCTCTTGTGACCAATAACATGGTCTTTTGGCCCCAATATGCTGTTTCCATCCCTGTGTTTTGATCGGCCTTTCTTTGTGGCACCATGTGCAAATTTAGATGTTAAGTGCTTTGGGCAGAGCCTTGCCTAATTTATTTGGTCAGTGAAGTGCCTACTGCGCATTTGGGGCCTGTAAAACGGTAATGAAATCTTAACAGCATCGAACAGTTATGGAACATGTGAAAACCTCATATTAATCCAGTGCTTTTCACAATGGAGTATACTAAAGAGTCTTTTGAACCGAGTGAAAAACCAGACACCTTCAAGGCTGTAGAAACAAAGCCACTTCCCAAGTGAAGCTAAGCAGCAGCTCTCTGTCCTAGGCCCATGGCAGCAGGGATATGATGGGTTACCTTGCGTGCAGCAAACTACTTGAGGTACAAGTTGAATAAACTAGCACCCAGGCATTTCCAGAAATGCTCCCTACATACCTGTAAATATTCTATTTTGCTCAAGACTTAACCCTTGCTTCATTTTGAGAAATAAAATGGTAGAGTGGTGAGGGGCTTAGTCTAGAAAGCGGTGGTTGAAAACAGCGCTTCTGCTTTTGTAAAATCATCTATTGGGAAGTCATTACAGAGGGAAAATCTGTTTTATTTGGAGGCTGAAAAGCCATTATAAATCAAATTTAATTGGGAAACTCTCTGTTTACAGCAACATTGGAAAAGGCCACATTGCAGTGCATCACAACATGCCAAACAAATTTTATAGGTATTCAGTCATGGAGGGGGAGGATTGAGAGAGGCTCCTGTGATAAGAAATGATCTCACTGGAAGAGGAGAGTGGGAGTAGCATGCATAAATGTTTAGAAGTCAATGGTATAAGATGATCTTCCATTTTCAATTATGGCCTTGGGAGGCGAACACTCCAGTTCTGAGGAGGAAAGGGATTTAGCAAAGGCCAGATCTTAAATTTTTATTATTTGTCTTAAACAGGTTAATCCAACTCCCTGCTCCATTCCTTTGACTTCCTTTGTGCCCAGCAAGTAAGCTGGGGTTTTTCACTGTTAGCTGAAATAGACATTTGGAAACTTGCCCTTTTTGGAGCACACTTTACTTTTACAACTTCTAATACTTACTTTGTCCAAAACGAAAGAACAGCAACTCCTATTTACTGCTTTTTAACTTAGATGGTTTGGCAGGGGAGAAAGCAAGCCATTGCCCGGAGGATCACTGGGGCAGTGCCTTCTTGTGCTGAGTATCCCCTCCCTGCCTAACTTTGTCTTCCTTTTAGGGAAGGACATTCTGTGAAGGGAAGAGTTCCTCCCATGTCTTTATGTACAAAGATAGTTCCTTGTCCCATAATGTCACAGTTTTATAAAACCTATCAGTGGTACATGTGATATATGTTGTAACACACTGTAGTTCCATACGTCTTCATTTCTAAAATACAATCTAACAGCGTCAATGGAGAATTTATCAAAACTTGAGAGCTTTAAGGCCAACTACTTTGCTACAGTTCCCCAATAAGATTTCCTATACTAACTGCAGGAAAGGTGGTACCAATGGCAACGGTTGAGACTCTTTTGCTGTGATTTTGCAGAGTAACAATTATTTAGATGGGTCATTATTCATTTGTTTAAGATACATATTGCTCAATTGGCAAATGCCCTCAGGGCAGTTGACAGATATGAAAAATAAAAACAATGAAATTACAGATTTTACAACAAAAATACATCAACCAAAATGGCATCAAAATTGAAGATATCAGAATGTTAAGAGCAAACTGGTAAGCTTAATAATAAAATCAGTAAAATGGAGGACATTAGGAAGTCTTATCCAGGTTTCTGAGTATTACTAATGAGAATACTGGGTGAGTTCCTCAGGTGGACACAGTACCAAGGAGGATTCTTCTCTGGTAGCCACCACTTGCACTTTTGCACTGCTTCTTACTTTTTCAGTGAGGCAGCATGACAAAGCATAAATACATCTCCATGATATGTACCTCAGCTGATTTGATATATGTTCTATTTAACATCCTATCACTGAATAGCAACGAGGTTCACTTTAATTCGTATATAAAACATAGATGGTTAAAGTGTAGTTAGAATGTTGGACTTAGAGCTGAGGGACTAGGCTCCAAATCATGTTGCTCATGTTTCTAGAATACTATTGTAATGTTACAGCTAATCTATCTAAAGCAAGGCAGACCACATGGAAAGCCATTTCAATGGCTTATAATTTTTTGAAGTAAATTCTTGTAAACAACTGATATTCATTTGTTTTAAATAACTGTACATTTTTTTCTCTTCAATATAGAAATTTATTTTTATAAAACCATACCAAACCTACTCTCAATTTTCTAGACCTCAGTTTTTATAAAGTCTGAGGGTGGTTGCAGTCAAGAAACAGGGCTGTAAATTTAATGTTGCTCCCTTTTTTATTGTTCCAAATGTCCCAAGATACATTTCTATTGCTCCAATAATGTAAAACCCAAAAAGCACCAAAAACTCTAGCAAGGGGTTAGGAAAGTCATCTCCTATCAACTCTTACCCTATGAACACTTCTCAAGATCCAAACTGTTCTATTAACTTGCAAAGTGATGTTGTTTGCATAATATGTCCCAATCATTAAATTTTAGACTTCTTCAAATTGAGAAGTACAAGAGGGTAAGAGAACTCTAAACCTCTGCCAACTCAGGGCATCAGGCCAAAGATAGCTCAATGGGTTACTTATCTCTCTGCTTAGCAGAACAATGAGAGGAATTCTGACAGGGAACAAGCACAGAAAGTGGCCTTCAGGTTGAGGCAAAACTTTTAACAGTGACAGGTGAATCAGAATTTCCCATGAAGTCACACATTCTATGCCTGACCTGTCTCTCCATTCTATGAAAGCTGCAAGGCAGAAATCTTGCTCCTACCCCATTAAGCAGAGATATGACTGGACATTTTGGATGTTTGAGTTCATGTAGGACACAGCACAAGGGAGACAGTTCTCAGTTTGAATTTTCCAAGTGGTGTTGCATGTCTCTTTTGCAAAAAGTATATGTATTATATGTCTTCTATATTCATGGCAAAAGAAATGAGAGCAAGAATGCATTTTCTCTCAAAATCATGTAGAAATACCAAGACAAGTTTGTTATAGATGATGATGATGATGATGATGATGATGATATAAAATAATGTCCAGAAAAGGACTTCAGGGTCCCTTTTGCTGAGCATTTGTCCACAACAGATAAGATTATGCTTTTCTTGAAAAAGTAAGTTCCTGGGTCAGCTTAATTCAACATATGATGTGGTCATAGTTGACAGGTGACTATGTGCATACACACATACAGAAAGACGGAGAGAAGCAACTGCTTGAAATAAATTATAGGAGGGGTCGTGCGAGAAGGCCAAAAAATTCTGGAATCAAATACTTTTTATGGGGTGTAAAATTATGAAAGCTGTGGTTCAATCGGGACTATTTGCTGAGAGTACCGGAAGATCAGCTTGAGAAGAAGTACAGCAAGATATTATAGTATATGACCTCTGCAACATGATTATTATAGGCACAGAAGTGAAAAAGCTTAGAGATCCCAAAGAAAGAGGACCGGTTGATAAAATTGTTGGATTTAGCTGGATAAATTGACAGTGTTGATAAAGGAAAAGTCTATGATGTCTTCTGTGAAAAACTGGGAATCTATTCATTATTTAGTATTTTGGAAAATATAGCAGTGGAAATATAGAGAAGTGGGTTTTTTTTTTTTTGAGGTAATGTTATCAGAAATCTAAGTTAGGAAAGCTGGAATCTATCTTTTAAACATGTTTATTGTTTTCTTTTTTCTTCTTTTTCTTTCTTAGTTTAGATTAGTATTTAGTGCATAGTGTACAGTAGTGTTATTTTGTTTATTTTTTTCTTGATGGATGTATACTCATTTGATTGTAGTTTGTTGTCATTTTTAGTTCTACTTTGTTTCTGTTTTGTTTGTTTGCTTGTATATTTAATAAAAAATTAAAAAAGAAAATAATTATTGGAGGGGAGAAAAGCAGATCAGTGAGTCATTCATCTCATCCTGCAGACTTACTAAACTCCAAGTAACTTTAAGAAATTCACTTATTGCATAGTAACTTTAAGGAATTCAGTTATTGCATAGTAATTTTAAGGAATTCACTTATTGCCAAAGTGGTCTTCCTCTTTGTGCAAAGGCAACCTAACCAAGGTTCAACCAGTAGGCTTCTGTCTGGTGAGCTCCTGTACTATTTTACAAAGACATTAGGTCACTTTTTGGATATCCTTCTTGGGGACTCTTAGTTGCCTAAACATAGCATTGCTGATGAAGAACTTGCCTACTAATTTCAAGCAAGCCCATGGAGCCTCTTATATTTCCAAAGAGCTCTTACTATGAAGGATAGAGGAGGCTGAGCATGCAAGAGAAAACCACCTGTGTAGGGAGTAGGAGAAAAGTAGCACAGATGCAAATCAAGAGCCTTGTAAGATGCATTCCTTTTTATTTTATCTGTTTGCTTAGATGGGGAGCAAAATGAAAAAGTCTAAAAAAATCCCCCTATGCTAACAGTTGCAAAGACTCTCTCAAATAAGGTGCTTGCTATTACTACTTTCACAGGGAGACCTGCTTTCTTCCAAGAAAGAAGATTTTGGCTTGTTTCTCATCCCCTAATGCTTTACATCCTCAGTCCTAGTCCCCAACTGCTAGAATATAGCACTTCAAAATCCAGTTGCTAAGTCAGGAATGTCAGATGAAACAACCAAGATGATGAGAGAAATTCTGACATTAACAATATATATTAAGGGCTCTGAAATGGCAACTGTTTGGTTCACCAAACAATATATTCATTTCACGCTAAGAACCCAGTCACTTAGTACTTACTCAAAATAATTCAGACCTCCCAGACTGTCATAGAGCTCTATCACTTTTGGTTTTGAAGTACGTGAACAAAGACCATGACAGAGGTGGCAATCAGACTTTCATATTTGGGGCCTGTGTGTTCAACACAATCGCCTCTTTTGATGCTGCTCTGAAGAGTATGGGACATGGCAGTTTGGACAGAATGTCATGACCTAACCTCCTAGGGCTGCAGAAAGGAAGTGGTTAAAAGGCCTCCTGTTCTCTGCATCACCGGCTGTTTCAGAAACTGTTTCAGAAATCAACGTGGGAGGCACAGGTGGGGGTAGGCAGATAGCCAAAACTCTCCATGCTCTGTAGCAGTTTGAACATGGCACAACTCCAAAAATGTGGAGTTTTCTACCTCCAGCTGACAGAGACAATACTCTGATGAACTGGAGTCGCACTACTAATAATGCTTTAACAAGCTTTACTCTAAGTCCCCCCCACCTACTTATTTTTCCTAAACCTTCCCACTATGAATGCCTCCACTTCATCCAAATATTACTCCTTGATCTCTGCTCCCACCGTAGTTTCTTAGCTTTCTCAGCTACAGATATCACTTCCAACCTTTCCCACTCTTCAACCCATCTGATTTGCTCTTTGGCAGAAAAAGCAGAATGATAGACAATGAGATAACAAACTGATTTTGTTGTAGATTTGATGCCAGAGTAGATACCTCTGCCTGTTTAAATATTACAAAATAGTTTGTTAAAATAAAGTTCATCGGATTAAAGCCCTCTTAGATTCCACAAGGTACATGTAGAGTTTATAACTTTCTGCCTTCATCTAATTATTTCAGAACAACAGGGTCACCTTAAAGACAGTAAACACTGCATGAGAGATGCAAATTTGGGCTAGCATCCTGTTAGGGACACACACATGTGTTAAATTCCCTTCTTTGTGTCTATGTTCTTTTCTGGGCACTGACCAAAAGGGCGAAAGGAAAGGAAGTTGGTATTCCCTTCCTCCATCCACAGTACTCAAAGCTGTTCCCCCTCCAACTTACTGAACAGTCTGTGAAGCCTTCTGCGTGATCATTCCTTGCTCGGGACGGGGGCAGGCAGGATTGTATAGTGTCTCCCACAGCCATATGTGAAATGATGATGTTAGCACTGAGATCCAGAGGTCTCACTATTGCTATAATTAATTCATGTCTGGCAATTCATGTAGCCAGATATTTCTGTGATCTTGCCCATTCTCCAGAATGCAGGGTTTGGCTATGCAGAGAGGCTTCAGAGGCTTTTCAGTAGGTTTGGGGGGTGGTGGTATACGGCTCAGCCTAATGCATGCTTCTCTCCTACATTAAACTGAATTATACAGGACTGTTGCCTTTTTCTTGTGATATCAAAACTGTAGAATGGTAGGATTCCTTTCATTTATTTAAAAAGTTTTATTTTGTGAATATTAAGATATCAACATGCAACTGCCAATAAATATACATATAAACAGATACTCTTAAAAATTCTTCCATCATAATAAATAACTGGTAAATTAAACTCTTCATTCCAAAAATGATCTATTTTAAACAAAATGATTTACAAATATGGGATTTTCTCTAGAGTGTATGTAAAAAAGTAATTCATCATTACTGCACTATCCCATATTATAATAGCAGGAATACTTCTATGCAAGTTTAAAACTTGTGTCAAATTTAGACTGTTTTTCCACACAGAACCCAACTTCTGCCCATGAGGTGATCTTCAGAGAAAAGCAATGGACTAGAGCAATGGGCTTCGGAAATGGACTATGAAGGCCCAGCCTCATCACTGAAAAGGAATCTTAGGCTGAAACCTGGAGCCTCTGCTTTCCCAAGCAAAGTGTCTGTGGCCTTTAGTAACCCCACAGCTTGCTAATATGAACTTCATAAACTGCTTTGACATCCCCATGGAAACAGAAGGCGAAGTCATAAATAGAGGATTAGCACCTCTTAACGCAGAGCAAAGCAAAAGAGGCAACAGGGGGTTTACGTTTCCCCCATTAAGGGGCAAGGGGCTTCTCAGCAACAAGGGAGGGCAGGATGGAGAAGGAAGAGTGCCACAGAGGAAGGGCAAACTGCGGGTGAACTACAAATGGTAGACAAAAGGGGAACAGGCACAGGACAAAGAGGGCAACAAATCTAATGAGCTCCTCCTTCCTGTCCCTTCCACCACCCACTGCTAATACCTAGCCAGCCTGTCTATTTTGTAGCTCACATCACCCCAACAAGAAACACTGCCTTGACTGTTACCCATTGTGCCACTTTTTCTGAAACTGTACTCACTCTCCTCAAAGTCCATACTGCATGGTAAAAATACGGGCTGAGGTAGGTTGGGGAGGGTAGAGGGTGCAGAGAAAAAGAAGGTGCTTTTTCAATCACAAAGTCAACATAAGCCAGATCATTTGTATAAAATATGGTTTGTGTGAAACAAATGAAGACTGGAGATAACAACTTCTCTGCAGTCTATCTCAAATATATCCCTTGTCCATTTCTTAAGCCCTATCCTTGTCCTCCCTAGTTCTTAGACACCTCATTTTCCAGTCCCATTTCATCTCAACCAGGCCTACAATGGCCAGAAACTGGCAATCCCACTTTTCCTTTTTAGCAAATCCAACAGGATTGTAAATCACACTCACTACATATAGGGAGATTATTGAGAAGACAAAAATTACCTGATCTCAGCACTTCTGTTCTAGAGAGGCCTCTCTCATTATTTGAGAAATACAATATTACAAGAACTGACTCCTGGATAAATCTGCTGCCTTCAGCCTGTTCATTTTAGTTCGGGTGGAGGAGGATGTTTTCACTTAAGATAGACGACTACTGACCTGTTGAGAGTTGGATGCTTGCTTTTTGGGACAAAACCTTCCGGAAGTTTAGGCCTATGATCTGGTAGCAAACCTGAAAAAGAGAAGAGTTTCAGATATCAGTAAGGAACAAACATGGACACAGATTCAAAGTGTGAATACATTTGCAGCCTAAGTATATAACTAGGTTCTGAATTAAAAATAGAATGAGCAAGGTCAGCCCTGGTTAGTACTTAGATGTGAGAATGCCAATAGTTGGTTTTATCTCACAAGGAAGGAACTGGCAAAACCACCTCTGATGTAACTTGAAGGCACCCTCCCCCACAAAAATGGAATGGTACATGATGTTGGTCAGCCACTGTTGCAGGAAGCCTCAGTCAGATCCCAATATACTTTCAAGGCATTTCACAGAAAACTACGCAGTTGTTTAAACATTTCAGTGAAATAATAATGGTGAGAAATTTGGTCCAGAATGTAAAACCTCAGAATATCATTGCAGAATGAGCCCTCAGATTTCTTACAGTGCCTGTCCATACCAAAATGTTATTGATTAGAAATCCTTAGCACCTTATTTAGAGATATTCTTGACCATAATCCAATACAGAATGCTATAATTTTATTTCTCGATGGCCTTCTGAATTGTTTACTTCAGAGACACGATAAGGGGGTGTTCTTGATGTTAAGAGCAAATACCGGTAATATGCCAAGAAAAAAGAAAGAGGAGATATTTCTGTTTCTTCTTTCATTGACTTGCTTTGTTATTTCTGAAACACTAACAGGATCTCTGGTATGGATTCTGCAATGTTAAGCCACTTCCTGACTTAACACATGGATTGTTTATATGATTGTTTACATGACTGTTTACATACAACACAGGACAGCGATAATTAACTGCTAACTTAGAGCTGTTAAATAGTTGGAAGATGATACTCCTTGAAGCTTAACATTCTATGCTATAGAACTGAAACTGTGCTGTAGCACAAACAGCTGGGAAAGGATACTTGCATACTTCAGAAGCAGAGAAAGCAGAAAAGGCAAATCCATTAGATCATGACATTTTAGGGTGGTTAATTCCAGTGACTGCTGGCATCAAGCCACATAAAATGGAAAAGAGCTAGCTCCCAAACAAAAGTAGTTACCTGCTCGATGAGCCATTTGTACACACACTGCAATCTTCTTATGCTCTGTTGAACACAGACCTGTGATTCTCCGAGGTAGCATCCCTCCATCAGAGCGTATGAACTGACTCAGTAGTAAGACATCCTTAGGAAGCAAAGAGAAGGACAAATGCAAAAATCAGAGACTGACCAGTTAACTAATCTTGCAATACATGCTTGTGTAGAAGCTTCTTACAAGCATGAGAAGCAGGACTATTTAAGACTGCTAGCACAAACAACACTCTCAGGTGTTACCAAGGCTTTTTAAGATCCATTTACTCCACCTTCTGGATGTAAAACCACTCCCACTAGCCTGCCTAGGAATGCGGAAGATGACACATGGGAAAAAGGGAACAGCAACTTCAGGAGATAAAGTTGTCCATCTTTTGCTAAGTGCAAGATCCCCAACTTTCACTCTGTTATCTAAAGAAAGCAAGGGGATCTCTGAAAAAGAAATTATGAAATAAATTGATTTTGAGGATGCCTGCATATCAGGTGTACATTGTTTTCCACCCTGAAACATGAAAGTTTTGATTCTCTTCTGCATTTGACACAAAGCCTAAATCTGTTCTGTGGTGAATTCTTCATGCCTTCTGGTTTTAATTAAAAAGAGAAACTAAAACATAATGATGGCAGTGAATCTTGTGTTCCAGAAGACTGATGGGGAGAGGGAGGATAATTTTTTCAAAGACACAGAAATTTCAATATTGCTGCCTTATATCAGAAGACAATATGATTATAAGGCATAACGGTACACATATGATATTGCTCTAGATCACTGATTCTTAATCAGGGAAGCTTCAGATGCTACAGGACTTAAACATCCCAAAAACTTCTCCAATGGCCATGCTGACTGGCACTTCTGGATCCAACAACATCTGAAGCCCCCCCCTCCAGGTTGAGAATCACTGCAAGTCTGGATGACCACAGGTATAACTTAGAATGTAATTAGTGGAACACTATTTAAAAGGTTATGCTGATGTGAGATTAAAGATGACTTCACAGTCAATTCATACATTACTCCAGCTGCATGTTAGCAGTGTCCCCCGTGAATTTTTCCCATATAGCACTTAAGTATATTCAGTATGAACATGGCAGATGCATACTTGCAAATGCAGGTACTATTAAAGCTGACAATATTGAGCTGCACTGGAGTAGAACACAGTTCCACCAGTATAGAGACCACTCACATAAGTAGTTAATTTTGTGTTGAAAATATCTGCAGTCCAAATCACTCCAATGATAACTGGGCAGCTGACTTGGGTAGTATGAAACTGCTCTGAAGTACCTCAAATGAACTGGCATTTGAGCATCTTGGATTACAAGACACATTTTATATGTATTATGCTTGAATTGTACTAGCTTGTGATGTGAATCACAATCAGTTCTATCTAGTGTGTTTTGTAAGATGATCATTAACTTAACCTATTTTTCCTCTTTACTTCATGTGTACTGTCCATTTTCAGGACCTGTAAGAAACTGAACTTGAGACATGGAACTTCCTAACAGTGATAGTGTATTCTGGGCAATGAGAATGCAGATTGTTATACAGATTTGATATCTGATTTTCCATTTACTGAACGCACCAAATCAACTGAAATTCAACAAGCTCCTCCTTGATTTAGAATTCCTTTTCCAAGTAACTTTTAATGAGGAAATAATCCTCAATATGCACATGATTTTATGTTGATTTTTTAAACCAAGAAGTGCTACATCTGGCTCGAAAGTATTATCCAAGATTGGGTGACTTCATACTACCTAAGTCTGACCAATTCAAAATTTATTTTAGCACTGCTCTTTAATTCAAAAATTCTCAGTGTAATTTAGATTCAAAATACCTATCCATAAAACTAACACAACTCAAGAGGAATGAGCTAAACCTACAGCACACCACAGAATTAAAATCACCAAAATGATTTAAAGGTCTGAGAAGCACTCTAGCTTATGTAAACAGTAATGCTTCTGTAGAATGGACAGATGAATCTTTGAACCCAGTAGCAGAAGTTAGTTT
The DNA here is from genome assembly GCA_948474755.1 of Ctenosaura bakeri. NCBI lineage: Eukaryota > Metazoa > Chordata > Lepidosauria > Squamata > Iguanidae > Ctenosaura > Ctenosaura bakeri. The sequence goes on along the minus strand of CAOLHI010000055.1, from coordinate 638,370 downwards.
AGATGCAGCAGGAACTGAATTTCTATTTCCTTACTTAGTGTAAGTGAAGAATTTAATGAGAGATAGAGTTTAATTTCCAAGACCCATTAATGGATGTATCTTAAAAGATCCAGCTAATTAGTAACCATATCATTATATGATTATTATTTTGTTTGAAAGGGTGGCAGCTTCCTGACAACTGTATGCAAAGTTCACTCATTTCCATGAAGGGAAATAAGGAGCAATTCAGCATAGAGTACCTCGGAAGCAAATGCTTCAGGACTTACATGTTCTATGGAAACACTCTGTAAAATTTTGTTATAGCCAAAGTTCCTGATCTAATGTATCTAAACTGTCACAGAGCTGGCATGACCTTTTAAATACAAAGGGCAAGCAGAAGGTGATGGAGATAAAGAAATGACAGAGTGCTCATTTCCAGATTCTGTTTAACCAAATATTGGCAGCAACCAATCTACTTCTCATCTGTAAAAGTCACTTCAAAACAAATCTATCAGGTTCCACCCATTTCAGCTGTGCAAGCATTTGGCTTATGGATTATGCTTGCTAACAAAAGCTTACAGCATCTTCAAAAAGATCCCAAGGGCAAGAGGAAAGGGAGTCTCTCATTATCCTTGTGAAGACTGGTGTAAGACACAGGGATAACACAGAGATGCAGTCAAGGTTTAGGGCACCGGAGAACCAAAAACTTAGAGGGGTTAAAGAAAGAGGGAGTAATTTGGCAGATCTGCATACTGCCGTCATGTTCCATGAAATTAACATTGTGTGCTAGTGTGCAGCCAAGACTGCAACCACAGATTTGCTTTAATCACTGGACAGCTCCTGGGAGAGGCTGAACCCAGATTCCCACCCCTGTAATCTGAAGGATCTGATGAAAACAACTTGGATTGAATTAATTCAGGGCTAATAAGCAAAGACTACAAGTTCTGTCTCTGCTCTCTGCTGCCAAAGTGAGATGACATTTACTGCCTGATCAGACTAATCATGTTCCAAGTAAGAGAAGAGGAAACACGCTTTGCCTTCACCAATTCTGCTGGGTAAACAAAGTCCATTGTGGACAACACACTCACTGGAATTAGAGGAGACCTGGAATTGTTGGCAGAACCAACTATTTAAGGCTATCTGGAAAAGTGACAAGTGCTAACAATTTGATTGAAAAGCCATCAGAGTTTGAGCCAGTTTCTGTTTATACAGCCAAAACACTTCTATCTTATCACACACAATACCCCATGCCATTATTTGGACTTAGAAAAGATCTCATGCTTCTCCAAGCACTCTCCTGGAACACTGAGTCATTAATTTAAAGGGTGCTTGATGTACAGGGACTCTACACCCTAAACCAATTTTCCAGTGAAGCCATCATAGAACCATTTTTATTTGTAATGATCAAGTAACTGAAATTAGGATCAAGTTAAAAGGATTTTTTTTAAGCAAGTGGCATTCATACAGCTCTTCAAAGCACATTTATTTCCTTGTAATCTTTATAACAATTCTGGATATTTATTCACCAACATTACAAACCAGAACCAGCTGAAGTTGAAAGAGTGGTTTCACAAGGGTCACCCTAATTAATTTATGTCAGAGATGAGATCCATGCCAAGGACTTCTTAATTCACACACTGTAACAGGGTTTGTCAAATAGGGTGGAATGCATCCAGGTAATTCCATAAGTTTAAGTGTTAATTTGCTTGTAGAGAAAACTGGTATGAAAAACCTAAAAGAATGACAGTGGTTCTACGATTGCTGGGGGAAGCAACAAGGATGCCAGATGTCTCATTTTATAGAAATTGTCTATTATTACCTGATAAGCAGCCTTAGCTTCACAAAAAGAAATGGCTTTTCTGAGGATACTTCCCCTTATCATTACCTCACTAGCTTGTCAACTGCAGTGGGAGGTAAAGAATTTCTGTGGAATTCAATGTGGTCTACAGTATCAGGGCATCTATTTTAGCAACACTGTTTATGTACTTAGCTTTGCAATTGTTCTTAATTATCTGTCTACTTAACATTATGTACTTCTAGATGATAAAGATATTGATAATGGATCAGAAGACACAGATTTCTTTCCTGTACCCACACAAACATGTAGGTTCTTGAAATTACTGGACTCCAATGCCTTCATCTCTCAATACTGACTATGTTGGGTATGGCTGCTGGAAGTTATGCTCCAACAATACTTGGAAGATCACAATCTTTCTACCACAATTGTATGCAATGATAGAGTTTATTACCAAGGCTCTAAAGTTCTTTAATTGGAGTGAGAAATGCAATTTAACACCTTTCACACCATTAAAGTACTGTCATCATCTCTCTGATCATGCAATTATGCTATCTCAATGGAACAAAAAATTCTTATCACCAGTGTAACACTTTGTTACACCATGAGTGACACACCATCATTGACTCAAGCTTTTATTAACTTACATGCAACTAAGGCCCACCAGAAGTGATGGCTTCAATGCCACATATTTTTTTCAAGATTGCAAATAGCAACTGTCCCACAACTGGGACTATGGGAAGGGAAAATTTTACCCTGTTCAATCCCATGGGCTTGACAAAAACTGCTGCTCTGAAGCTAATCTCTGGGCAATTTCTATTTGCAGTTTTTTTTAAAAAAGATGCAAGTGAATTTAAGCAATATATGCAGCTTGGCTGGAATATGTACTATGTGGAACATCATCATTACTTTCAAAACATTTAGAATTTGCCATTATTTTCAGAGAAACACCTTCGCTTCAAGTCTTCTTAAGAATAAACTAGTGAAGCAGTATCTTAGTAAACCTCCTTGGGCACATGTGATCCAGACTTGCAAATTATCTCCATGTCTCAAGTATTTCCTTACCTGCTTTCTTGAAAGTTCATTCACACAATCGTCATCACTAAATTATTTAAAGCTCCTTTTTAACTCCTTATTTTTCTTGTTCTCCCTTTCTCTTCATTTGTGAGCCTGCCATCTCACAAGCTTTTTTTTCACCAGATGCATTTGTATCTGTAGCCTATTAATCCCATTGACATTAACTTATTTTGCAGCTTTGGTTTCCTTATCTTTAATGTGTCCTTGTCTGGTTCCCTTCCTTTCTGTTTCTAGCAGGGTATTCCCCCCCCCACTTCTTCTATCCCAGACTTTGAATAACCTTTGTGAGAAAAGCTAAGAAGAGTTCAATTCTTTCTTGCTCACATTAAGCTTTCAGAAGAATTGCTGACTTGAGGTCTTTTTTAAAAAAATATACTTTTCAAGAGTTCAGCTGTCATTCATAATTGTCTGCACCTCTAAACTTTCCTTTCTTTTTCACTTGCTCTTTAGGCATTTTTGAAGCCCATCTCACCTACTGTGTAGAGATGTGGCAGATTCATGCTCTCAGATGCACTGAAAACTTAGAAAGCACGTAAGACCTACCCCCTGGGCTGAACAAAATGAGCCACCATTTGGTTCTTTCTCATCCAGAAATGCCTCCTGTACAGGTAGATTTTTTCACTTGCTAATTTTCTTTCTCCTTCCCTTTTGTATCATATGTCATTTTCAAACAAATACTATATCTTGAATGCATTGGCAGAAAACCAGTATATGCTAATTCATACATTTATTCAGTCTATCAAGCAAATGTATACTTGTTCTATAGTTCAACAGGAGTTGTATTCAGTACTGAATAGTAGGACTCACCACACTTCACCCAGTCAAATGCCAGATGCCCTTATGTATTTTAATATCATTTTGATGTGCATTTCCATTCAGAAGAAAATAGATAAGAAATTACCACTATCAGTGTGAACCTCAGAAAATCTACATATCTTGTGCAGAGAAGATCACGATGCATGCAGGAAATTATAATTCTTCCAACTGAAGGCCTGAACAAATGTTAATTAAGTTCACTGCTTTATTCCTACCTGATAGTGTGGAACCTGCACGTGTCTGTGATTGCATAGCAATTGTCTGAATTGGAAGCACTTTCACACTCAACATTTTACAGGCTCCAGTCATGAGACTGCATATAGGCACACAGATGAATGTGTGGAAATCCCAAATTATCACAGGAAATAATTATCGCAAAAACAGCAAAGCAAAACAATAATCTGGAAGACCAATGTAGCCTCTCCATATGTAATTCTATTTGCCTACAACCATCTCTATGTGATGGTTATTATCTAGGTGACACTGGCAGCAATACCATGTGTGCAGTTATGGAAATGATTCTACAACAGCACGATCAAACATTGTCCTAAGAAGCAGATGCCCATGGACCTAAGAGTGCAAGTAGTTACCACCTGGGTTTATGCTCTAAATGTTCAATATAGCTCATCCCTGAATCTGACAGGTCTTTTTTTTTTTTTTTTGAGGTGGAGAGGTAGATCTCAGAAAAAAACTCACTTCATAAGAATATTTGTGCTTCAGATTCCAGCGACAGATAGGACATTGCCCAGAAGAATTTGGAGGAGTTGGAGCTTCTACCACTTCCAGAACCTTGCCTTCAATCTAGGAAACAGAGGGCAACAAGATTACAGTCAGTGGAGATCTAGAATTCATGCTCTGAGATACACTTTAGATTGCTGTTGAATTTCCAACTGGTTCTGTTAAGCATGTATAATCTCAGAAAAAGGGTAACTGGCCTCAGCTGCTAGTAATCTAGAATGCAGCAAAGAAGGTACTTGTAGACAAAAATTATACACCAATTTCAAAGAGCATCGAGATCTTTGTATGTGCTATCAAGTTCATGAATATGGACATGTCTGCATACCAGTGCAAGCCATAGCTTTTGTTAAATTTGTTGCTTAAGCAATGAACTGCATGGCAAATGATCAAACAAATCAGGCACTGTCTCTCCTATTCTTGTTTTTTTGTTTCTCTTCTGCCTATTTAGTCAGTTCCTGCTTTCATATGAGCAGCTGGGAAGCAAGCCAGAGATATACCATGGTAAATACGTTGAGACAGCACAAGAAACCATAGTTTAAAAAAGCCACTTTGCAATCCAGTAACACACCATGGGCTCAAATTATTGGTTGTGGCTGATTAATTTGGCTTGTTAGCAGGACAATGTGTGGGCTCACACATCAGAAGTCAGATTTCCACAAAACACTACAGCTTCCTGTGATTGCAATGAACAATCCTACCCCTGATTAGGAGGATTCCACATTTACCCTGCAGTAAGAAATGTAGACTTCTTGCCTAAGGAACATACCCCTCTGCCCACAAAAGGTACCTCAGCTGCAGTCTTTGCTGGCCAAAATAGCTACACAGTCATTAATAACAAGGGATGATTTAAGACTACCACCTTGAGGACATCAGCAAACTTGGATTCATATGTTGCAGAATCTTGAAGTTGGCTCTTTTTACTCACAGCTGTAGCAAAGAGAAGCTTCCCCCATTTGTTATAACTGCAGCAGAGTCTATAATGACTAGGATGGTTGCCTAAAACATATTTTCCCAAAGCCTAGTTCAGATTTGTCTTTAAACACTCTAAAGCAATGAATTACATAGCATTTCCCTTGGGAAACATATTTCAATTTCCTAGAATATCTGACAACAAGAAGAATTTCCTGCCATTCAGCTTCTATGTTCTTCTCTTTTAGATCTGCAAACGTGTTTTTTTTTAAATCCCGTTCTCTCTCACTTGATACAGTCATAATAACATTGTTTTCTCAATATTCAGCTAAGAACCGGGATGCTCAACTTGTTGATATTGTTGGGCAATTCCCATCAGCCCCAGCCAGAATACTTAATGTTCATGAATGCTTGAAACTGCAGTCCAACATCATCTTGAGAGCCACAAGTTGCTCTCCCAAACTGGAGAATTTTAAACCTAAAATGGAGAAAACCAAAGCCAGATGCAGTGGGGCTGATAGCCCCAAACCTGGGCAAGTTATGCACCTGACAACTGATGACTACTTATGTAAATGTTAAACTGTACTCTTGTACTTTTGGCTTTGTTATTGTTCTTATATGCCTTCAAGTTGAACTGGACTTATGGCAACCCTTTCATAGAGTTTTCTTGGCAATTATTAAAGGAGATTTGCTACTGCCTTCTTCTGGGGCTTAAAGGGTGTGACTTGCCTAAGGCCACCCAGTGGGTTTCCATGGCCTAGTGAGGATTTAAATCCTGGTCTCCACAGTCACAGAGCAATACTTAAATCACTACACTATACTGGCTCCCCCATTTATACGACTACCCAGTAATCATGCAAGAATGCTGAGAGAAAAAACACAGAAGGCCTTCACATTTTTATCTTGTGACCATTTAGGAGGATGTAGCTATATGTGAGCCCTGTTATACTGGATCCCACACTTGTACAACTAATTATGCAATGAATGCTAAGGCCTTCAGGTCAGCCACTGGGCAATGCAACCACACTGCACTAGGCGCTGCACTTGTGCAACCTTTAAGCAAGCACAGTAATCCGCCAGCTGTTTTTATGCTAGTAGAACATCACAAGTCTGATTTAGTGTAAACTCTGAACATTATGGAGATTAGGTAGGCTCCCAACATGCAAAGCCAGTCCTTCTGCCACATTCATTCAATGCTGCATAAGCAACCCCAGGGTCAAGAACTTTAATCTTCAGGATATCAGAGTCAACACAAGTTTGCTACAGCAGCAGCAGATGTGTTTGAAGACCAAAAGGCAAATATATAGCTCCAAACACATCAGACTATTTTCTAAAAACAAAAGTAATATTTTGCAGCATGGCCCTGAGGAACTGCAGTCATCAACTGTTTGTATCACTGCATTTCAAGCAAAGCGTATAAAACTGAAAGACCAGCTTTTTTTTTTTAAGTCTAATACAGTCTTATGTCTTCTGCAGAAGTCTTAATGAAGAAGGGTGGCCATCTTGAAATGATTTACTCAAAAGGTGAAGTAAACAGAACTCTTCTGTTTTAGAGATGTTAAAACCTGTACCCTTTTAATGTAACACAAGTTATTATTTTGAAATTAATACAGTTGGATTCCATGCACCCCAAATTGATTTAACATGGTTATTAGTACACAAGAACCCTATTAAAATGTATATTAATATCACCTGGCTCAAAAACAGTATAAACAGTTTAGATAGCAAAATGTTTTATTACACTACTCAAAATGTAACATGAGTTACTCTGGAAAAGCCCTGCAGATCAAAGCTAGTGTCCATGCCTCCACCACAAGTTTCTTCACAGCACTCTAGTAAATGCTGGATGGAGGAAAATGCACCTTCCTCACAAGATTTTGGTTCTATTTATTTTTCCACCAGACATTTATGATGCCAATGAGAAAAGCAAACTGTTCCGGAAAACATCTTCAAATTACATTTATACATCAGGAGAAAAATAAAATCAAAGTGACTGACCTCACTTACAGAACGTATTTGATTTCATCTGTGCTACATCCTCAACATCACAGAATATTCTTTTTCCTGTGAGTACCTTCATCCACCAAAGCACAGATGGAAATTTTCAGGGAACTATTTCCAGATTTATATTGCTCTTTTGGATGTCATTAATATCTTAACTATACAATATTGAATAGCAAGCATCTATCATTTACTATGAGACCCAGAGTAATGGTTTGAGTGTTGGACTATGACCCTAGAGACCAAGGTTTGATTTCCTCCTTGGCCATGGAAACCCATTGGGTGACCTTGGGCACATCACACACATTCAGCCCCAGAAAACCCTGTGACAGGTTTGCCTTAGGGTCATCATAAATTGAAAACAATTTGAAGAGATTCAACAACAATCATTTACTATACTATAATAGTCTTGAGAATTCAATTTGGAAATGCCCAAAATCAAATAAAAACCAACTCAAATACAGTGAATACATCAGAGCATCTTCATAGCTGGAGTGCTTTGCCTTGCCTTCCCTCAATCTACCCTTCTCTGCAGAGAAACTGGGAAGAAGTGGGAAGAATTCTGATTCCAGTGTACTGTATGCTTTGAAAAAAAAATCTGAAACACTCTGATCTGTTTCCTATCAGAAAACACTCTTATTTTGAGGACCTCCCTATACACTGGAATGATGTCAGTATTTTAAACAATGTCAACATAATAATCATAAATATTTTCTATTTCCCCTTCCAAAAAATAGCTTAGAGAGGGAAATTCCTTACTTATATATTCCAGGAGATACTCTATATAGGAGCTCCTCATTCTGGTGCCTGCCAGATGTATTGGATACAACTTCCACCAACCCCAGTCAATATAGCCAAGTTGGGGAAGGTGGATACAGTGAATGTCCTCTTACTTTACAACTTCAAGGTACTTGGAATTTCTGCCTGTACTTGCAGGTTGCTTTTTAAAAGTAAATTATTAATTTTTTATTCTTTTTCATTTTCTCTTTTTTTATTATTATCATAGGCTCTATTTAATGTCAGTCCTCTCACATTCATTTCTTTAGGAAACCGCATGAGCTCACACTAATTTTCATGTTCAGCTAACATGTCTCTATCAATTAATATATGTATTTATTTAGGGAATTTATGAGATCTCCTACAAAACCCCAAAATCAAAACCAAAATCACCACTAATGAAAAAGCCTGGATTCTACAAGTGCCCAAGGTCTTGGAAAATAAAGATCTAGGAAAATAAAAGAAATGCCTGGAACTCCTTCTCCAGGCAGGTCACACTGGGTAAGGAGTTCCATAAGCAGGAAGTTAATAGTTGAAAGCACTCTGGTGGCTTTATGGTTTTCAGAATCAACACATTTTCCATGCTAATGCAACAAACTAAATTCCCATAGTAGTATTTTATGTTTAATAAAATCAAGATCATAACCCTGAAAATATACCTTAACCCTCAAGAAATCAATGAAATGGAATTTAGCCACACTAAATCCCATTTTATTGTTTTCCTAGGACAAAAATTTGTTGGATTTCTACACCCTTTTCCAACAAAGTTCACAGACAGCATTATAATGAAGAATTATTTACCGTGGAAGTACACTCTCTTCATAAACTTATGGTAATTTTGTCTTAAAACCAACTAAATTCTGCCTTTTACAGAAAGACCTCTTCAAATATTATATATATATATATATGCATATAAATAATAAATATATAATATATAATATAATATAATATAATATAATATAATATAATATAATATATAAATATAAAATATATAGATGATAATAATAATAATAATAATAATAATAATAATAATAATAATAGCCAGGTGAAGTAGCAAAGTAATATACAGACATCCATGCAATGTAACTGCAGTAGGGATAATGTATTGCAAAGAAGAAAAGTAGAGCTGGGATGAGAGAAATGAAAGAAAAAGAATAAGAAGAAAACAGGAGGTATAGTCAGAGGACTAGTATGTTGTTACCTAAGAACTGTTATAATAATGGCTGCTCCCATATTTATTCATTACTTTTACCTTCAGAAATTATGTTTTACAAGGAAAAATTAGGTAAAATGGCAGTATCACAACAGAGTACACTGTTCTGATAATCAGAATTTAGAATTCCATGCCATTCTCTTAATTAAGTCCACTTCGCTTTTGTTCATTTCCTTTTTAACACTGTTACAGTTCCTTGTAATAGTAGTCAACACAAATGCCAGTTTGTTTCTATTTGTAACAATATTTTGTACTTTTGTAGTGTGGAGTACCTTTGGTAAATCAAATAGTAAAAATTAAATCTATTTTAATTTCAGATTATAAAACAACACAATGATGAAATGTCAGAGGGAAAGGGGAATACCTCTGCAAGGCTATCCAGTTATATCTGGTTAACATTCAAGTATGATGCTGTTGCTTTTCCCCCCTTGACCCAAAAGTATCAAAAACCTACACAGGAGATAGCTAATTTCAATTTTGCACAGAAAAAGAAAGCTCCCAACCATATCAACAAGTGATATGTTAAAAAAATATGCCTTATAATACATCATGGTAAGGTTGTTGCTGAGATATAGTTTTTTCTCATACCAGCTTCCACACTGTTACTTCTGCAAGATTTCCTTCAAATATGTACAACGCTCCAAGAACTGTAGAAATCCCTGTCCTTTCACACATTTCTTCCACTGAGGCAGCAAGGGCCCAAAATGGTAGCAACTGAGAAATAACAGATACAGTTCAAGAGGAGAATGAAAAAATCATCTTTGCAGTCTCTTCAGGAGAATCACTGTAACTCAAAATAGACTGCAAAGATGACTTTTTAAATTTTCCTCTTGAACTGTATCTGTTATTTCTCAGTTGGTACTATTTCAGGCACTTGCTGCCTCAGTGGAGGAAATGAGTGAAAGGGTAGGGATGCCTATAGTCTTTGAAGAGTTGTACATATTTGAAGAAAATCTTGTAGAAGTAACAGTGTGGAAGCTGGTATGAGAAAGAGCCATATCTCAGTGACAACCTTACCATGACGTATTGTGAGGCATGCTTATGCACTGGAGATAATTCATTCACATTTTTCCAGGCAAACAAATTGCAGTTTTATAAACACAAGGACTTGCAATTCAGGAAAGCATGATGCATCTACTTACAACAGTTGTGTTCCCTTCTGTAATTTCTACAACTGCAGATAAAGAGAAAAGAACAGCAAGTTAAATACATTCAAGTCCAACTGTGTGCATTTTTGTTCAGTAAAGAAATTGTGCTCATGAAAAACTGGGAGGATTCCTGGCAAAAACTGGTGAAATTTGGGGAAAAAGCACTTCAAACTAATAGAGATTATTCATGCAGAATAGGCAAAGACAGGGAATACGAAATCCAGAATAAACTCTCACTGCTTTTTAAAGCCTGTCTTACATCTTGTCACTCTTCTTCTAGAAAGCCTTTTAGAATATTCATCCTTAGAGATGGTGGTAATGCAATTCAAAATGAACCTAGCCTGGAGGAAGGGAAAAAGTTGTCATGTTTTAAAGATTACTGAAATGACATCCTTGTATGCATTTATAGCGGTCACTATACAGTTCAGCAGCAACCGTTTCAGAACTGTTAAATTAGGGACAGGCGTCAAGCAACTCTTGAGATGTTGGACTGTGTGATTTTCAGTCCTGTAAATAGGAGTGCAAGCAAAAAAGCAACTTCAATCTGTATGCCCATAGAATAATGTTAGGCTGCAGAGATGGGATTAATAGCCAAGTAATCTTCTGGATATCAAGAGATTTTGCTTCTACCTTTCTGAGGACCTTATACTGCATCACTCTTCAAATATTACAGTATTCTAATACAGTATCACTTCATACAGAAGCTAGAGTAACCTAATCTTAGGTTTGGTTCCACCTCCCTGACACTGTCAGAGTTCTTATGGTCTTGATAGCTGCGCGGCAGCTAGAATTTCTACCTTTCCTTGATACTTTACCTATCACCCTTACCATGATTAGATAAAATTGAGGTTCAGCAGCTCACAGCAGGTTATTCTTGCATGCATGGTTGGGGAGTAGGTCATAAAGCAGGTCTGACCCATGGTCCTAAAGCAATCCAGAGTATTCCAGAGAGCCCTTAGGGATTTTCAAACAGACATGGATTAATAACCTGATCCACCAATAACCTGATTGCTCTGTGGAACACTGAGATAATTTGGGTGGCTGGTATAGATTGCTCCTAAATGCCAAACAGTGCCTGATCAGTTCCTTGTAAATCCGGAGAGCAATAAAGCAGGAAGGTAGTTAAAGAGCAGAAAAAATCTTATAGTAAATCTAGTAGGAGTGCAATCATAACTTACTATCAAGCTTCAGTGAGTGTAAGACAGCAAAAAAGGAATTCTTTTCTGACATTTTATAGCCACTGTGCTTTCACAACAGTTTTTACAGATAGCTCAAGACCTTCTGCAATATGGTTCTACAGGTGATGTTAGGGAACACTTAAGAAGCCCATTGTGGTATGTCTGCAAAGAACTCTGAAGATAAAACTACTCATATCCGCCATGGACTGGGCATGGCAATTAATCAGGCCAGGGAATGGAAGTATCAACACCATCGCTTGGTTCTGTATTCCTGCCTAAGTTTCAGTTACTGAGGCCCAGGAAAGGCAATCCATCACATTTTCACCAGAAAAAGATGGTCTAGCAGAATGTGGGGTCTGCAAACAGACTTCATGGGCTGCTTGCAGGCCAGGAGCACATTTTGGCTATACCTGTTTTAGACTTTTCAAATGCTTTCAGTGGTAGGTGGGCCTCCTATAGGTGCTCCTGATACCTGAGGGGAAACAGGTGCTGCTACAAGCAGGGCCTCCTCAGTGCTAGTGCCCTAGTTCTAAGATGTACTCCTTAGAAAGTTTCACTTAGCATTTACCTTGTAGCTTTTTCTGCACCAGCCAAAACAGCTACAATAGGAGCTACTGACCAAGATGTTGAGATGAAAATATAGCCATACTACTGCATGCTAGCTTTATGATTTTGTGGGCTTCAACCTTTTTGTATTTTACCTGTTTTGTTCTTCATGGAAACCTTGTGTTTTTATTTCTGTTAATGCTAACTGAATGACATAAAAATACTTAATAAGCAGCAGACGGAAAAAGATCAGCATGCAGATTGTTGGCACAGCCATAATATCTGAATGTTCTGAAGGTATATAGTTTTGAATAGCAAATGCCAAGATAAATTACAGGGGAATTACAAGGGAAAGATGGTGCCTTAATGCCATACATATGGAGTTCATAGGTATATCATCCAAAAACAAACAAAACAAAAACAAAAATCCACACTAAACTAAAACAAACAAATATACCCAACAACTCTAAAACAAACATCAATTGACTGTTCTCTTTCTTCTCCCAGTCTCTTCCTTTTGCCTTGTTATCAGAAAAGAAGGGGTCATGGTAATTTATACTTTTCTTCAGGTATTTTACAGTGCGGACTAAACCTTGGGAAAGTTACATATTAGACGACTGGCCATGATGGCATGGTGATGGTGGTGGTTCTGAGACTTGTAGTACTAAAAGCTAAGTTTTCTAAGCTTTCTTCCATACACATGGAAGACAATTCTTGTCCTTGTCCTACACCCATTCTGCTGCGTTTTTCAATTGTGGATCAATGGTTTTTTTTAAAAAAAAATCTCTTCTATCTGGTAACATATGTTACCAGTTTGAGACTCTTTGTATGCACTTATAATAACTTAAGATTACTTGAGCCCTGGTGGCGCAAGGAGCCCTGGTAGCACAGTGGTTAAATGCTAGTACTGCAACCACAAGGTTGTGAGTTTGATCCTGCTGGGCTCCAAGGTTGACTCAGCCTTCTATCCTTTCGCAGGTCGGTAAAATGAGTACCCAGCTTGTTGGGGGCAATTAGCTAAAACACATTGTAAATTGCTTAGATAACACTCAGTTGATAAGCGATATAGAATTAAATGCTATATATTGCTATTACTTGTTGTTGCTATGTGCTTTCAAGTCAGATTTCCAACTTATGACCACCCTAAGGCGAACCTATCACAGGCTCTTCTGGGACTGGGAGTGTGTGAGGTGCCCAAGGTCACCTAGTAGGTCTCCACAGTCAAGCAGGAATTGAACCCTGCTCTCCCAGGTCATAGTCCAATGCCTAAATGACTACACCATGCTCACTCTTAGGGTTACTTAGCAAAACAAAATTCCAGTTTCTTGAGCAAAGGCAATGAATATCATTTATCCTGTTTATTCTGTTTCACTGTTTTCATAACAATTTGACCCTGAGCCATTCCTTCCTTCCTTCCTATTGGTACCTACTTTTATAGTGTTTGTGTCTCTTCCTTACCCTCATCTGATTATATGGATTCTTGAGAGGGGTCAGGGCAAGGGTCTGGAGAAGACTACGAATATTCTCTCTCTCTAGAGGAAAAATAAATTATGGGCAGAAAAGAATGTATGTAGATGGAATTGTTGTTATTTACTGTTGTCAAGTCAACTTCAACTTATGGCAAACATGCAAACAGGAGACCTTGAAACCACACTGTCACCAACATAGCTGTTCGTAGGTCTTGCAGACTCAGGACGCCATAGCCCTGAGTCTGCAAGATCTGAACAGGGCTGTTGACGATAAGGTGACCTGGAGGCCTCTCACTGTAGTGTCATCGTAAGTCAAAGCTGACTTGACGGCAGTAAATAGCAATAATTCCACCTACTTCCATTCCTTTCTGCTCATTGTTCTCTCTCTCTCTCAGTTCTTCTGCCTCTTGGATATTTTTCATCTTCTCCAAACCTCTTTCCTGGCCTCTCCCAATGATCCACAATGATAACCAACACTAGGGCAAGGAAGGGAGACACACATACTATAAAAGTAGTTACCAGTGGAAAGGAGGAGGTAAATAGTACAAATTCTTTGACTTGATTATTATGAAAACAGTAAAACAGAACAAACAGCATAATTGATTTTCACTCCTTTTGAAACCATATGAAACCTGAGGAGCAACTGATATGTTTGGGTTGTAAGCACATGGGCCTTCAAGTTGCCTGTCTGCTTAGGTGACTCTGTGAATTTCACAGGGTTATCTTAGGTGAGGACTACTCAGAGGTGGTTCTGCCACTTCCTTCCTCTGAAACATAGCTTACAGCACCTGATATTCATTGTTGGTCTCCCATGCAAGTAAAAACCAGGGCTGATTCTGCTTAAGCTTCCAAGATCAGATAGTATCTGGTGTCTGTAGGGCACTTAGACTTGCTACATTTGGGATATGTCTGAGATAAATATGAGGTGTGTAGAATGAGTTCCTGGAGGTAAATAAAGATTCTGAGAGTCTGCAAAGACCCCAAAGCGACAATCTTGCAAAGGAAATTAAATCAGTGCTGCAATCTTACTTCCAATACCCAGGGAGTGACTCCCACTGAATGCAACCGGGCTTACTTCGGAGCCGATATATTTAGGAGTGCACTATCAACTAAGAGGAGTCCTTCTGTGCTCCAGCACTGTTCTTTTCATATGTCGAAGAAATCTCGGATTGATACCAAAGATACGGCCAGCCGTTCTCTCCTGGAATCCCACCACATGAACTCTGAGGGGAAGGGAATGAGGCGCTTGCAATAAAACGGATGTATGTATTTGCTGCCCTTCAGCTGGCACACGAGCCAACTGAACACTCCATTTATTACGATCCTCGCCTATCAACGAACCCTATCCAAGCTCCCTCACTCACCCTGAGTGAGGAGAAGAAGACACACAAACACACATCTGTTCCCTCTCGCCGGCTTTCCAGAGGCTGACAAGCATGAGACCCTCAGCCTAGAGCAAGACTCTCCTGCCCTTCCTCGTTCGTCCTAAGCGCTTCGCCCTTAGCCGCGGTTTCCCTGTTTTTTAAGCGCCCAATAAAGACGTTGTCGACACTCACCCTGACGGAGTCCGCGGGACGGAATTCTAGCCCAGCCGCCCCACAACAACCCGGACAGCAGCTGCCTGCAGCCGGACAGCAGAGCCATGGAAGCCGCCATCTTGAGATTCCCCGGCGCTTCCGCTCTCGACTCCGATTGGTTGACTCTGAACTCCAGGCTGCCTCTCCGTTGGCGGAGGAGCGCTGAAGGCGTTTATTGCCATTTTGGTATCGAGGGTGTTTGTGACTGAGAGGTTGTAGTGTGGCTGTTGGAGCGGGGATACAGGTCTTTATTTTTAATCAGAGTATAAATTAATTATTTTATTAAACATTGTTATGCTACAGCAGCAGTTATATAATAAAAATACAGTTATATAATAAGTGGAATCACGTATGTGCCTTTGTAAATGTTATTTACTTTTAATTTAGTATTAATTACGTTTATTTCTATCCCTCCTTTTCCCAGTACGGGACTGAAAGCAGCGTACAACAAAATAAGAAACACGTCGTTAAAAATTCACAAGATACAAAGTCAAAGAATCAAAAAATTAAAACAGATTTAAATATACATCATACATACATGCTTGCACATCCCTCCCTCAGCCTCAGAATTAGCAAGGTCCAGCTGAGGCGAGATGGATCTTATATAGTCACTCATCAAATGCTTATCAGAATAGAAATGTTTTTACTTATTTGCAAAAGGAAAGTAGGGGGGGGTTCCAGTCTTATTCTGGGAAGGGAGTTCCAGAGCCTGGGGGCAACCACTGAGAAGGCCTTCTCCTGGGGTCCAGTCAGGTTTACCTGTGAGTGTGGTGGGACAGAGAGCAGGGCCTCCTTATCACATGTCTCAGCCCAGGCTGGTTCCTATGGGATAGTACGGTCCTTCAGATAACCTGGATTTCAGGCCTACTGGGCTTTAGAAGTCCTCCCAAACCAGTGGAGGAAACAGAGGGCCTTTCCACACTAGACTGTCATAGTGCTATGATTCCACTTTCAACAGCCTACAGAATCCTGGGGTTTGCAGTCTGGGGAGAGGAATTTATAATTCTCAGCCAGAGAGCTCTTTGGTTTCAATAATCTACAAACCTCAGAACTCCACAGGATGTTGAAAGTGGAATAATAGCACTATAACAGTGTAGAGCGGAAATGGCCAGAATGTCAGCCAGAGAAGCTCTTGCAACAAGGGAGTTGTGTCTTCCCTGTAGCTAGCAGCGGCTTATAAGGATTAGCTGAAGTTTCTGAGCACTCTTCAAAGGCAGTCCTGCACAGACCGCATTTCAGTAATCCAACTGGGACATAACTAAGACATTTCTCATCATAGCCATATCTGACTTCTCAAGGAACTGCACAGCTGGTGCAAAAGCTTTAACTGTGCAAATCCCACCAGTTAAATCTGGGCTTCTAGGCTCAGAGGGGAATCTAGGGACACATCCAAGCTGTGGACCTGTGTCTTCATCCAGCACAGACTGATTTCCAACTCTCTGATCCGCCTTTTGACCACCAGGAGCACTTTCATCTCGTCTGGATTAAGTTTCCATTCATCAATCAAAAATGGTTACATTTTACAAAAGTTTAGAAAAAACCCCAAACACTCTTAAGTAATGTCAGCTTTGCACTGGCTTATTAAAAAAAAAACTCATCCATTAACCGCATCTTATCTTTCTTTCCTGAAACTGAGAAATAGTGAGCAGGGATTTAAATTCATATTTCTGTGGCCCCAACATGTTTAGCACAGGAATATCTCAGTTAACAAAGCTTCTGACAAACAACCTCCTTCTAGAAAGTCTTTTTATGTTTGCCCAGCCTACCTTTTCCTCCTTGTTGGGTAGTTGATGCTTATATTCCTAAGAAAAGGTGCATATTAAGGTTCTAGACAGAGACATGCCCTTCCTTCAAAGTTAGCCCCACCAGAGATACCACCTGTGAGCCCTAACTGTGCATGACCTGAGACTCAACAGGTCAATGGGAAGACAATTCCTTCTTAGGAGTTGGTGCAAGTATGGTTATGTCTGGAAGAGTAGATGACATACATGCATGCTCTATTGTGCTGTCTCTGCCCCAACCACGCCTGCACCTCATTTAGAGGGAAGGGGGAGTGGAGATAAGGTGAATCAAGAAGGGGAAGGTGAGTCAGGGAACAAGAAGCAGGAGCTTACAGGAAAAGTAGAAGTAGACAGAAATGGAGTCTGGGAGCAGAGACTGGAATGAAGGGGAGAGGAGATGCATGGGCAAGCAGAAGGTACCAGCAATGGCTTGACTCTACTGTCATTAAGCTTTGTGTGGGGAGGGGTTAGAGGCTGCAGAAATGGGTCTCATGGGTTATACTTTTCCTTGGGCTAGAGATTAGCCTCCTTGTACAAAATGTCATTCATTTGCTGCAGTTATCCGCTCTACTCCACCCTCTCTGCCTGAAAGCAAATCAGCATGTTTTAGGCTATCAGCTCCTCCCCTTCCCTGAGACCAAATTCACTTGCCCAGATCCTCGTGACACCAAAAACAATAACAACAAACCAAACTCAAACCAAATCCTTTTTTTTTTTTTACAGCTAGCAGTGCCTATCTGATCAATCCATGATTTTTCTTGGGAGACGTATTGTATTACAAGCTACTGGATTTCCCATGGCATTCCTAGGAAAAACAGGACCAATCTAGATATTGCTTTGCTTTGAAGATCAGAGATTTGTATGTGTACATAAAGAAACCTCAGATATTTAAGTACATTTTCACTGTCTATTCTTATTACTTTTCACCATCCAGCCTCCGTCACAGCCAACTTTTCCATTTGCCTTTAATTCACTTACTTGACAGAGAAATGCTTTTCTTTATAGATTCTTTCACATTTTCAGATTGTAGCTGAAATCATGAAGATTAGAAATGTCTTTAAAGGATTCTTACAGCACAAAGAGTTTGACGGTGGTGGATTGAAAGAGCTATTTGTACCCCCCAGATATATATTATGTGGTTATGTATTACATATGATCTTATATTACGTAGCCTTGAGCAATTGTGTATGTTATCTCTGAGGTGTACTGTGCCAGTCACTCTGAAATAGGTAACTATGATTTAATTCAACATACATCCCTCATTGCCTTTATTTCATGGTGTTCTGTGGCAATTGTATATAACTGGTTAATTCTTAACCTGGGCCATTTCCGCATTAGCCTGTTATAGCGCTATGATTCCATTTTCAACATCCTATGGAATCCTGGGGTTTGCAGTTTCGGGAGGGGCTGCGTGCAGAAATGGCCCCAGTCTATGCAGCATATCTTCTCTATTTATATGCTACATTTTACTCCTAAATATGGATTATGCTACCTAATTTAATGCACACTTAGTGTTCTCATAGGAAATTGAAACCAGAGGATGGCCTGAACATTTCTTTCTCATTTTTATTTTCCTTATCTGATCAGGGAGCTTTTTTTGTCATGACTATCAAGTGTAAATAATTCGGACTTAAGGCTACAAACTGTATGCCGACTTGGGCAGAAGCCCTTCATATATTTTGTGAGCTTATTATAGTTTTGACTTTTTTTTTTAACAGTTTTGAATCTGGAAATAAATAAAAAAAAATTTATTTTTTTTTAGGTTTCTCAGGCCTTTTTATTCAAAACTGGGCTGGAGATCATTTTAGATACAACTTGTATATTGCAAGAAGTTGAAAAAGGGTGCTTCCTTTTTCTTTGATTAGCAATCAGCAGTCTTATAATTTCTGAGTGTTTGGGATCAAGGTGCTACTATTGTCATGCTTGTTTATGTGAAATCTCAAGAAGAATCCAGACAAAGCTCCAGAACAAAGCGAAACCAAAACTTTGAAAATAAGGATTTGATTTGAAGAAAATGCACATTTGTTTCAACAACATTCCTTGAAGAAAAGAACAGTTTTCTCTTTAGATATTGTAATATTTTTAAGGCATTGTTGAAGCAAATTCTCTCTTGTCATGATTTTGGAGAAAGTAAGATCATGTGCATGTCACATACTCTCAGTCCCAGAAAACCCCATAATAGGTTTCACCTAGCATCATCATAAGTTGGAAATGACTTGAAGGCACACAACAACAAAATGTAGAGAAGTTCAGTCTCTAATTCAATGTTCAAGAAATGACCTTTTTCTTAAAATGCTTTTGACTGAAAAGGGCACTTGATAAAAGCATAATGAGTTATTGCCAATGAGACTGATTGATTTCCTATCTAGTGTGAATAAACAATATGATTGGTCTTCTGCTTTGTTGGGGGAACTACAATGAAATGGGGAAAAAAGGTAAAGGGAACTGAGGTGAAAGAACTGAGCTTTATTATATTGTAGACTGTGAGAAAAGCAAAGCTTGGAAAGTTACTTTTCAAATATAATTTGCTCTGTTATTCCTTAGGGTGTTTAAAAACTAATCTGTTGCTACTATTCATTATGATGATGAGAAAAGATGTTATATTACTTGTTGCCCTGCTTGTTACTTTTCCATTACTTTTTTTAAATCTTTCTGAGGGGAAAAAATCCTTACTAGGAGAATAGTATAAATACTGAAAACTTCCAGTAAAAATGCCTCTTATTTTATTTGTTTATCAGATTCTATTGAATTTACACTCTGTCTTTTATGATGGGAGCCAAGGTGGCTTACAGTAATTTAAAGCAAGATTATGTTAAAATCTTATTTTACAAAACTTAGAATTATAAACAGTATAATTTAAAAACCATGGTTAAAAGCAGTTTAAAAAATCAATATGTCCTTTAAAGTAAATTTCAAAATAACTAGAAATTGTTGCTCTAGTAAAGTAACTTGGTTCACATTTGTTATGTTACTCCAAAAACTAACTTGTTACAGTAACTTGTTACTTCCAAGCTTAGGGGAAAAGAAATTACAACATCTATAAAGACAATGTAACATCAATTAAACAACAGAAATAAAAATCAAATTGATTGCGCTATTTCAATTTTCTTTTTGTTACCTTTGCTTTTTGATTTTTTCCCCCTTTGGTGCTAGTTCCCTGCCAACTATACAAAGCTGACAAAATATCTGCTTTGTGTTATTAACAAGGAAATAACTATATCGGGCCAATCTGATAACATTCCACAATCATACACTGAAAAGCTTACATATTATTTACATATGATTGTGTAATTGCGAATTTATTTTGAGAAATCCAAAATCACCAACAAAAATAATAGAAGAAGCATGGTCCGATAAAGTCTGGTACAGTGAACTACAAATATAAGAAGCAAGTTGTGCCATTCTCAATGGACATTTAAACTGACTTGCTCAGTGTTTCACATTATGGCTGTTTGCTTCCAATTACAGAGCTCAGCTTCTTATACCCACCCTTTCCCATAGTTTGCCAGTGGTAATGAATGGCATGTGTATGCCTTGCAGATCCCTGCATCATACTGGGGATTGGTGAATTAGTAGCATTTCAGACAATTCCTAATTAAAGAAGAAAGCTGGAAAAACTTGTTAGGTCATACAGTTCCACCCAGTTCAGGTCAGCACTCCCTATGGGACATTTCTCCTCCTTTCCAGGACACTAGTCTTTGCTAGTATTATTGAGCAGTTCTTTTAGGATTTAAAAAAACCTTTGGAAATCAACAGTAAGTTTGCTGCCAGATTACTATACTCGAATTGTTTGATGTCATAACTATTAATCCATTATGGTACTGTTACATGCCTTCAGGTGATATATTATGATTTGACCCAAGACTTTTCCAGTTATAAAACTGGTGGGCCAGCCTTTCCAACTTGGTGCCCTCCCATCATGTCCAGCCAGCAGGCCATTTGGACCACTGGCTGGAGTGATGAGATGTACAGTCCAACACATCTTGGAAAAAGGCTGGTGTAATTTATGAATGTACACTGGGGTGGACAACTGCAGTTAGTCCAGGGGCCAATTTTCTGCCCTGGAACTCTTTGGAGGCCTTTGGATTGTGTGGGAAAAATGTTGGAAATAAATCTGTTTGAAAAAAATGTGGAAAAAAAAGGAAAACAAAGAAAACAAATGGGGAAATTGCTGATAGTCCCCTTTTGGTTTTGAAAAACTTTTTTTTTAAAAAAATTAAATTACAGGTATGTGTATGTTGCAACCTATTTAAAAGGTAAACAGCTGCTCCTTGAGATTTCTAGGAGAGAAAATTCATCCTCTTTTTAGGAGGCAGAAGAAGGACAGTCCAGGGAGTCTGGAGGGGTTGAGGGCTACAAGAACAGCCTTGGAGGGTGTGACTGTATATATTCTGGTTCTTACTTAATTTACTGGCATAAGTTCCATTCACTAAAATGGCACTTACAAGGGTAAAATAATGAAAACAGGGTCATCATTATTCAAAGTGCAAAAATTTTAACATAAGTACATCACAGTATCATGCTTTTCTGTATGCTTTCTGTCTGTCTGACAAAAATGACAGGGCAGTTAGAACAGCTAACCAGTTACGTAGGGATGGAGGGGGCGATGGGCACGGTTTGCCCCAAGCGGCAATGTTTTGGGGGCATACTGGCTCATAGCCATGCCCCCGTATACTGTGGCCACATCCTCGCAAGCCGTGGTCATGCCCCCACACACCACAGCCACAATCCCTCCCGTCCCCTCCTCCACGTATTCCAAGCTCTGCTGCTGTAGCTAACAAGAAGTTTAGCTTCCACTTTGATCTCGGATAGTGTCTAAAAAGCCCACAATGAGAAATAATGGTGGGAAAATGTAGATAGAGAAGTCTGGCACATTGGAGGGAAAAGAGAGAACAAACCTCACAATGGAAAAGCAGACAACTCACTTGAAAACAACATGTTTATATTCCTAGCATTTCTTGATTCTCCCAGTGGATGTGGTTATTTTTCACAGTGAAATGACCAAGTCATAATTTTATTAGATTTCCTTCAGGCTAAGTGTAAACAAGTCAAGTCCAGTGGGGAAATTAATTGAAATGTATTTTGTAACAACAGTAGAGTTTAAAATGATTTATACTTCTACAGCATGTATTTGATGAAGAAAAAATAAGTGAAGATTGAAAGAATAAGGTTAAGAAAACAAACACTTAAAATAATGAAATTGAAAATCATGCAATTCCTTTTTTCAGAGGCTAACATGTTATTCTTCCCTTTATATTTTGACAGAAGTGTTAAAAATAACAGGTCTCTTAAATCAATATAACTGGACACTCCACATTAATTAATATGTCTAAATGATTTCATTTCTTTTCACTTGTTTCTCAGAAAATATTAATTTATGGATTGAGGATTTTCTGAAGTACTCCTCCATATTTTTCACTTTGGCTGAGTTTCCAAAGCTTTTCAAGCAATGCCTTAATCTCCAGTTTTCAGGGTGGCAGTCATGTAAATGTGTTTCAGCGCAAAAAAAGAGAGAAGTCTTATGGCACCTTGCAGACTAACAGATTCATGTGAAAGTGAACTTTCATGGATTACAATCTCTTCCCCCCCCAGACTGCAAGTTTCAGATCTTAGGTACATATGCACAATGTGGGGGTAGGATTAGGGCAAAATATTCAAGGAAGCATTGACACCTTGTGTTGCACTATACAATAGTGAAAATTTAAATGCTATTATGCTACTACCAGTTGTAGAAGTTGTTCTGGTTTTGGCATTTTAGTCTTAAAATTATTTTTGCTTTTGATATACCTTTTTTTTGGGTTCATGGACCCATTTGAGAAACATATGACAACTATGGAACTATACCCCAGAGACATACAGTTTAAACACAATTTCCCATGGACTACAGGGTAAGAACCTCTTTGGTAGATAAACAAGGACATTATTCAGTTAACATTAAGTTTCTGACTTATAGCTACCCCAAAGCAACCCTATGACAGGGTTTTCCAGAGGTGAGAATGTGTGACATGCCCAAGGTTACCCAGTGGGCTTCCATAGCTGAGCAGAGAATCAGACCCTGGTCTCTAGGGTTGTAGTCCAACTCTCAAACCACCATCCCATGCTGACTGTCTATAAAATACTTGGTCCTAAATAACAAACATCTTCAACACAATTTCCTATAATTGTAAGATATTCTTCTTTATTTTTTTAATTGAAGGATGTATAACTGAACAAAATTCAACAGGACAAAATGAAATTTACAGACTGTCAGGATTCCTTGACAAAATATGTAATAAATACATGTACATACATTTCTCTAGCCTTTAAGTTAAGATGTCATTCCAAAAACTGACATGAGAACCAGTTGGATCTAGATTACCTCTGTTTCTATTAATAAAAGAAACGAAGAGAAACCAATCTTCACTAAAGGAGTCGTCTTGGAGTTCATTTATTGAGTTGTGAACCTGTTGTGTCAGTGTTTCTGTGGTAGCAAGAGACCACAACTTTTCATTGGCAACAGTCCATATTTAAATTGTGTAGGCCTTTCCATTTTTAAGAAATCACCATAGGAGCTGTTCTACAAAACAAAAAGGGAAAAGATATTAGTCCATGACCCCCCCCATCCATTTTCATCTGGTGCTGACTGCCTTACAACTCCCATTTCCTTCTATTGGCAGCATTCATAGGCCATTTCTGCACTAGAAGCCATTAGTGCATTATACTGTTATAATGACAGCATCACCATTCGTGCGATGCCGTTGAGTTAGGGATGCTCCTTTCTGCACCCTTCCCCCCTAAGTGGATGGGTAGCGGTATTGCCACTGCTGTTCCTTCCATATTACAGCACCTTTGGCCACTCCTGTACCCCAATTTGACCCTGTTCTGCTGCCCCTGATTAGGTGGTGATTTTTTGTTTGTTTGTTTTTTTGGAAGGCTGTACTAACACAGCAATGTTGTAACAGCATGACATGCTAGTACACTATTGCACTTTTGCCCTATACTGTTTAAAAATGTATTTTAAAAAAAGTTTTGACTCAAAGGAAATGTTTAAAATAAACATGGAGAGGTGATAGGAAGTTGCTATGCCATCGGAGCCGCTGAGGGAGGGATGAGCTGGGCATGCCCACAGCTTGCCCACTGTTGGATCTGCCATAACAGGAAGTGCTGTCAAGTGCTGTAATGGTACCACACTACAATGGCTGATGGGGTTGAAGCACTATAGGAGTCTCTTAATGAATTTTTTCTGGAAATAGAATATGGTGATTTCGCGATGCTTAGGGATGGGATAGCACCTGGATAGCAATGACATCATGCAGAAGCAGGGCTCCTAGGCTAGTAATAACCTGCTATTATAGCATTATACTGAAGTAGTGTAGAAATGGCCATAGTATATCTAAGTCAAATACTATCTTTGTTGCCCCCTTGGTAAACCCTGTCCTGGGGTCTACAACTTTGATATAAAATTAATCTAACCCACTAGAGTGCTCACCTGGATGAGTATGTAGGCAACAACGACTGTACGATTGAAAGAACCAGGTCAGGCCAGTAAATTCCCCAGTCACGTAGCCACAGGAGACCTCAAGCTGTGCCAACCCACATTGGACAAAAGATCATCAGCCTTTAAGGAGCCAACTTGAAGGGAGTAAGAGTTTTCCCGCAAAGTTGGGCATTGGAAGCAATAAAATCTTATCAGGCAAAATCTATCTACATAAACTCACACCGCAACGCAAAGCGGCGGAAGATCTTGATACTTGGGTAACACCTCGCGTGAAGCTGTTTTTTGCTGCTGTCCCCTTTGTTCTCCCTGGGAGAAGATTTGCCCTCAAGGTAAATTTTTCCTACAAATAGTCCCCATTTTTGACTAGTTTTTTGGATGCTTCCTGGTCATACCAAATGACCGGTCCTCCCCCCCCCGCCCGATAGCTGTATGATCACCTCAGCATCTCTTCACTGAGTTCCTTTTTCTTTCGCTGCTTCCTGGACCAAGGACTTCAGGAAAAGGTGCAGTATCACCCAAACTACGAATCCTTCAACAATCCCTCTATCTTATTTCCACTCTTTATTTCTTTTTAACCCTTGGATGCATGTGTGAGTGTTTGCGTTGATGAGAGCTATTTCTGTTTAATAAAGTCATTCATTGGACCTTTTTGTGTAATTTCTGACTGGGCCTGGCCCTGTAAAAACTGGGTAAAATATCTCGCTAGGTTACCCTGCCTCTCGCATTGCTATTGCTTGCTTGTGCTCCGTTGAGCTTACTTTCCCTATCACTTGGAGCATACTGAGGTGTCCCTCTGGGACCCCCAGATTTTTAGGGTAACATCTTCTTCAGCCTTCCTCTCTCTAAATAAACACTTGGCTCCTTAACAGCCCTCTCCTTATCAAAATTGATTAAAAAATACTCAAAATAAATTTTTGTTCCATAAGATACTCTGTGAAGAGGACAGTCTTTCCTTAGTCATAGCTCAGTATGAAAGAGCTCCAGGCAAATTCTGCATCTTCTCTAACCAGCATCTTTTGACTTAATGATGCCCAGGGTTTTTATGTGAGCCTGTTCCTCATCGTGATTTGGCCCCATACAGCATAAGAGACAAACTTCTCCCTTTCTGATCTTTTCTCACACAGCGTAACAAGTAATGGCTTGACCATGTTGCATCTCATCTTTGATATGATATATTTTCAGGGAAACAGTCTATAGCAGTAAGAGTGGGAGCAGAGTGCAATACTGCTGTTAACCTAGGTCATGCCACCCTGCCCAGTTTCAAGTATTTCAAATTCACCCTATAGTTCTAGTGCTAAGCTCCATGCTTCAGGCTCAGCTTCAGAATATAGATTTCTAAGTGTTAGGAAGGATCAAAATCAGTTACAGGATCTGCATACAAGGCAGAGAATAAGGCTTGAATTTCACTGACTGATACAATCTGTAGTCTTTAGGGGTTTCATCAGAATGGCAAAACTCTGCAGAAAGAATTATTCTGGCTCTACTCTTCATTTAATTCCAGAACTTAACTGTGGGAAACTCCACAACGCAGAGACAAATGGTGGAGTACCACCAGGATGATCTTCAGCAGAGTCCTCTTGTGACTACTCTGGCTTTAATCTTCTGTCCAGTTCTTTAAGCTTTGTGTGAGGTCTGCGTACATCCCACTAAAACTCACATTCTTTCTTTTTTCCTTTGCTGACTCTGCCCCCCTTTTCTTCTCCTCCCTTCAAGCCCGTAGGAAGAACTAGTATTGCATTTATTATTATTTTAGAAATACCCTTCTTATTTGGCATGTGGAGTAATGGGCCTGGCACCACTCAAGTACCTATGCTGGCACAATAACAAAAATATGCCAATTAGGTCCCCAGACCTTTCCATTTTTTGAAACCACAGTACAACAGTAGTTGTACTATTAATTGTTATCTTCCTTGCTTAGATGTCCTTTCGCAGATGCGTTCTCCAAGTTTCCCCTTTGTCAGTTGTAAGCAGTTTGATCCAACTTTTTCAGGCTGCTCCTTGTTACTGCCAGTTTGGAAAAGATTCAGGTTAATTCCCCAGTGTTATTTGGACCCTCCTAAATTGGCAAGAGCAGGTGACTTTTTGGTGACCTCTGGAAGGGTAAAGCACTGAGTAAAGAGAAAATGGGAAGAAAAATATTGATGTTTTTGATCTCATAAAATATTATTGGGTGGACGTGAGATTTAAACAAAGATTCAAGCTGGTTGGGCTAGGATTTTTAGGTGAAGGTTCATGTTAACAGTTATGTCATCCAAATCAGTTTACTTCATTTCTAATCAATGTATGTACCCTTTGCTCCCATTACACATTTCCCAATGAATGTTTGTTGATATTGAGATGAAGACATTTCCATTACTTAGAGACCTGTGCCCTGTGCGAGGTGGAAAGTGCTGTGAAATACAGCACTCCTTGATTCTTTTCCACTTGAGTAACTTATCTTTTGGTGAAATGGATTTATTCTCCAAGAAATGTTTTCATGCAAAAATGATTGAGAAACAGTCAACGAAAGATAGAAATCTTCTGCCCAAGACAGTTACACCCCGTCCCACCCATCACATTTCTAATTGGCTCTAAAGCTTAGGAGGCTGTACCAGCGCAATTTTCTTCACTGTGCATTGGCTGGACTCTTCCTCATTTCTGTTCTTCTTGCTTCCTTTGGCACTGAATTTCTGCTTCGTTATGAAAGAATTCAGAACTTATCTGTTGTACAGACTGGGTAGGGGGGTGCTTAACCCTCACAATACTGAGGTAGAGCAGCTAGTATGAGAAGACAAAGCTGGTCTGTTGTTAGTGGGGTAACACTCTCCTTAAAAAGTTAAGTTTGTACTTTGGGGGGATCCTTGGATCTGGCCTTGTTCCTGAAAGCTCAGATAATGGCTAAATGTACGGGCGCCTTCGTGCAGCTTATGCTAGTATACCACCAGCATGTCTCTTTCTGGAAGAATAAAACATGACCATATTAACACATGCCTTAGCTAGAATCAGACCAGATTACTGTTGTGAACTGTATTTGGGGCTCCTTCAAAGGAATGTCTTGACATATTTGGCTCATCCAGAATGTTGCAGCCACAGTGCTGACAGTAGCCAATGTATAGGGCCATGTGACTCTGGCCCTTTCCGCACCTTACTTTTTTTTGGCGCTGGGGTGCAGGGATCGCGCAAGCAGCCTCCAGTGAGAGGCTCTCATGTCTCCGCTGCTTCAGCTTAGCATGAGCTGCCTGCTTGCATGAGAGCCCCACCTCTTTCTTCCGCAGCGCAGCCGAGCACAGTTTCCCAGGCTGCGCTGGGGCAGGAAGTACGGTCGGTGCGGCTCCAGAGGCTCCACATGCCAGGTAAGTGCACGTGGGACCCGGGAGCAATGTGCGATCGTGCACCATTTTTGGCTTCTAGCCGAAAATGAAAAGGTACGCGATCAGCCCCTGCCAGCCCCTGGAGTGTTGTGTGATTGTGAGTGCATCGTGCAGATCACTCCTCACAATCGTGCAATGCTCCAGGCGCCCTTTCGCGTGCAGAATGCTGTGTGGAAAGGGTCTCTATCAGTAGAACAGCCTCATTGGCTTCTGGTCCATTTCTTGAAACAGTTCCAACTATGATTGTTACACAGAAAGCTTTTAATAGCACCAGGGTACGTGAAGGTCTTTCTCTTACCCTATGAACCTTTTCCCTTATTAAATTCTCTTGGAGAGACTGTTCTATGTATCCTGTCAGTAGTGTGGGAATATCTAAAAAGGATGTACCTGAAAGGGATGTGGGATATGGCAAGCTTCTTGTAGGGTTGTATCTAGGCTATGGAACTCTGTCTAGGGAGGACCACTTTATCCCCTACCATACAAGGTTCTAAGGGTCAAACTACATGCTGTGTTAAATGCATGGCATGCAGCTAAACTTTACTTTCTTTTTGGCTCACTAGAAGAAGTTAAGGGTCTCAGTCCAGATAGGAGCCACTGTATGCAGATAAGGGAGCTTAAACCTCTCACCTGCAGTTTATTCACTCTAAATGTGACCTCCTCTAACACAGGAACTAAAAAGGACACAATCCCAGATTGTGTTTCCAGGTTGCTGCAAATCTCACAAAGTTCCATTTCTCCTTATGCCTCATTATGAAACAAAACAGAACTCTTTTCCTCTAAATGTGTAATTCTAAGCAACATGGTAGACTGTAATTCTTGGCTTTTCCAAACTGCTCAATAGTTCCAGTAAATACTGAGACATTCTGTTTCAAGATTTCATGGATTATAATTTTTTGTAACAACTGTTTCCACTCCAACATCACATGTGAACCACCAATATTCAACCCTTCTATGAACTCAACACCGCCCCCTGTATGTTCTTCCTCCAATATCCTCATTCCTGGTCTTTCGAATTACTCCTATTTTTATTTTCTTGTACAATCATAATGATAGGTGATGTAAGGCTATACTACTTTAGCACAATAGCTCTTTAGCACAGTAGCTCTGAAAAATGGGCAGAAGAAACATTGGGGAAAATGGAGCAGATTATGTGGTAGGGGAAATGCAACACAGTATAGGTAAAGAGGTAGTACAGGAATACCTGGCTACTCTAAATGAATTCAAGTCTCCAGGGCCAGGTATTAAAAGAACTGGCAGACGTAATCTCAGAACCACTGGCAATAATATTTGAGAATGGAGAAGTTCCAGCAGACTGCAGGAGGGCAAATATTGTCCTTCAAAAGGGGAAAAGGGAAAAAAAAAGGACCCAAACAATTACTGCACAATCAACCTGACATTAATACTGAGAAAGGCCATTTCTGCACTACACTGTACTATTATTCCATTTTCAACATCCTGTAGAATCATGGGGATTGCAGTTTAGGGAGGGGCATTTAGAATTCTTAATCACAGAGCTCTTTGGCCTCAGTAAGCTACAATCCCCACAATTTCACAGGAAGTTGAAAGTGGAATAATATCGGTATAAGGCCCTTTCCGCAGCACCTTCCCATCCTGCATTCAAGAAAAGACTATGATAATGCTTCTGCATGACATCATTGTGGTCCCATCCCTTTCTCATCCTCAGGCAGCACAACTGCAGATTAAATCATTGACTGGTTTTTCCCACCAAGGACACATGATCGTACCACCATTCTGGACTTACCTGTCCTGTGGAAGTTGCAGAAGCACAATGGCTGCACTTCCTGCCCCAGCGCAGCCTGGGAAAGTACCTGGCTGTGCTGCTGAAGAAAGACGCATGGCCATTGTGCTCCCTTCCCCACTGGACAACTTTGGGAAAAGGTAGGATCCAGAAAGGACTTAACAGTGTAGGGAAGAAATGGCCAAAGAATCTAGAGCAGATCATTAAACAGATAGTCTGTAAGCACTTAGAAAAGAATGTCGTGTTCACTAAAAGTCAACAT
Organism: Ctenosaura bakeri; assembly: GCA_948474755.1. Lineage (NCBI taxonomy): Eukaryota > Metazoa > Chordata > Lepidosauria > Squamata > Iguanidae > Ctenosaura > Ctenosaura bakeri. Next base: position 608,518 of record CAOLHI010000055.1, on the reverse strand, counting down.
GGGTTTCTCAAAAACAAGCAATGCCAAACTAATCTTATCTCTTTTTGATAGAGTTACAAGCTTGGTAGATGAAGGGTATGCTTTGATTGTAGCATATCTTGACTTCAGAAAGGCTTTTGACAATGTCTGTCAGGGGCCCGGGCCCGGCTGGACCTGTTGTTGCCCCTGAGGCCGCCGCTGAAGTGGCGGCGGATGCCGCGGAGGCTGCCGCGGCCGACGGGGTCTACTTGGAGGCCACTGCGGCCAACGGGGCCTGTGTGGAGGCTGCTGCGGCCGGCTGGGCCTACCCGGAGGCCGCTGCGGGCGACGGGGCCTGTGCGGAGGCCTCTGCGGTTGACGGGCCTTGTCTGGAGGCCGCCGCGGCCGACAGCGCGGGCCTGCCGGCCGCGGGAGAGGCTGCCGGGCCTGGAGCCACTTACCTCGAGGCTGCAGGCTCGGATCCCTCAACATCGGCCGGCCTGCCGGGGTGGGCGGGACCCGGGCCTACTCCCGGGGCTCCGCCCACCCGCGACCCCGATCCGTGGGAGGCCTGGGAGTCTGCCTGCGGCCCCGATCCAGAGGAGGCTGATGCCTTCGCCTTGCCTCCTCCTTTCCAGCAGCGGCCGCAGGCCAAGGAGGCTGTTTGCCGGTCTTGACACCTGCTGGAGAGGAGGCGACGGGCAGAGAGCTCGCAGCTGTGAAACACAGCACAGCTGCGAGCCCTCAGCCACATGGCCACGCCTGATTGGCCGGTGCCTGGCTTGGAGGGCTATTTGAGGCAGGCGCCGGGCTGGGGAAGGCATGGAGCAACAACCGTCGGTCAACCGTGGTCCTGCTGTCCGTGCCTTGTTCCTGCCCTTGCCTGAAACCAGTCCTCCTGTTTGCCTTGTTGAAGTAACCTGCCTTATGTACTTTAACAGCCTGTGTTTATTTCTGTTAAGACTGTGTAGAAGCCTGCTTGCTTTGTACTTTTGAGTTTTGACTGCATTAAAGCCCTGCACCTCTAACCAGCTCCCCTGCCTCTGCCTGACCACCGTCTGGCACTGACATGTCCCTCATGATATTCTTGCAGACAAGCTAATAAAATCTGGGCTAGATAATGCTACTGTTAGGTGGATTTGTAATTAGTTGACTGATTGAACCCAAAGTGTGCTCACCAATGGCTCTTCTTCATCCTAGAGAGAAGTGACTAGTGGGGTGCCACAGGATTCTGTCCTGGGCTCAGTGCTATTTGCAATCTTTATCAATGACGGATGATGGAATAGAGGGCATTCTTATCAAATTTGCAGATTACACCAAATTAGGAAGGGTAGCTAATATCCCGAAGGACAGAATCAGAATTCAAAATGACCTTAACAGATTAGAAAGCTGGGGCAAAACTAACAAAATGAATTTCCACAGAGAGAAATGTAAAGTACTACACCTGGGCAAAAAAATGAAATGCGAAGATATAAGATGAGTGAAAGCTGGCTTGATCACTGTATCTGTGAAAGGGATCTAGAAGTCTTAGTACACTACAAGCTGAACATGAGTCAACAGTGTGATGCAGCAGCTCAAAAATAAATGCCATGCTAGGCTGCATCAATAAGAGTATAGTGTCTAGATCAAGGGAAATAATAGTTCCACTCTCTTCTGCTTTGGTCAGTCCCCACCTGGAATACTATGTCCAGTTCTGGGTACCACAGTTCAAGAAGGATATTGACAAGCTGGAATGTGTCCAGAGGAGGATGTCTAAAATGGTAAAAGCCCTGGAAATCATGGCATATGAGGAGTGGCTTTGGGGGTATGTTTACCCTGAAGAAGAGAAGGTTAAGAGGTGATGTGATATCTGTGCTTAAATATTTGAAGGGATGTCATATGTAAGATGGAGGAAGCTTGTTTTCTGCTGCTCCAAAAACTAGGACACAGAGCAATGGCTTCAAACTTCAGGAAAAGAGATTCTAGCTAAACATTAACTAGACCTTTCTGACAGTAAGAGCAGTTTGACAGTGGAATTTGCTGTCTCGGAGTGTGGTGGAGTCTCCTTTGGAGGTTTTTAAACAGAGGTTGGATGGCCATCTGTTGGAAACTGCTTTCACAGAAGAAAGAAAGCATTCTCTGTAGTGACTGCAGCTACTATTGGAATTTCAGGGGGAAAAAATGGGACAGGAAGAATGATATATATATATATATGAAAAACTCTGGTTAGTACAGCTACAGTTCTCACCAAATGTCAAGACTTTTGGCAAGTCTGGAGGTATTGCTGCTATGCTTACTCCTCTTCTATGCCACATGCAATACCTCCCTAGACAGTCTTCTCTAATGCCTCAATTCACATGATGAATGAGTGTGTGTGCGTGTGCGTGATCTTGATCCAAACGGGGGAAAAATGGAATAGCACCATTATAGTTTACCACTTCAGTGCTGTAACTTTAGAAGTTTTTTTCAATCATTAGATTTGAGTGGGCAAAGTGCAGCACATGGGCCAGGTGCAGCCCCCAGGGCCGTTTTTGGATCTTCAAAAGAAAAAACAGGAAGCAGAGTCAGCATGGTGCAGAGGTCTGAGCATCAGACTATGGCCCTGGAGACCAAGGGTCAATTTCCTGCTTGGGCATGGAAACCCACTAGGTAACACTGGGTGCATCACACAGTCTTTGATGCAGAAAACCTTATGATAGATTTGCCTTAGAGTCACCATAAGTCAAGAATGACTCAAAGGCACACAACAACAATAACAACAACAAAAACTCATTCTCTTCCTACTACTAACATTGTCTAACTCACCCTGTCTGGAAGTGCCCTGAGAGGCGCAAATATAACAGAGTTACTGGCAGCAGTCTTTGGACTCCTGAAAGCCTCAGACTAGCACATTTACTTATAATACTGCTTACGCTCATGGTGAAGTGATCACTTGAGGGATTTAGCATAAGCAGAAGAAGTAAAATAAATCTGCATCTAAGACACCAGAATGATCGTGGGATTAATCCCATAGACAGGAAATTATGATGTCTTTGTGAGGTCTGCACTACTTGCACACATAAGTACTTTTCATTTATGCTTCTTCATACACATTTTATTATAAATAAACATAATTTTTTCCTCTGAAGGAAACCAACCTTAGAAAGACTTCTCAATATTTTTAGTAACTGGGGATGTGAGAGCAAGGCCAAATTTCTCCAGACCATTAAAAAAAAAAGAGAGACTGTTTTTTCTCAAGATATTCTGCTTTTCATATGTAGATATTGGGAATGGGAAGAGCAAACTTAGAGTGTGTGTGCGCAGATAAATGGATGAAAGAAAAATGGTTTAAACTTCCTTCATATACCAGACTCATAAATAATTACAAATGGAAAAAAGAATAACAGTGACTGTTATGGTAGACATCTCTGGACTCCTTCAGATGGACCAATAGTTGTGATAAATTTAGGCTATTCTGTTAATGAATTTCTTGTCTTTTAATGGTTGTTCCTGTTCCCACTCCAGTTATGACTAAAATATACCAGATTTCATCCACTTTTTTTTTTAATGCTTGAGGTGTGGTTAACTTTGGTTTGTGCTGGGCTTCCTTCCGTATCCATCATCCCCTCTATGAACTCAACATTTCCCTCCATGTTTCTCCTCAGTATCTGTGTCTTCTGTCTTGCACATTTAACTTTTTTATCGTGCTAAATGCCTATACTGCTTTGACACTATAACTGTAAAAGAAAGGCAAGTGGAAATAGAATGGGGGAAGGAAAATTTCAGAGAAAAATTTCCTGACAAAGGTCACACCCACAGTCAGCACATCATCAGTGGGGCTGCTCAGAAGTACAGGAGGAACTAAGACAATGGATATGGTTTGTGAATTTATCCTTGCCTGTATTGGAAAGTTCTGAAATGGGTGGGAGTGGGGCTCTTCTGCCCTTGGTTTAAAAATTCATGGCTCTTCCCAGGAAGTCAGAAGAAACTGAACAGGACAAGAGATATACCAAACGGATATGCTGTTTTTTTTGTTTTTTTAAATCCTGATAAGTACAGGTACAATTCATGCTGAATCCTGAGACTTTTGGCCAATCTGATTGAATACCTCCTGTATAAAGATAGAGGGCTGAATAACTTTGGAAGAATAAGCAGTATAGAGTTAGTTTACCTGATTTAAATCTCATTCAAAAGCAAGCGCTAAAGTTGAGTTGAACTTCAGCACACACATTTCAATAAGAATTGAATTAAGAGGCACTGCTTCTGGGTCATTGATGGAGAAAATCCATCAGTGTTTTACCTGCTATTGCTCTGGCTGGCAACGAGAGAAGGACAGGACCGCAATGGTATCTTGTGGAAGCGTTGTCATGGTCCTGCTCCTCGTGCATCCCCATGGTGGGACACAGTTTCAGTATTGTTTTGCAGCAGTCCAGTTAACACTGCAATAAAGCTTAGGCTGGAAAAGAATGGAATTCTACCTTAGCAGAACCTGTTGAGTGTGTGCCTCCAGGGTGAACTATAGCTACCTCCAGAATTTCTTACTGACCATGCATGAACAGGAAAACAAAAAGAAAAGGGGAAAACACCTGTATAGGTTTGGCCACCAAGATGGAAATTGTAAGAAAATGAAGGTTGGTCAAGAAGACCGTACCCCTGAGTGTGTTACCCTGATTTCTGGGGTCCCTTGGGGAACACCTCAATGTGCTCCATGTGATGGGGAATGGAAACTAGCCAGAGCGTGAGCAATAGCAATGTGAGAGGCAGGGTAACCTAGCGGGGTCTTTTTACCCAGTTTTTACGGGGTCAGGCTGAGCCAAAAACCAAACAAGAATGTCCAATAAATTATTTTACTGAATAGTTTCACGCACCAATGCACTCACGCACACACGTACCCAAGAGCTCTTAAGAAACAAAAGAGAGGAAATTGGATAGGGGAGTATTGAAGGGGGACAGCTGGGGTGATACTTTACCTTTTCCTGAAGTCCTGGGTCCAAGAAGGCAGTGGAGAAGTGGGGCTCAGCACGGAGAGGGCTGAGGGGATCACTCAACGGACGGAGCAACGGTCTGCTGGGATGACCAGGAGTGATCCAAAGAACCACTCACAAATTGGGACTATTTGTAGGGGAAAAAATACCTGGACAACTAACCTTTTCCCAGGGAGAACAATGGATGTTGGAGCGATAACAAAACTCCGCCATAGCAATTTCCTTTGTGTGATGGGTTTGCAAGGTGTTGCCAAAGTCTCAGGATCTTCGGCTGTGTTAGTTTGTGGTGTGACTTCATGTAAATGGTCCTTGCCTGATAGAATATTTGCTCAACTTGGGGCAGACATGTAATCCCCTCAAGTCAGCATCTCAGGGGCCGAGGACTCTTTGTTTATTGTGGGTTTGCACAGCTTGAGGTCTCCTGGGGCTATGTGACTGGGGATTTTACTGGCCTGACCTGGTTTTCAATCTTTGACCATTGCTGCCTATGTGCCCATCCAGGTGACCTGTCAGGCACATTGAATCATATTTTAATATCAAAATTGTAGACCCCAGGATAGGGTTTTTCCAGTGAGATAACAAGTGCTTTTTGGAACATGTTTTCAAGAGGTCTCCAGGAAGTTCAAAATGTTTTTGTTTATTTATGGAAGGTTTACCTGATCTGGTTCATTTCACATGTGCCGATTGTTTTGGATAAAAAGCTTGTTGAAACATGTCAAACTGCTCTTCTTTTAATGTTTTAGGAATTTATGCCTATTCTTTTCATGTTATGTCTACCTCTGTTACCAAATTTTCTGTGAAAGAAGTAAAACCCAGCAACACATCTGCTTCGTGAACTGAGGTGTACCTCTGTCTTGTTCCAGTGTCTTAAATGCAGTAGCCTAAAATTATTTCTTTGTTGTCTCGCTGTCTCCCTGCTTCACCAAGTTCACTGAGCATAGCAGAGAGGAACATGCTTGGGAAAGTTTTCTTAAAAGCTAACAGATTAGAAAAACAACTTCCATGGGGATCTATCAGCATGACGCTGATGCTTACGTAGCTGGAGAGATACACAGCAGTCACAGTTTATTAGTATTATGAATTTTGTTTGTATTTGTGCATGGCTTATTAAATGAAGGCATGAACATACGTGTAAGGTCTGGACATTTGTCCACTCATTTTTGTGTGTTCATGTAAGCAAAACCAAAAACAAAGTGGTTGCAAAGAAAATGCCTGGAAAGTTTGAAAGAGGTGCTTTTGCAATGGGCTTTTCTCCAAAGTACTGGGCATTCTTTAATTTCCCTTTAGTGTTTGTATTATTAACAGGGTTGATGAAAACCATCTTAAGAGGAGAAAACGTTTTTTTAAAAAATATTTCTTGGTCCATAGGCATTCCTAATACCCGAGTGTGTTAGGTAGGCCAGGACACAGAAGATAGGCATACAACAGCATAAGAGCTGTAGAAACATTTTCAAATGGTCCTAAATGGGCAAAGCCAAAGAGATTCATTATAGCTCAGGTATTCATTACAGTTCAGTAGCTTGTATTTTCATTTGTTAATGTATACACACACACACACACTAGGAAAAAAGTTAAATTTGTAATTATATTCTGAATAAATAATAATAATAATAATAATAAAAATAATAAAATTTATTTCTATCCCGTCTCTCCCAGTGGATCGAGGCGGCATTGCAAAAATATACAAATACATTAAAACATTAAAATGTACCCCATCCTCCCCACCCAGCAACTCTTCTATCCCCCTAAAACACATTAGTTATTAAAACAAATTAAAAACAAAATTAAAACAAAGAGACAAATGATGAGAGGCGGTGGAACACTAATCTGGGAAGGCCTGTTGGAAGAGAACTGTCTTGACTGCTTTTTTAAAGCAGTCAAGACTGGTAATGTGCCGGGTCTCCTCCGGCAGGCCATTCCATAACTTAGGAGCAACAAAAGAAAAGGTCCTCTGGGTAACTGCAGCCAACCTAGTTCTGATTGGCTGCAGTAAATTCCTCCCAGAAGACCTTAGTGTGCGGGGCGGATTATATGGGAGAAGGCGATCCCGCAGGTAGGCTGGCCCCAAGTCATGAAGGGCTTTAAAGGTAAAAACCAACACCTTGTACTGTGCCCGGAAACTAATAGGCAGCCAGTGTAAAGACTTCAGAATAGGTGTTATGTGGTCAGTTTTAGATCTTCCGGTGACCAACCTGGCTGCCATATTCTGAATTAATTGAAGTTTCCGGACTAAGCACATGGGTAGCCCTATGTAGAGTGCATTACAGAAGTCAAGCCGTGAAGTTACCAGCGCATGTACCACTGTTTTTAGGTGTTCCAAGTCCAGGAAGGGGCGCAGCTGGCGTATCAGCCGAAGCTGATAGCAGGCACTCCTGGCTGCCGCATCAATTTGAGCTGTCATCTGAAGCGGCGAGTCCAGGAGCACCCCCAAGCTGCGTACACAGTCTTTCAGGGGAAGTGTGACCCCGTCTAGAACTGGTTGACAAACCTCCATACCTGGGCTAGGGCCCCTAACAGCAAGTACCTCTGTCTTATCTGGATTCAGCTTCAGTCTGTTTTTCCTCATCCAGTCCATTACTGCTTCTAGGCATTCATTTAGAGGTGAGATGCCATCCTTAGTTGATGCTGTTATCCGAGGCATGGAGAGATATATCTGGGTGTCATCAGCATACTGATAGCACCTTGCTCCATGCCTCCTGATGATTTCTCCCAGCGGTTTCATGTAGATGTTAAATAGCATTGGGGACAGGACGGCGCCCTGAGGGATGCCAGATTTAAGCTCCTTTTTTGAGGAGCAGCTGTCCCCAAGCATCACCATCTGGTATCTACCTGAGAGATAGGACCGGAACCACTTAAGTGCAGTGCCTCCGATCCCCAGCCCTCTCAGGCGTTCCAGAAGGATACCATGGTCTATGGTATCGGAAGCTGCTGAGAGGTCCAGGAGTACCAGCAGGGTCACACTTCCCCTGTCGATACCTAGGCGTAGATCATCCACTAAGGTGACCGTGGCAGTCTCGACTCCATATCCTGCCCTGAAGCCAGTTTGAAATGGATCTAGATAATCTGTTTCATCCAAGACAGCTTGGAGCTGAAGGCCAACAGCGCTCTCGATCACCTTGCTTAAAAATGGAAGATGGGAGACTGGTCTATAATTATTCATATCCAGGGGATCTAGGGAGGGCTTTTTTTAGAAGCGGCCGTATAATCGCTTCTTTTAAACAAGCTGGAAAATTGCCCTCCCTGAAGGATGCATTAATAATATATCTTAAATGGGTCTTAATTGCAACTCCTCCCTGGACGACCAGCCATGAAGGGCAGGGATCAAGAGGGCAAGTTGTCCTTCTTACCTTTCCAAGGAGCTTTAAACTGTGCAATGGATTTTTTGTACCTAGAATAACAGTGATTTTCACTCTGTAAGATGTGCCAATACTGCATTTTTCATTTCCCCCCTAAAAATTCCATTTTTTTTCCTGAAAAAATTAGAACCTTTCCCCAGTTTTTCCCCCATGGCTTCAAAATTTCCAGTAATTTTACATCTCTGTAAAGGTTCTTTCCTCATGACTTCGCAAAGCCCCCCTCACTGGTTTTGGCACTCAAATCTCAGGGAATGGAAAGCT